>BGPR01000673.1:94413-191110 GCA_013235015.1 Araneus ventricosus
ATAAGGTACGTGGCACAGAAAAGAGGTTAATTTCTCTTTTGCCGATGACAACTATCGGTTTGTTTACAAAACAAAAACGGTAGCCTCCGCCATGTTAGGCATGGGAAAAAGAATATGGAAGCCTTTCTAGGAGGGTGCCATTTTTCTTCTCTTGACCGAATCAGATCGGCAATAATTTTAGCCCGTCTTTTGATGTCAATTTTCATCTCTTTTTTGATTACGGATTGAAAAGAACTTTGGAATGAATAGGGGATAATAGCCTTTGTTGCTGAAAATCCCCAAAACTCCCCAATCAAATCAAATGTTAGGCATACTACATACTACTACAGAATACACTAAGTGCTTTTTGGATTTAGGGGATAACGGCCTTTGTTGCTAAAAATCCCATAAAACACATTTCGATCATCGTTATGTTAGGCATAAATTCATAGTCATAGCCTGTTACTATATTCGTTCTGGTGCAAAAAAACTTTTTCTCGAAAAAAATGAATTTAAAATAAAGAATTCACAATATTTTTTACAATATAACGAAACTTTGGATGAAATTATTGAAAAGAGATCAGCTAGAAATGAAGCAGATGGGCTTCGGCGAGGAAGAGAATGTTCAGATCAATGTCAAAATAGTTTAAGTCAGCGAAGGTAAGATCCTGCTAATTCACAAATTCAGATGAACATCCTGGAATTTACTATTGTGAACTTTGTAAATTGCCTACCTTTCCGTTGTACGAACATCACTTGGCGTCTATTTTGTCTTGGCGAATTCTCTTGGAGTGCTGAATCGCCAGTTTGGCTCAAATTCTTTCTTGACGATAGTAGACGAGCGCTCTATTTTTGGCGAGATGAAGCATCGGGAGCCAGAATAATGCATCAGTTTGAAACAAAAATGCATGGTGTGCTTATCTGCACGGAATCAGCTAGCACTATTATAATCCGATTCGTATGTGACAGTGGTTAAAGCGCTGGCCTCATATTTCCAAGTTACACGTGTTCGATACCTGATTAATGTTGGTGGATCCTTGTGATATCGAGTATCACCAATATCCATATCTTCTGATTCTGCGGCATGTTCAAAGATGTTTACTTTATGTTCCGATTTGGTATTCTCTGCAAAATCAAGTTCGTCGAGAAGCTTCGCTTTGATGGACAAGCCGTAGGTCTTAATCATGATAACGGCAACCATTAGTAAAGGGTGATAATAAATAAATAAATGATTGCCATATCCAGAGAAAGATTAATGTTTTGCTAAATTTTCAAGAAACAGACTCCATATACAAACAAAATAACGACACATGGACTAACAATGATTTTTCATAAAAGTGCAAATAGTTTGTCAGGTCGCTTCTTGGACGGTGAAGTATCATTTTTTTCATATAATTGCTGTTTAACAATTTTTTCATGATAAAATTTATGCTTGCATGGGTGTTGTCATCTGTATTAAATTAAAGCAATGTATTTTACATTTTTTTACGGACAGTTCAGCACTCCACTGCACTAGAATAACAAAGCGCTAAATACGCAGGGTGTTCAAAGACTCTTATTAAGAAAAGAGAAGGATGATAGCATGCAGCAAGACTACATTACTTGTCATAAAACACAGAGTCCCAATACACTTATATTGGCCAAAAATAATGAATTTTTACTCATCCACATTAATAATTTATTTATGAATGCTAAAAAAATCTTATGGGATTAGGTCGGGAGAGCAAAGAAGCCAAGCCAAAACTCTAAAAGCAGTGGCGGTTCGTCCATTAGGGCCGCAGAGCTGCAGTCCCCCCCCCTAAAATTATTTTAAAAGCTTGCATATCCGTTTTTATTCTAATTGGCATACTTTTCCACTTTAAGAGTTCAAAGGTAATTGAAAATGGCAAAAGGGTAATGAAAAAACGTAAAGGGAAGACGAAATATAAATCAAGAATTAAGAGAGAGACAGACCAGAACGGCAGAGTGTTTTGCCCCTCCTAGGATCGAATTTCGCGCATTGAGCAACTCTGAGTTCTCAGTCGGAAGAAAAAACCAACCCTTTCTCCCTTTGAAATTGGAACCTTGAGAGTTGCCCCAGGGGTAGCTCTTGGGGCGACTTCCTCATTTGGCCTTTTTTTCGCTTTCTCTCAGTAGTCCAGTCGTTAAGTAGTTTTTTAAATAAAATTCTGTAGGAGTTGTTTGCTCCTTTATGTTTTTTGGGGTGCTGATTATGAATCTGAGGTTTACCACCAAAACTTTTTATATGAATTTTAGATACAGCCAAAAAAAAGAGAAAAAATTTCCCAGTTTTTTGCTTATAACTGAAAAACTATCAATTTTTATTATATTATCATTATATACCAACATAATCAGCATAAAATTTCCTACAACTTAGGTCTATACAACTTCTGCAGCACTGCTTGTTTCTGTGATGACGAGCCGCCACTGTCTAAAAGTATCCATCAATTGCTCGTATCTGTACTGCTCCCTGGTCTACGTGAAAACGATAGTCAGTGAACTTAGGTCATCACGATAAAAGCCCTTGAAAGTTTCCACTCGCACAGCGGGGTGAGTGTGCACAGGAACCCTCAGTTTTGTTATGAAACCATAATTATCAATGTCTTTTCGGCACCTCGTCTGCTTCTCATGTTGTGAGATAATAGAGCCCTCTGTTTCTACCAAATGCTGTCTTCTATCACTTTTTACTCTCTCGCATACGAAGTATACAGAGAGATAGTATTGGAATCGTCAAAAAATTCGAACTCGAGATTTTGACGAAACTCCACGCTTTAGACCTCCCTGAGTCCCCACGTTTAGTCCCCCCGCTCATATCAGTCATTGCCTGACACCCCTTTCCGGTGTAAAATCGTCCAAAAGCGGTAGTCTCGGTATCCGTTTTCTGAAGAGTACGAATCAATTACATTAGTTATTTTTTCCCACAATGATAGAGTTAGTGCCGCTGCTCCTCTTAGTTATGAAATTTTCTTGCATGTCTGATTTTACCGTCCATTTCGAAGTGCCGCCCGGGGCGGATCGGCCCCTTTAGCTACGCGATTGCAATTCCATCTTTCGGTCTACCAGTGGCCTAGTGAGTTAAGACGTGGCAAGGCCAGTCTTAACCCACTAGGCTATGATTAAGGTGGGATTTGGCATTATTAATGGCTGAGGAACACATGAATCAGATTGTGGCCTCTATCTGCTGGCTGTGCTCTTAACTAGCATTATTCAAAAAGCGACTGATATGCACTTTAGCACCCAATTGCTGTCTATGGTCTGGCTGGCTGCCAGAGGTTTCTTGGTTCCCACCAAGCTAAAAGCACAAGTGTGTGGCAGTTCCTCCCGAAAGTCCTCCATGAAGGCAACTAATTCCCATATCAGTCAGACTTCTACTGCAGGTGCTCCAAGGTCACTTTGATCAACAAACGATATCCACACTCTTCTGTTATCATGAGCCCTTGGCTCAGGGACGAAACTGAATGTACTAGAACTACGTTTCATAGATCAAAAAATTAAAAATGACACTTAAAGACGAAAGTTACAGACTTTTGGCTCAAGTCTGACTGAATGAAAACCTTTAAGTAATGAAAACCCTTCAACGATAGCCAAGGTAACATAAAGTTCAGGAGAACTATTCTCCCTAGGGTCGTTAAATTCAGGTTCTTAAATATTTAGTTTAAGTTAAACTAAATATTATATATAAAAACAAAATATTGTTGAAAGTATATATCCAGCAAAGCCAAATAGATTTTTTTTTAAGCTTTTGGTTATGGAATCAATTCATGTGATGTCAGAATCACGTGATGAATAAAATTTTGCATATCATCAGACATTCTAATTGCCCATTGTCTTACGCCGCGCTGTGGCGTAAATGAGAAACGAATTCCAAAATGCAATTGATGCGACGCACTTGGTGTGTATCAAGACTGAGCATGAATGGACTCCATCAGTGTTACGTTAGGAGCATCTGATAAAATGGATTCTATTTTGTCAAAATTTATATTAAAAAGATTATCGATGTAAAATCAAAAGGGAGAAATCCAATCTTTCTACGCATCTAATATATGAAACATATTCTATATCTGTTGTTTTATGAAACAGGAATGCTAACAGGGCCTGCTCCGGGGGTGTGCAGCCTGAGCCCGCCAATTCCTAATCACAAATTTGAAAATTCGAGCTCGTTATATGGCTACTGACTGGAACACAATAGAAAGGAAACCCAATGGAATATATAATTATTAAGCCATTGGTTAATAATTATAGTTAATAAGTATAGTTATTATTATTATTATTTATTTACTCACCTGGAGAGAACCGACAATAAGTATAGTCAATGGCGAATCCGGGGGGTTTCCATAAGGCTGCAGCCTCCCCCCCCCCCCCAGGGCCTAAGCAGAATTCTTGATTTTATTTAAAATCACTACAACTGTTTGTTCTTAATTTCCCTTTTTTTAAAAATAATAAAAACGAGAAAACATTGCTTTCTGGCTTGACAGGCTCGAAAATTTTCCTATTTTTGTAGTCATTCCACTTGTACTTGTAGCTTTGACGCGGTCGAAGACATTTTTTGGCTAGTTATTTCATTGTATTTTTTTATTAAATTATCGAAAGTATTGAACTGTTCTTTATGATTTTAATTGTCAGGTGATTAAAGTCTGTAAAGTTAAAGTGTTTTGGTTTGCATAAGCCATATATCTGTTGTTTTATGATGCTGACAGGGCCTGCTCCGGGGGTGTGCAGCCTGAGCACGCCAATTCCTAATCACAACATGGACATTCGTCACGACGATACAAAATTTTTATGACCTCAGCCCCCCCCCCTCCGACCCGAATTCTGAATTCGCCACTGAGTATAGTTAATAATTCGTCGCTTAATAAGCAACACCACCTATCTCAATTTTTTGAGCTTTCAAAGAGGAAGATTCAAATGAATTATGAATTTTTCGCAACCAGTAACGAATATTTCTGAATTGTTTTAAGATCTACTGTGAGCATGAAATCACATGTTCCAACCAGCCGTAAAAAAAATGTAAAAATATTCTTTATTGGTTGCGAAAAAATAAATTTAACAGACTGTTATATTTAACGTATATTATTACGCTTACTTTAAGATCACCAGAGCCTGTGAATCAGAAACTGTTACGAATTCGAAATTAGATTCAAATTTCATTTAGTGGAAGGTCTTTAACCCAATCGAGATGGATTGCACACCGTGTGTGCAATGCATTGCCAAGTCAAAAAGACGGGTAGCACACGGTGTGTGCAATGATATTGAATTGCAATGATCAGTCAGTATGGAAAAAGCAGTCGTCGGGATAAGACTGGTTTAAAATAAAAATTATCTTGGAAGTGTGTAAACATGAAATTCGTATTAGTTTCAATTTAGTCTCTAAAATGAAGGTGACCAACCGTCCTCCTTTTGGAAGGACAGTCCACCTTTTTTAAGTTCTGACCTTCCTCAAAAAGGGCACAACAAATTATGCTACAAATGTATTTTTTATGCATTTATGATATCTTAGTGTATTCTATATTATTGTTGCAATGAATTATATGTTTATTTTATTTATGATATTTTTCAGCTTCAATTTATTTATGTCCTCCTTTTGTTGAAGCTGGTGTTCGAGCTAAAGTTGGTCACCTTACTAAAATGAGTGATCCAAGGGCAAACAAATACTATGCGATAAACTCTTGCAGATATGATCTATGTTGTGGGGTCAACCATTCTTTTCGCATTATTAGTCTCGTAGTTATTAGTGAGTCAAATCTGACAGTATTTTGTCACACAAGAAAGTTCGACCGACGTACGGAAAGACGTTTTCACGTCAAACTATTCTGAGGAGCGACCTGCGCATATGGTGTTCAATCATCTTATTTGTACGAAGTGACTGATTTCTAATGCAAATATGTTTTTTATATTAAAAATAGTCAATATAAAGCAAAAACACATTTCGGCTTCTGAGGATGGTCACCAAAACAGTGCGCCGCGCCATCTCGAATGGCTTAAGTGTATTATCGCTTAGTATTAGTAAACATGGAAGAGAAAAAAAATAATTAAAATTCATGATTTTTTTATAATATTTCAGTATCTTGTGATGCAAAAACTGTGCATATATGTGAAAACTTTCTTTTTTTAATTATCTATTCTATCATTTAGTAAATAATAGCGATAATTAAAAAATTATTGATAATTTTACCGATAACTACCGATAATTTGGTAAAACATCATAAAGGTTACTTTCCATGTTTAATAAACTGAAAAACATTTTTCACTATGGAATGTAATGTGTACATCAAGAAGTGAGTGTAAAACTATCATTTTTGTTAGTATTTATTTTAACTCCTTTTAGTCGGGACTTCTGAACCCAATATTAAACACATTGTTTTGAGAAATCTCTCATGATTTCGGATGTTTGCAGTAAACCAATACTGCACAGGGAAAGAAGCTCACTGAATAAGGGTTAATGCGAATTTATTTGCATAATGGGATGCAACAGATAACGTAAAATTGTACAGAAATTTCACAAATATCACTTTAAACCAAGTAAACAAACAATTCGCACAAAAAGAGACAGAATCACACCATTCAAAATATTACCGTGAATCATTTCAGATATCCTAAATCTCTTTCCACGTACACTTCAGAACTTCTATTCAACTTCTCACATCTCAAACTGAAATGAGACTTTGCACCAGTACCCTTTTAACTTCAGAAAAACTGTGTAACTTCATTATGATCCGAGAAATCACCATGATATTGAAACTCAACATCTTTCATGTCTAGGGTTGCTATACGCCCCGTATATACGGGACTGTCACCGTATTTCACTATTCAGACCCGTATTATTAATTGTCCCGTTTTCTTCCTAAACTCTACTTTGCAATTCCAGCCCACAATGCAAATGTGGGGAAAATATTTTGCCTAACGTCAACTCAATGTTCGAAAGAAAAAAACCAGCTGTCAGTGGAGAGATTTTTTATTTGTTATAATTTTAAAATTACTTGCGCCCAATTTTATAATTACGTGAAAGAAGAAAATGATATAATTAAGAAAGTAAAATCAATTTTAAAATATGACTGGGCTAAAAAGGATTAGTCATCTTTTTTTATTATTCTACGTGTTCATTTTATTAGACTCCTTAAATTTTATTGATTTTTTTATCAGAGTAAAATAAACCATTACCTACCCACTTTTCCCCAGTTTTATTTATTCAGCACTTAAACGTCCCTTATCAATGCTTGGCAAATATGGCAACCTTATTCATATCGTAAAATTTGGCTCAAAAAAAAATCCGCAGTTAGTCATCAGGTGATACCTTAAGGTGCTAACCCTTAACTCAGTAACGGCTGCGTGTGATTAATGGTTCACAGTAAAATATAACTTAATTCACAGTTATTTAAAGACAGACTATTATTTAAAATAAATTTTAAAGAAGCAACATTTAGTAGAGAAATTCAAGCAGATATTGACAGAAAGATGAAACGTTTATGCTCTCTCTCATAAAATAATCCCATTATAATGAATGATTTACTAATTTATCTCATTATAATGAATGATTTACTAAAATTTCGAAAGTTTTTTGGTACGATGACATTCAGAATTTGAAATCATGAACTAAATAAATGTGAAAAGATTGGAAAATAATTTTTGAAATGCGGAAGAATTTATTATGTGTCTGCTGTCATGAATTATGACATTGTTTGTCTCAAAGTGATGGTGTCGCTGTTTGTGAATATTAACTTTAAAACCGTGAACCTCATCACCAAAAACACCATACATGTTTTGAATTTTTAAAGAAGTACATGACACGAGATCCCAGAGGAGTTTAGTCGCTACAAAAAAGTTTTGTAATTCTCCGACACTTCCTTCTCAAACAAATATTGCAAGAATTATCTGAGGTAGAACATTATGTCTCTTCTTCTTTATAAATTTTAAGAATCATTCGAGAAAATTTCTTTTTTCAAAATTTATTTAGTCAGGCAATTGATCAAAATATCCCACAGAATGATTTGGACACATACTGAAAACGGATTAAACATTAATTTAAAATAATTTATGCCTTTTCCAATTAAACAGTGTAAATTGGACATTTTATTAAATATCTTGGCAATTTTCATCCAAAAATGCCTATTATATCTTGCATTGTTTTAACAAATGGCGAAAAGACAGAAACTACTCGAAAACACTGGCCAAATTGAATGGTTTTTTACCCACTTGCATACAAAATACACAAAGACAAAAGTATTGTAATGATCAAGAAATTCAATTTCCAGGTAGAGTAGAACTCCGGGAATCCTATCTAATTGGGATTGACCTTTATTCGGATTCCGAGAGATTCGGATTTTCATACAGTTTTATAAAACATTTATAACCAAATTAGTATATAAGTATCAAATTTTGAACTGAATCCATTAAGGGGTTGATTGCCTGTCGGACTGTCTATTCATGCATATGTGAACATGATAATTTGAAAGCGCAGTTAGCTAGACGTTTGAATTTTATTTTCGATCTTCACACCAGAATTGTTGATCTGTATCAAATGTTGGACCGAATCGATCATTGGGAAGAGAAACAAAATGCATATTCGATTCTCTTCATTGTGCTACGAAATTAAGAAGAAAAATCACCACATTTACGAAGATGTTTACTTATTTACTGTACAGAGCTGTAACTTTTGTTACAAGCACGAGCCGAAGATTTTTTTATAACCAAATATAAATAGATATTTTCATGTATTGCCGCTCACATCTAAGCAAAATATTGTATACTATTTAGTTATTACATTTTGTCATGCAGGATTTAACACTCTGCCCGGTGAAACTAATCCATGTATTTATTTACTAGCCGCCTTCGGCGACCAGCTTGTTCGCCCGTAATATGATTTCAATTGAATCTTGCATCTACAGCGAGGGTGGTCACTAACACAGCGAGTGTCATTAAGTTCCGATGAGGCCAGTGGCGAATCCAGGATTCGGTTCTTGGGGGGGGGGGGAGGTCATAAAAATTTTGTGTCGCAGTGATGAATGTCAAACCTCATGGCTTATGTAAACCAAAACACTTTAACTTTACAGGCTTTCCTCTCCTGACAATAAGAATAATAAAGAACACTACAAAACTTTCGATAATTTAATAAAAAATACAATGAAATAGTTGGCCAAAAAATGTTTTCGACCGCGCCAACGCTACAAGTGCAAGTGGCATGACTAGAAAAGTAGGAAAATTTTCGAGCCTGTCAAATCAGAAAGCAATGTTGTCACGATTTTATTACTATTCTTTTTAAATGAAAATTAAGATCAAACAGTTGTAGTAATTTTAAATTAAATCAAGAATTTTGGTTCAGCTCTGGGGGGGGCTGCAGCCCGATAGCCCCTCCCCTGGATTCGCCTCATCATGAGGCGAATAAAAGATTCAAGCACTCACCATGGTGCATCTAAATATCTAACTACACTCACTATCATTTTAAACTAGACTCGATGAATACTAAGAAAGTTAACATTTAAATTAAGAAAACAACTTTTATTTTTGTCAAACATAATTTAAATAAAACGATTAAAAAACAGAATTATAACTTAAAGTAACAAAACTGATCAACAGCTTGTTGACAGGTTCAGAGCGAGAGAGAGAGACTTCTATCCTTGCTTCTTATATATAGTTGGAATAGTTTCGGCGCAAGCGCAAAAAGCGCGATGTTCGCTGTTGCCACACATCATTTCATATTCATGGTTGTCTTAACAACGTAAGTTAAAACTTCAGACTGAGGTGGATATTTAACCCATACTCTATTAGTGACCTTGGATCTCTTCTGTTCATTGTCTGCATAAATGTTCCTAGTGGAGTCAAATAACTGACCACGTCACGTAACATCTAATTCCATGTTGTCATCACTACCTTCACTTTCTTATTCCTCTTGTAAAATATACATTTGATTTCAACAGTAAAATGAAGCGGCTCATTTTATGGTCATCGGTATGTTAGCTGGATTAAAACATGCTGAGAAAAGAATGAAAACATAGCAAACATAACCATTCAGCTTACTGGATATATTTCTTAATGTAATCAAAGCAATATCTCGGAGAGCTTGGCTTACAGATTTCTTAAGTCTGGATGAAATAAAATATGAAAGCAAAATATATTATGATCCTATCTCAGATTGCAACAATTAAAGAAAAATAGGCATTTAAATATTTGTATAAACAATGAAAACGGCTTGAGTTTCGTTGCAACCATGAAAAGTATTGATGTAAATTATGCCAAAAAAATATATTTGATTTTTTTAAATTAGAGAAAAATTGTACGTCAACTTAATTCATGTCATTGGAAAGGTAATTTTTTGCACTTTCATATAGCGTAAAAATGATTTATGTACTGTAATATTTTCGAAAGTTATTAAGGAAAAACGCAAAAATTTCGTTTAATTTTTAATTAATTAAAATTCTAATCAAAATTTCAAAAAAACCTACTCCGAGGTGCACATTCCCACCCTCCAAAGTATGTTTGTGCCAAATTTCGTAGCTCTAAGTCCCGCTGTCTGCCCTCTAGGACCAACACACAGGCACACACACACATTCTGCTTTATTAGTAGTAGACATGTGTACTTTATCGTAGCTGTAATTAAAAGAGATTTTCTTAAAAACTGACGTAATAAGGAAATCAGAGAAGATAACTTAACAATCAAACTGATTCATAAATAGATAATTTTTAGATAGGACAAAAATGTGGAGGTTTTCCCGGATAACAGTTTTCGAAGTTATCGCTGGAAACTATCAGACTTATCCAAACCAAAAAAAACCATAGAGACAAATCATCAGTTTGAAACGTAATTTTGTTTACTTTCGGTAATTTTTGTTAAAGTTTGTTCAGTACATAACCGTTCCATTGCATAACACTTACGTAGGAACATTTTTTTACCAAATGTTACAAGTCTTATGCGAAATTCTACAAAAAAATCAAGGGAAAGACATGCAAGATTTTTTTACTTGCCATTAAAACAATTTTTTTGGAAATGTTTTAGCATAATTTTTATTTGAAATATTTTCACGTAACCTATATGTAATGAATGAGATATTTGCATACTTTTGGCAGTGATTGTACCTGTAATAAATAAGTTTCTCACCTTTTCCGGAATATTCTAACACGAAAAAGACAATATAAAAATTGACTTCTTGGAAATTTGAGTACTAAAAGCTTTTTTAAAGAGCGGAAAGTAATCAACTAAAGCATAGAAATTTAATGTCAAAAAATAAGTGATGAAATTTGCTTGACAATAATGAATAGATTATATATGAATCAAGAAGTCATCTCTGAACATATTCAAATAATTGAAAAGAGGAAATCTATTTTGTTGCGTCTAATTGTACGGAACACTTTGAAAACCTCTACTGCCACGTGATCCGATGGATATTTTTCCTTAAAAGACAAGCAAACTTAGGGCTATTTGAAAGATATTTTAAGCGTAATTCAATTTGTCTAGCACTAATAAAAAAAATATCAATGATGGTTTTTATGGGAGAATTGGTTTTCCAGCCAAACAAAGAGTCAATGCTCAGAGTCTTGACTCTATGGTATAATGGATGTTTAATAAATCCAGATTTATTACGAGCTGATAATAGCATGTTAGAAATAAAATAAAATGGCTCATCCGTGTCCTAGTGAAGTGGTCGGCAAACTCATTAGTCAAAAGAGCCAAATATCAGTAGTACAACGAATAAGATTTCTTTTGGGAGCCAAATTCTTTTCAAGAACCGTGTTTCTAGGAGTCAGTTCAAACTAGCTACTATCATTAAATAAAACCAGATATTATAATAATAATACGTACTCGATTCATGACCGAGCGCACTCAAGTGGCTAAAGAGCCGCGGTTTGCTGACCACTGACCTAGTTGGGTAAATCAAGGCATGGTATGAGTGTGGAACATGAAATGGAGGAAGATCGAGAGGTGTGAGTGGCTGTCTTCTGGCTGTGCAGTTGGCCAGCATTATCCAGCCAGCGGGAGTGGTCTCCCCTAGATTTTCTCGCAGACTCCCTACTAAAGGCATCATTCCTCCGTATGCCAAAAGCGGACCTTTCACAAGACCGGGATTACCGCGAGTACTCAGATTTTATTGCCCTCGGAAGGGGTGAACGGGGCAGAGTGAAAGAGCGGAAACACAAGCGTGACACAATATGGTGCGTTTTGTGCTTTATAGTATAAAGAAGAAAACCGAGTGTGCATTTTAGACGATTTCTTTGATAGATTGTCACCAAAATTTGCTACATGTATGCAATTTTGGTTACAAGACCAAATTCCAAATATCGTTTATCTAAATCGTTGCGTTTTTGAGTTATTGAGCTCACACGTACGCAAACGGACAGATCGACAGACGGTCAACCTGTTGACGTATTTGATCCAAAATTTGTAAGAGATGTACAATTCTGATGATAAAACTGTCTATTAAATTTTAACCATTCATCTCTTTCCGTTCTTCAGTTATCGTATTTGCATGCACGCGGACAGACAGACTTTCCGTAAATGGATTTCGTCCAAAATTTGATAGAAATCTACAATTTTGTTTTAAAGAGCACATACCAAATTTCATCCCTCTGGCTTATTCCGTTTTTGAGTAATCATGTTCACAGGCAGACAGATAGACACAATCCTAAAATTCTGTTTTTCGGATTCAGTTACGTCTAAAACGCAAAGATTCATGAAAATCTCGAGATCGATTACAATACTTTAAATCCGTATGCTAGAAAGTAAAAACTGGTTCACCTATGCACGTTTTAGAACGCATTGTTGCTTGCTGTCCTCGGACTGACTGCTGTATGTTTTCCTGGTTTTCCTCCAAGCGAAACACAAATGTCGACCAGCCCCTCTGAATGTTCTCCGGGCGGGCAGCCTACACCCTCATATTCGAGCTTAGTTAGACTTCTACCTCAGATGCTGTCTAGATGTTTGGATCGCTAACAGAGGCCGTACAATCCCCTTCATCATGAGAGTTTATTTTATGAACTTGACTAGATTTGCTAGACCAAGTGGAATCTTATTTGTTGCATTTTCGAGTTATCGTGTTCGCATAAACAGGGACAGACAGACAGACAAACAAACAGATAGTCTAGCAGTTGAAGTATTCAATTATAAATTCACAGATTCACAATTTTCGTTCAGAAATTATAAGTTAAGATGAATATATTTCTTTGCAGCATCTTCGAGTTATTACGTCTAGATACACTAGAATAGACAGACTGACAGACACTCTAACCTTTGGCTGATTTGGTCCAAACTTTATTTTGCAACAATTATTTATCTACAATTGTGAAGAAACAGTATACTAATGTGATCATAATCCCATTTCCAAGTAGTCTGTCCCGTTGTCCCCAAGTATAGCTTCGGGACGCCGAAATCAGTGGCGTAGCGACCGGGGGGCAAGGTATGCCCCGGGTGCCAGTTTAAGGGGGTGCCATGAAGTCAAAAGCGTACTTCGTTCATGCCATTTTTAAAGCAAAATATGATGAGGGGACGTAGAAATAATACCATACCCGTGGTGCCATTCACGTTTGTTCAGGCACTGATGACGACTGGGATAAAAAAAAATCATGTCATTCTAAGAAGGGCCACTCACCCTCGCTACGTCACTCCCCATGTTGACAAAATGTAAATGGGTTTATGACACTTTTTGAAATCAAATATGATGAAAAATACCATCCCCCGGGCGCCGTTTACCCAAGCTCAGTCACTGATGCGATGAAGGGGAGGGGAGAGAGGAGGGGGCCGAGAAACTGATATTATGACCCGGATGCCACTTACTCTCTCTACGCCACTGACCGAAATGTCTCGTTTTCAGAAAGAGAGCAACCCTCTGTAACGATTTCGAAAAAGTCGCGAAAAATCAAAAAATTCCGACTGTAATGTCGGCTGACAGGGCATGTGTCACACCTATTCAAGTCTATCAGAAGGCTGCTAGCTCGCACTTATTTCTAACTACATTACACCGCAAAAAGGACAGAATGAAACACTGGAAATGTTTCAACCTGAAGTCGTAGGATGGAATTGTTCAGACACTTTCACACCCATCATTTGAATCATGCGAACCTTTGTATATTTATTGTATAGATTCTGTCTACCAGGCACTTTTCTCTTATGAATAAGTTGTGGTCGAGCGAAAAAAACGAAGTTGCAAGCCGTAATTCTTAAAACTTAAGTTATTTACAAGGTAAATTTTAAGAAATATTGCCAAAAATTACATTCTTATTTGAAATGGACACCAAATATACTGAAGCAAAAATTTGATTTTCAGAAAAACACAAGATCACATACGAGGGACGTTCCGAAAGTAAGTTTCGTCATGCTTTTTCACAAGGCGTCTTTATTACAAACAGAAACATACAATGGCATAACAAAATACAAACTTTTGACTATATTCCATATATTCGCCACTGACATTGATACATTTGTCGTGCCGTGAAATCAATTTCAAGAAACCATCCTAGTAAAAATCGTTGTCCAGCGAGCGAATGAAGTTCATCAGAGCCTTAACGCCAGTTTGATTGGCATCGATAGTGCTGGCTTCAATGCATGAAAAAAGTGAAAGTCTGATGGGGCTGTAGGGCCCAACCAAGGCTCTTGAGTTGAGAGGTTCTGTGCGTGGAAGATAATGCAAGACCCACACAGAAAGGGACACAAAAGAACACATTCGTCGCCTACGATGGGAGAGATTGGATCATCCGGCCTACAGAACCGATCTTGCCCCATCAGCTTTTTTCCTGCATTGAAGTCAGCACTATTGGAACGTCACTTCCCAACATGCTCGCCAAACTGTCGTTAAGGCTGTGAAAAATTTCCTTCAATAGCTGGGCAGCGATTTTTACTAGGATGGTTTCTTGAAATTGATTTCACGGTACGACAAATGTATCAATGGCGGTGGCGAATATGTGGAAATATAGCCAAAAGTTTGTATTTTGTTATGTCGTTGTATGTTTTTGTTTGTAATAAAGCTTTCTTGTGAAAAAGCATGACGAAACTTACTTTCGGAACGTCCCTCGTATTTATTTTCAAGTGTTCATTCGTTTTCTTTTCATTAATAAATAAAAACTGAAGAAATATGCATTTTCTTGAATACACATACTATTGCCTAAAATTGGTAGGAGTCCCATTTTGAAGCAAAAGATAAATGGTCACGTTAAGTATGCCAAATTTCATCTATCTATCTAGCTGTGTTTTAGAGTTTTCGGGTTCATATGCACACGAATATACAGACATACATACTTCCCGTCGACGTTCTTCGTCTAAAATTTGATAGTAATCTTCAATTTTGGCGTAAAAACCGCATACCAAATTCCATCCACCTATCTTATTGAATTTTTGAGCTATCATGGTCACAGACAGACAGAATTCTTTTATTTTGACTTAGAGAAGTCTTACGCATGGAGATTCAACAATAAAACGAGGTTGAATTTTTTGACAACTATTATTTTTTCTTTATATACTTCGTATACGAAAAAATGAAAAAAGGCTACAAAAGAAGATGGTTCATTCATTCAATATCCAGGAGAGCTGACTCAATCTAAAGGATTTAGAGTGCAGGTTGGCTCTCCAGGAGAACATGAAAAGAGGAATATGGTTAGTATGATCATCTGAGGATTCTTCGAAAGTACGTGGTCTCTTCATTATAGCTCTAACGCAGAGTCAAAAAGGGCCTCCCCAGATAGCAAAGAAAGCTTATCTAAAAGGTTTTATAAACCTTGTCGTCGGCAGGGGTAAAAGGTTGTCACAAAGGTTCCCATGGCAAGGGTTAAACCTTTCGACAAGGTAGTGGAAAGATTAGCTAGTCAACAAAAAACAAGGTTTTCTGTAAGGTTTTTAGTAAGATTTCCCCAAGCTTTTATTACCAGCTTGTTTCAGGTTTTCCTCAAGTTTGTTTCAGGCCTTTCAAAAGGTTGTGAAGAGCCCTCCTTCGGCGGACACAATAGAACCCCTGCCCCCTCCGGAGCCGTACTCCTACAGAGGGGTCCAACCCCTTTTTTATCCTTCTTCTTCTGACGTCATCTTAGTCCAACTTAGAGTTATCTGGAATGTCAATTATTTAGATCAATTAGGAATCTTAATTAATCAAAGCTTAATTATTAATTTCAATTAATTTGATTAATCCAATTTTTAATTGAACTTGTACGATTTCGTTGTAGATGTGACAAAACTTCAAATTCCTCCGAGCAGGGGATCGAACCCGCGTTCATAAAGTTGGAAGGCAAGCGTACTAACTATTATACCGGACTGGGCTACACACGATGGGACAGTTGGTTCATAAAAAGCTTTCCTACGTCAATTTTGGGAGAATGGTTTCTGAAGCGGTTTGCGCGGAAATGCTTTCTCGGTCTTGTCGTTCAAACCTTGTCGGTGAGGTAGTTCATAAAATGCTTTCCCACGTAAACCTTGCGGCAATGGTTTCTGAAACTGTTTGCGCAGAAATGCTTTCGCGGACAGCCCATGGAAAGTGAAATGGCAACCTTCCCGCAACCTTCTTTGCTATCTGGGCCGGATTTGGGAGCCAGAGAGTTTCGAGTTCGAAATCCGATTCCACCCAAGACCCGTAGTGTGCGTATGCCTAGTGCACATTAAATCTGAGAATCTGGTATGGTGCTGAAATTGGGAAAGGGTGTGCCGGCACGGGTGCCGTCCTCATCACATGATAACCTCTGTATAACCCTCCATCTCTGTATAACCCCCATTAATGCTTAAAAAAGGGACGTTAATTTAGATAAATTGAACTATCTAACATATTTTAACCCTCTCATACCGAGCGAGGCTGTCTAAAAATTTCCCCTCAACATCGACGAAAGCCGGTCTGAGGCGGTTGGCTTCTTTTGAGGGGAGCTGAGATTCTGAGATCGATTAGGAGATAAGCGGAGTAGGGTCCAATGATCCTTGCCAACCACAGCCGATTTCCCTGCGTCTTAAGGGAAGATTATAGCAGAGGGTGGGGTAAATGTCCACCCAGGTTGTGCGAGTCCAATTAATCCTCCCAAAAATTCCCTGTTTTAAAGGGGCTAAAAGAACCAGCGGGAGTGGCCTCCCCTAAACTTTCTCGTATACTTCTCAAACATTTGTCATTTCCCTTCCCCCTGCGTGGATAAAAAATTCGAACCTATTGTAATCCAGAATGCAATGACTATCAGAAGGTTTTTCATTATAGATTATAGTGATAGTAAAATATTTAGGTGAAAAATCATATTCCAAGAGATGCGTATGTATTAAAACTTAGCAATATTTATTTTTTATCAAACTCTAGCAATGCAAGCTCAGCGTGCGGAGGACAAACGGAGTAAATGACCTCGTTCCATTACCTCAGAATAGCTTGCGCATGCGCAGAGATTGCTTCCACTACGCAAGTAAAACAAGGAAGTAACGTAATCCATCCACGTGCACAGAGATTGCTATGCATGCGTATGGAGAATCGGATTAGAAAAATTAATTATGCAATTTGAACGTCTTTTTCGTAACCAATAGAAACGAAATTTGGGCGCAGATCTATCATTAATGTTAGCTACCATCATTCCAATTTTTATTTATCTAAGCCAAAGGGTTGAGGAGATATAAAGTATGCGATTATACAGGCCGACAGACAGTCAACCCTTTGACGGATTTGGCCCAAAATTTGATACGGACCTAAATTCATGACGATAAAACTGTGTACCAAATTTTATCCATATAGCTATTCAAGTTTTTGAGTTATAGTGTTCACATGACTTCGGACATACAGAGAGACAGACAGACTTCCCTAAACTTTCTCGTATACTTTTCAAATATTTGTCATTTCCCTTCCCCCTGCGTTGATAAAAAGTTCGAACCAACTGTAACCCAGAATGCAATGACTATCAGAAGGTTTTTCATTGTTGATTATAGTGATAGTAAAATATTGAGGTGAAGAATCATATTCAAAAAGATACGTATGTATTAAAACTTCGCAATATTTATTTTTTTTATCAAACTCTAGCAATGCAAGTTCCGCGTGCGGAGAAGAAAACAGAATAGCTTGCGCATGCGCAGAGATTGCTTTCAATACGCAAGTAAAACGAGACGCCCTAAATGTTTGCTTCCTTACAAAATCTCGCCGCAGAATTGGTTTTTGGCAAACTGCCAAGTTTCGGAGTATCCCTTCTTTGCACAGGCATTTAAGCATGCGCATGGAATTGAACAAGTATGCTATTATACAGACCGACAGACAGTCAGCCCGTTGACGGATTTGGCCCAAAATTGGATACGGACCTACATTCATGACGATAAAACTGTGTACCAAATTTTATCCATCTGGCTTTTCAAGTTTTTGACTTATAGCGTTCGCATGACCTCGAACATACAGACAGACAGACGTCCCGTTGACGGATTTTGTCCAAAAGTTGATAGAAACCTACAAATTATGTTTAAAGACCACATACCAAATTTCATCCCCGTAGCTCTAATAGTTTTCGAGTTATCGTGTTCAAAGACAGACAGACAGACATAATTCCAAAATTGTGTTTTTCGGACTCAGGGAGGTTTCAAACGTGGAGATTCGTCAAAATCTCGAGTTCGAATTTTTTGACGATTACAATGCTTTCTCTTTGTATACTTCGTATACGAGAAAGTAAAAAAGTCGCCTCGGAATTAAAGAGCTAAACTTCCATGTAGGAGTTCGGTGTTTAAAATTAATCGGCCATGATTTCCTTCTTTGTTCTGACTTCCTAAGAGCGCTCTCCTAGGTAGCGCTAGGAAATCATCGTGACCTCTATTTAAGAATATGTCGATTCAGCATATTAAATACGATAATGAAAGAATTATTTTCCCCAAGGGAAACGGGAGCGGGTATCCCTCCCTTTTCGTTGTCTTGATTTTAGCTAATTGATTTTTTTTTTTCGTTCCCTCTCGGCAAAGATCATAGATAGATCCAAAATGTAACTTATACGGATATGAGAGAAATGTGAAAAATTCCCGTTTAAAGGGATTAGAAAATAACAATACATTCAAAATCATTTAGAATTACTAAGAAATTACCATCTTACGTGGTATCTATTTTAATTTTAGACCAGATTAAACTTTTTGATAGCTAGGCACTAACGCCTAACTATCAAAAGGGATTAATTCTCATTTCCTAATATGAAAATGAATGGCGCATCAATTTTGCAAGCGATGGTATTTCTTCTTCACTAAGTCCCCAATGAATCAAACTGCTGACACTAATGCTCCAAAATTCGTCTATCGTATTACTTTGGCCATCGATCACTATTTTGCTAAACTATTTCCTGAACACTTCTGCTTCTTTTCTACTTTCTCCTGCGCAAAGAAAGGGAAAGTAAGCATCAAGCAATTGGATCTAGAGATTTTAATGAATCTCCACGTTTTAAATCTCTATGACTTCTAAAAAACACATTTTTGGCAATATTTCTGTCTGTAAATACGACGACTCAAAAACTTAATGAGATAGACGAATTAAATCTAGTACATTGTCTACCACAGCTGTAGATTCCGGAAGCTGTGTCAAAAATCTGATAAATCTACACCATAACTGTAGATTTGTATCAGATTTTGAATGATATTCATCAACGGTAAGTCTGTCTCCCCGTGTGGTCGCGATAACTCAAAAACCCAACGGACTAGAAGGATGAAATTAGACCAGTGGTGTGCAAACCGTAGGTCGCTAAATTCAAAGAAATTTATTTGAAAATAAAAAATATAAGACTTTTCTTCAAAAATTGTGGTTGCGATCTACAGAGGGATCGCGATCATGGTTATCATACATCCAGAGGGGGCGCGACAAAATTTTACACAAAGTGAGGGGGTCGGAAATGAAAATAGTTTGCGCACCACTGAATTAGACAGATGGTTTTATCATCAGAATTAGAAATCTATCAAATTTTGAACCAAACATGTGTACTGACCCGCTGTGTGTCTGTTTCTCTAAATCAAAAACGCAATAATCTAAATGAATGAAATTGGGCATGTGTTCTTGATAGCCGGTTTATAGATACGTATAAATTTAGTATCAGGTTTTGGACCTAAAACGGTCAAAAAGAAGTCCAAATTGCATAGTTCATTCCCTTCACTAAACTACACTGGTGTCCAAAAGTTAAGCAAAATTCTAGCAAGATGCGAAAAATTTGGAGTTAGTATGGATACAATGGTTCACAATCAGTTGCGGAGAATCGTGAGATATACAATCGTCGGAACTCACATTTTAAAGTGAAGATTCGATCACGAGGGCGTTAGGGGGGGTCCAAACAGAAAGTGATGAAGACGAAAAAGGATTTCGAAAAAGACTCATCCTATACCACAGAAAGCTGATAATGAGTTGAAACTTTCATCAATGGTTTTATTTGATGCACACAATATTTACATGCATTTTCGTGACACTAGCACAAATATTGGAGAAAATATAACGGTTTTATTAAAAATCCCAAATTTTTCCGCCTGTTTTTTGCTCATAACATGCAAAATTTTCAACTTAATTGTACGAAATTTACAGAACACTCGACAATATGTTACAAAAGCATTGTATTAAAATTTGAATGAAATATTTTGAATATTACAGGAAATACGAGTAATTGTATTAAATAAATTTTACTGTGCATGTGCGAACGAAGCGTAATTTTTCTGTCATAACTTCAGAGACATATATATAGGGCAAATTATATCAAAATTCCAATTCAATTGCGTTAATATTCAGAGAGATATCGGCATTGTAAGGAGGTAAATTTCTGTTGCACTCTAAAGAGAGCTGAAAGTAAAGCTGAACTGAAAACACGACATATTGTGGAAGTATACGCGAAAATTACAGGCCGTTGGATTTAAAACGAGCTTTAAAAAATCCTGCGAGAGCCCCTGTTTTCGTTTCATCACTTTTAAAATTCACAAATAATAATTTTTTGTTTGATGGTCGATCTGAGTTTCTTAGCTGAAGAGCCAGCTTTAGCCATACTGCGTCTCGCATATGGCTAAAAGCAGAACATTTAGGTAGAATTTTTTTAAATTGTTTAAAATCAAGGAAGTCTTCAGATATAGGAAGATAAAACAGCTATAAATGACGGAAAATGATAAATGAGATTTGCGCAATTTAAATCGAAAAATCCAATCATTCAGTTGATGAAATTAAATACGCGTTTAAAACCTCATAGCATTTAAATCTTGGAAGCCTGACCATAGCGCAGCTGTATGAATGGTGTAGATTACTTGCTGTCACTCATAGAATCCTCAGCAAGGCTAGCAAAGGCTTCTTTAACTTTTTTCCTGTTTAAACCTCATTTTGTCGCTCAAACATTTTTCCGCTTCCCAAACGGTTCATTTATATTAGTGGGAAAACGAAATAGGAAAATGATGCATTAATTAATAATAAACAGAAAGGAATTTTGTAATATACAATTTAATTTGGAAAAATTTTAATCCGAGAATTCAAGCCAAGTCTGACCTATTTTTGTTAACTTATGCGGTATATGCAGACGCTATTACCAGTGTTTTTGTTACCCCAAGAGTTGGAACCTATAATTTAAGAAGCTCTAAACTTAAATGCTGTACATCGTTTTATGCATTTCTTATTAGAGAATTTCATTTTTTCTGAGCATGAATTGTAAAGAATAATAGTATGGGTTGATTAGCATTTTCGCACACAATGATGTGTCTGACTCGTGCATCGAAAGACAGAATTTTATCTCAGCAATTAATTTTCAAAACAAAATTTATCTGGATATGTTGAAATATCCCAAGTGTTTCAAGTTCTTAAATGGATTAAAATAACAATTATTAATGTCTCAATAAGATGTGTCATCTAATTAAGATGTTATATAAATTCATAGTCAAAGTTTTTGTCACTTAAATGCCTTGGCAGTGTTCTATACGTGCATCTCATTATAGGATTGCTGAGCATATAATCTTAATACTGAAATTGAAGATAGTGTTACGAAAATCGTCTGGTGTGTTATGGTGAAAGCAGTCCATCAAGAAGGATAATGGAGAACGACGATTTATTCCAGGAATATTCCAGAAAACACGAAGCAGAGATAACAAGAAAAACAGGACTTGTACAATTAGCAACACAAATAGACGGCAAATCAGTAATAATAGCAGAAACAGCACTGTCAATAGCGATCAGCATCTAACAGTTGACCAATTCGCTCTGCAAGCAGAACTCCAAATAGATTATTATCGTTTAGGCTCCTCCAATATTTGTAGTTTTCCGACAGGGTGTGTGTGAAGTTACATGGAATATTCCAGAAGAATCTCCGTATCTTCGTTTCTACTAGAGACAGAGCTATAATTCTTATATTTTCTAGAATATTCAGTTTATCGCCAAATTTGTCGCCAAGGCCGGAGGTCATTGGCTTCCATCTAATACTAATCTCTGTACATCTCTCTTTCCAACCATATAACTTACATAGTAAGGAAAAGGCGTTACAGTTTCGTAACAATGTGTATCAAGTTTTAAGGTCAATCAAACGGAAGAAGTGAAATTCATACTCGATGCTCTTCACTATATTTCAAAATTAAATACAAAATGCGCCATACTGTGGAAGTATACAAGAAAATAGGGAAGGGGGAACACTCTCGCTGTTTTTTGTTATTATTGCAATAGTTCGCCGATTATAGTATATATACAATATAGTAACAATACATTTTTATAGTATATTATTAAATGTGCTAGTGAAGCAAACTATGAATTAAGTTGCGCTTAAAAGTGATAATAAAAAATGAATTCATAGTTTCCTTCTTAAGGTTCTTGTCAGTGGCGAATTCAGGGGGGGAGCTATGGGGCTGCAGCCCCTCCCAGAGCTAAACCAGAATTCTTTATTTTATTTAAAATCACTACAGCTGTTTATTCTTAATTCGCCTTTCTTTTAAAAATAATAAAATCATGACAACATTGCTTTCTGGCTTGACAGGCTCGAAAATTTTCCTACTTTTCTAGTCATTCCACTTGTACTTGTAGCGTTGACAAAGTCGAAAAACTTTTTTGGTTACTTATTTCACTGTATCTTTTTATTAAATTATCGAAAGTATTGTAGTGCTCTTTATGATTCTTATTGACAGGTGAGTAAAGTCTGTAAAGTTAAAGTATTTTGGTTTCCATAAGCCATGAGGTTTGACATTCGTCATGACGATACGAAATTTTTATGACCTCAGCCCCTCCCAGACCCAAATCCTGGATTCGCCACTGGTTCTTGTATATAATTACAACAATATAATTTTCTAAAAATTATTATATCACAACGGAAGAAAGACTGATATTAAATCAAAACTCAATTATTAAATAAAATGACGCATTCAGTTTTTTCCTACACAACGATCAGAGAACTGACAAAATATTTTATAAGAGTTGAAAGCCTTGAAAATGTTTTCCGGGTTATAAATTCCTTTGTATTAACCTGCATTTTTTTTTCCTTCCTTTCTTCTAATTGTAAATACGTAATTCATGCTTTTTTTTATGAAACAAGCAATTCCGTAGAAAAATAATGTTTAGGATTTTTAACAAAGATTTGTGAATCAGTTTTTCTTGCAATCTATTTTAAAGTAATTTTTGTTCCTTACATAGTTAATGTATGAAAAGAAAATTGTAGTTTTGTAAATTTCCTTTGTGCTTTAACATTTCCACCCGCGCCTTTTCTTCGTTTGAACATTAAACGAAATTCAGTGATCATTAAACGCCGTCTTTTCCATTTATAGCAGTTATTGATTTTCAATATGGCTTCCATTTTATCCATTCAGTCAGCGTCGTTATAAAAATGAATTGGTCATAAATTCTTGATTTCAAAACTTTAATAAGAAACCCAGCTTGTTTCGTCGTTGAACACGAACCAAGAACTTTCACTTTTTGTAGAATGAGTTCAACTGCATATAAAGGGAAAGAAGTTATCAATATCGTTGCAAAAATTTTCCAAACTCTCGTCTATACACAAACGCCTTTTCGCGAACGCAGTGTGTATGTAAATGTAAGAAAACAAAATATTGAAAATCAACTATTAATTACCTACAACAAAAAAAAGTAACTTCTTTAAATATATTTAATTGAAAAATCTGGTAAATCAAGAGAGGGCTATCAATCTCAAAGAATAATCAGAATCACTGTTTTCAGGACATCAGCAGTCATGTGAAGAGCCTACCCAGATAGCATGCACACTTGCAGCAAGTTTGATTTTTCTTGATATTAGCTTGTTATGACAAATTTGACGCGACAAATTTGCAACGTACTTCCTGCAAAGTAACAAAGCATAATCGATCAACCCACTTGCAAATCAAGTTTGCTGTGAAGTTGTTATGACAAACCTCACACCACAATTGCAAAACAAGTTTGCTGCAAGGTTGATACAGCACACTTACACAACACGACCTGGATACAGTTGTATATATCTGGTTTTTATCTTTGTCTCTGTTTAAAAAAATATCCGACTTTTAATAGCATCTCCTAGACCGTCCTTCTTTTTATTAATTCAATAAATCAATGATAATTTGAAGAAGAAAAAACTAACTATGCCTTTTATTAAAAAAATACTTTTGAAAATTCTGTATCTTTTTACTAAATATAGAACTCGCACTTTAAAAAAACTATATATCGCCTTTTTCTTAATGTTGAAATTTGAACGTTCATAAACGAAATTAAACCTAAACAATGGTCAATGTTTGTTGAAAAATAATAATTTACATTTTGTCCCATATTTTTAAAAGTAATAACTTTTGAACCCTAATTTCATAAATTATTCGATTAGCAAAACGTAGTTATGAGCGAAAATCGCTCTCCCTTTGACATTCAAATCATATTCTCAACTCAAAATTTTAAAAATTAATGAAATCAAGAAAACAGTTTAAAATAAAACGTGTAGCTGCAATCTTTCTGTAGAGCAATCTGTCTTCCGCAATCGAAGCCCCTCTGGCTGAGTGGTGAAGACGAAAGGTTTAGGAAGCGGGGGGTCGGGGGTTCATCGGAGTACTTTTTGCTATAGTTTGCAATGTGTTTGACGCAACAAGCTTGCTGCAAGTTCGACGCGTGGTGACTAACTCGTTTGCAATAACTTGTTTTAAGCTGCAAGCTTGCAGAGCAAGATTGCTGCAACTTTGCTGCAAACTAAAATTGCTATCTGGGTATGAAGCACTATTCTAGCTTATGCCATTCTTAGTCAACCAGAGCTCATTATGGAAGGGAGAAAAAATTCTATGATTCCAATTTCGTCCAGAAACTTTTTCGGGATCCGAAAAATATAAGTAAACAAATAAAGGCATTTAATCTTAACTGGTCCGATTTCAACCAAACTTTGCACACTTGTTATGTAAGGCAATAGAAAGAATACTGTCAACTTTTCACAGTACAAAAGTTAATTAATTATTCAATTGATTAGAAATAAATCGAAATTTTGCCGTTTTTTTCGCAGTAACTTCGGAAGAAATTATCCCATAATAAATATTTTTATACCATCTCAAAAAATTTTTTAAGATCGTATAAAAAAACTTCGGACTTTTCAATTATACCAGTTTCATTTCCGTGAAATTTCAAAATTAAACCTCAAAATGAAAAAAACTAAATAAAAATTCCTGCAAAAAATAATTTTATTAGTAATGTAATTCGACGTATGACACGTTCAACCGCTGCAGATAAGTTACGACCAGTCTTTTTTTCATATATCAGCAATTTATCGACAACAGGCGAGAATACGAATTAATTACATTTGTTAGTTTTTTTTCACACAATGATTGAACCTATGCCACTGCTCTTCTCGGTTATTAAAAAAAGAAAAAATCCTGCATGTCCGATTTTGCTGCTCTTTTCGAAATGCCACTCGGAGCTGATCGCGCCCTCCTTTATACTCTAATGACATTTGACATAAGCCACCTTGTACCCCTCATTCCTAACTGCTAGAATTTGACAGACGAGTGACACCGTAGGATGATGTCACTCTTCTCCTGCCACTTAGTTTGGAACCATAGCAGATGACACCAATAACTAAGTAGCGCCAATTTCAGATTCTTTAACACCCAGAAACAGCCAAGTTATTACGAAATAGCCTCTTCCCAACTACCTGACAGATTCAACTACTTTCCTGCAAAGTTTTGCAATTCACTGGAATAGTAGTATCAGTCAAAATGTTTTAACAAAGACTTCAAAGAATTAAAAATAAAACCGGAGATTGCTGACATCGTCCAAATTCTCAGCCATCTCCCATCATTACATCTTCAGTGAGATTTGGCTAGACTGTATATATTGGCCAAAATTAATGGTTTGCTTCCTTTTAAAATTGATTTGACAAGGCGGTAAATATATGCGATAAAATTCTGTTCTTTATTAGTAAAATCTAATTGGACTTTTCTTGTTAAATTCCATCACCACTGAAGTCGTTTGCGCAATCTTTTATTTCTCATTTATTGCTTCAAGAACTAAAATGAATTTATCAGAATTTGTATGTATTCGAATACAGTCAGTAACAATAGAAAAAACGATAAAAAAATGAGTCCACTTTCAAAGCTTCTGCAAAACCCAGCACCAAGCATTTCAAGAGCATAGAGATAATTCTGAAGAAAAACTTATCTCATTGTGAAATTTTACGGACAGATAAAAAAAATAAACCCGGAAAGTTTCCGCGTGACGGCTTAGTCGTTGTCACACCATGGAAGAGATATGTTTTAAGTTTGTGCTCCGTTAATTTTAAAACATCGAAATTTAATAAGTGTCTCCTATTACTTCAAGCGCTACTTTTGGCAATCTGCAGCCGACAGTGACATCTGCATTTCGTTTCTAGGGCAACTGAAACGCTGTTAAAAAAACTAAACAAAAAATGGTCGACATTACCGCTAAGTTATTTTGGTACCGTAGTAAGGAGTGGTATCAGATCATGGCGGACAAGTTGACTGATTTTGTATATACAGACGAGTCTAAGGAAACAATTGATGTGATTAATTTATTGTTATTAGGATGGATATTATTAGGATTAATCGTGTATATAGTTGGAAACATTGTTGCTTCTTATTTACGAAAACGAAAAAGCTCAACACCCGTTCCAAAACAAGAACCAGCAGACGAAAATTTGAAAACGAAAGAGCATGTGTCATGTGAAAGTGAGGTAAAATCAAATCTAGAGGATATTTTTCCAGATCAAGATAAACCTAAAAAATCTCATGAAATCCCAACATGTGAAGGAGATGACCAAGAAGTTGCAGAATGGATAAATAATGTTTTTTCGTGGATATACAAGCAGAGAGTTGTATCTCCTGTGATAGATGCTTGGGTTTCGGCTTTAAATGCTCGAACAAGATTATCATCAACTGAGGTAGAGTCTATAATTATATTATTTTATTTATTTCTCCTTTTAGTGTTTTATTAAATAAAATATTTATCCGCAGAAGAAATTATTTCATACATTACGTAAATCTCCGGGCCGCAACAAACTTTTATTTTGCTTGTATCGATAATTAATTTTGAGCCTTATTTATTATAGTTGTTTATTTATTTGAAAATAGTATTGAAATTATGATTTTACATGCTGCTTCTGAATGCAGTTTATCTCGAGCTTATAATTCTTTTACGTCCAAGTTTTATGCATCTTGTAGGTTGGCGAACTTTCCCATGTTTTTTCATTTCACAAATAAACATAGCTGTTATACTAAGGTGATCGAATAAAATATTTGATTCAAAGTGTTAGTAATATTTTTTATTTCATCAAGCTCAGAAATAGATTAAATTGAACGCAGATTTGACTATGTTTTATTGCAAACTAGAGATGTTTGCTTCCATTTTCAAATTACACTATTAAAGTAGTATTTTTAACCTATTTCATAACAAAATAATGATAAAACTTCATACAGGTAATATTTCAATGTTTTCATATTGTAATTATCATTTTGAAACGAACTGTGAATAATATGTTTTATGTTGAAATCATAATACTAATATTTATTTTTAATTACCACTTAAATGATGGAAAAATTAGTTTGTGAAGTAGTTGAAAATGAAGGTCGTGGAATTAAAAAATTCTTTGAATTTCAGCATACAATATAAATTTTATTTCTTACTAATTTAAGAATTATAATATTCTGTTCTTTTCAAGTAGCTACCTCTTTGTAATTTGCTAGTCACTGTTTGGAAGAAATTGGCCTTGCCAGGCAGTTTTTTATTAAATTTTTTAATTTGTGGATTATTGATTTTTCATTTCATGCAAATTAAATGGTTTGAAATTAATTTTAGGATTAAACAAATGTCTTCAAGGCAGATTTCTGTTTATAATATTATTCTCATTTTATGTGTATTTCATTGAAGAATTAGAATGTTCTTCAGTATCTTTATTTATTTGCATTCTAGGTAATTTAATAGCTATTTTTACTAAAGCATATATTTCTTATTTATGACTATTATTATTTATTAAAAATTCAAGTATAAATTGGTTTGGTACTTATAATACATTGATTTTTTTTCTTATATTTTCCAATTTCTTGATGTTAATTAGTATGACTTAATTTAGAAAATTTCTATTTATTTCTTTTTGAATAGTCTTTCTATAAATGGAGGAGGAAATTAAAATATTTTAAAATAATTAATTTTTAATAAGCTAATGAATGTTTTTTTTCTGTTACACATTGTACCTAAATGTTTTATCAATTTATTAATGATCTATATTGATTTTTATAACAATTTTTTCTTTTGCTTTATCGCAAACTGCTGAACAGTTTATTCCTTTGAAACTCGTGTATTAATCAACATTTTTTCAGAAACTTAGTATGAGTATTTAGTTTTAAGATTCAAGATTTAAATCAATTTGATTATTTTTATTCATACTCATTTGGGAGAGGAATGTGAAATCAGGTGGGTGGCACTAGGGAGGGAATCGCTTAAGATTTCATTTACAGTTATGGATTTTAAAAAATGCATTCTATACCTAAAGGTGTTTTGGATCCTTTATTCGAGTCGTATAATGATAAGGGTACAGATGCTTTAGACACCAGTCTGTGGAGGTGCCACAAAAGCAATATTTTTTTACATATTTTAAGAGTTTTTAGGGCAGAAGTCGACAAATGGGATAGGATGGTTTTGAGTGAAAATAGTTTAAGCTGTTATATTCAAATATATTGATAAGAAAGTTGACAAAATATAGTTACATCAACCTCCTCTTAAACATCCTGCAGCTATCCTGTAAATCCCATTCTGCCAATAAAAAAGTAAAGAGAGGTATATTTGCATCTTCTTGGTATGCAAGTATTGTAACTAAAATAACGAGGTGCCAGGAAAGCTGCCTTTGAAATAGGAAAATATTCAAAATGATTTATTGCTCATTGATTCTATTTTAATTTTGGGTCTGTGTTTCGACAAATGTAATTTTAACAGTAGAAACTGAATAGAATATGTCATGTGGTTAGAATTAAAATGTTCTTGTCAGGGGTATTGTGAAGTTGGAATGCTGTTCTAGCACTGCTTTTTTATGAAAAATAAATAAGAAAAATTATGAAAACCTCCTTTAAAACAATGCAATTTTTGTCACCCAGGTTAGAGCGTTCTGGCTTTGCTTAATTTGTGCCTACACTACTGACTCCTGTTCAGAGAAAATGCCAGTGTTCTAAGAACATCGGATATCAACAGTGTGCATTTCAGAACATGGGAAAATGATCAATGCAAAAAAAGTTTAAAAAATGAATGATGGGGGGGGAATAAGTAAGTAGACCACAGTATAAACAGCAGACATGGCACATTTCAGCGGAAATGCGTATTTCAGCTTTCTGGCACCAGATTTTATCATTCTTAATTTTCATTTATATACTAATTCTACAATATTTTTAATATCTCAAGCACTTTTTGTATAAATTTATTTATTTTATTGTTCAATTAATCATACATATTTTACTTCGCAGTATTTATCTTTGACAAGATTCATTATTTATGAAGTTCATCTTTTTTTGTTGCAAGCCTGTGTCATATCTGAAACAGGTTTCTGTCATCATCCTAAAATAATTCACTCATAGTCATGATGCATATTGATTACAAATCATAAGTGTTTAATCCTCCACGTACTGTTCCTGCGATTTCATCGGGACACGAAATCCATCTCCTAATATGGGTCACGTGAAAATAGCGTGTGTTAAGTTTATTTCCCATATTCTTAATACGGATCCCGCTTTTTCTCCGTGTAGGCTAAAAATATTGTAATGGTCATTATTTCATTTTGCCTCTAAGATGGCACTACAAGTCTATTTCATTGTCATTTGTTCTTAATGACCCGTAATTCAGTTAAATATCGTAATCCCATTAAAAATGCCCTCCATATTTCAGAATCAGAATATATCAAAATCAAGCCGTATGCAGAGGATTAAGGAGTGCATGATATATACTAACATTGTTCATGAACTCCCAATTGTCAATATAATATGCATGCATAAAGTAATTAGAAAGAGAGTCCCTCCCTGCCTTATCACCCAAGTGAAACTGAATGAGCCGCTCAAGCAGCAGCAGACACTGATATTGTTGTAGAATGCAAAAATAGCCCCAATTATGAGCGACTCATGTGATGACCGCCCCCCCTTTTATAGGGGTACAACCTGCCATCGGAGGTGTGCCCTATAAGCCACACCACCAATATTGCACCTATGCCCAAGAGGGAGAACCTGCTTACTTATCTGGCAGTGTCTCATCCACAAACGCATAGTACCCCCAGGTGGGATGCACTCATGAAGTAAGAGAAATCAGGGGAAGTGTTCTCCCCTCGATTTTCTTGTATACCAACACAATATGCTGCATTTTGGTCTTTGTAGTGCAGTATAACCTCGATTATCCGATGTAATTGGGACTGAACCTACATCGGATAATCGAAATTTCCGGATAATAAAGAATTTTTCAATAATCATTTAGTTTTATATGTAACATTGTTATTGAACTCCTATTATGACTATTTAAACTGCTAAATAAATATCTAATTTCAGATTATACATGAAAATTTATTTTGAAACAAGCTTACAATGATTTAAATGGAAGTTTCATCTGGCATAAATTGGCCATCCTTTGTCGTGCAGCTCTGTCACGAAGTTTTCTTAAAAGCATTAGTTCAGAGGAATCACTCTGTTCTTGTTGTTCCAACCAAGCAAGGCCTTTTGAAAAACACTCAAAAGCATCATTGTTACTAATCTTTACTTGGGAATCATTCTCGCCTTCATCATCATCATCTTCTTCGTCGTCTTCTTTTGAAGATCACAATCAGAGGGTGCAATAGCATTCGATTGTTGTGACACTTGGCAATACAGCATTCCAAATTTTGAAATGGAGATGTTTTTGTTTAGAACAGGGACGTGTGCACAGGGGATGGTGGGGGAGCTAATTTCAAAGGAATTTTAAGAAAGGAGAACCAAAATATTTATCTGTACTCATAGTTTGGAAAGAACGCTTGTATATACAAGCCCAGTGGCAGAAACACCGCGACGCTGCGTCGTACGTCGCAGATTTTGGACAGTGTCTGCAGACTATTTTGTAATAAAGTTTATCATGTGCTCATAAAATAAATCCCATCATGAAAAATATCAAAATTATTAATCACTCTTTCTGAAGAACTTAGCAATTATTATAAGACTCACATTGCTAAATATGCAATCCTCTCGCCCTCAAGCAATCTTCGCCCTTTTTTCCCTATGCTGAATGGGCTTCCCTAGTTGACCGCGATTTGACCTTGAAGTATGCTAACTGCCTCATATCGGTATTGGTCACGGCCAATGTTTTCTACGCATTTCATTCCGATACGTTTCTGGCACGGAACCTTTGGTTTCTGGAAATAACACGTGGTTTTTACTTTGAGATGGCTGCGTATATAGATAAAATTCGTTGTTTTGATTGCGATGCTACATGATTACGAAAAAACTTAAAACAGCATTATTTACGCCTGCCTGAAAATAAACCTCCGAAGTTTCGATCGATCTCTACAGCTGCAAATCAATCATTTTTTTCAAAACAGGAGCGAAAAAAGAACAAATTCTGAAATTGATTAAGACGAGGAATAGAGTTCAAGCCAAGATTGCCCCAATTAAAAACGCTCTTACTATTATACACACTTTCAAAATGTATCTACATATGTGCAAATGCAAAATTCCATAAAATCAAAAGTTGTATCAAGAATTTTAGAGGAAGACAGCTCTGTTCTTCCTTGTTTTAAATAATAAACAATGATACTATGAAATCTTATATATGTATAATTGCAGAACAATTTATCAGTTTGCATACAAACCATTAAAATGCATACCAGGATAAATGTGCTAAAAAGTTTCAAAGTTTTTGTTTCGTAAAAAAAGCAATTATTTATTGCATTTTAAATTAAAAACATACAAGAAAGATATTTTTTGGCATACTTAATTTTTTTTTTACAATAAACAGGAGGCAAAAATTTTTAAATAACATCTAACATATTGAAGAATATTTCATTTATATGAGCTAGTGATGTATTGTTTTGAAAACTTCACCAAAACAGAAAGACACCAAGTGCTGTGTTTAAAACGGAAAAGTACCCAAATGTAATTTTCTGCATAGGTATTTGTATAGTACGATTAATATTACTTCTGAAACAACTTGATGCTTCATTATTGTTAATTATCTGCCCAAAGTAAAGATTAATCTTCATATGCTTTTGTTTATTAATTTATACAATTATATTATACAAATAATAAAGATGCTATATGGTTTTTAATTTATGTTTGTTGTATTTTAATAGTTGTAGGTTGATAAATATTTCAAAAAAAGAAAGTAAAATATTTATAGTCGCGCACTATTCTGCAGACTATTTTTAAGAGACCCAACCTCCGTTGCAGACTATTGAAAAGTATTCTGCCACTGGGTATACAAGGAACATGAAAGTAAAAAAAAATGCTTTAAAAAATGGATTTTGGTTAACAGATAATGTTGTTTAAAAGAGTTTCGGATAATAGACACTGAAATAAAAAGTCAGGAAACCGACATCGGTTAACAGAGAATTCCGGTTAAATGAGGGTCGGCTAATCGAGGTTTTACTGTATTATGAAAAAAGTTGATTATGCATTTTGGATGCCCTCGTTTCCACTGATTGGGTTTAAAATTTGATATAGATCTACAATCACAGTGTGGAGACAACATACAAAATATCAAATTTCATTTATCTGAGTCGTATGTTTCAGTTATCATATTCACATACATGCGGATATACAGATGATCAACCTGTTGATGGATTGGGTTCCAAAATTTAATGCTGATCTATAATTCTAATGATAAAATCATGTGCTAAATTTCATCTATCTAGCCTTTTGCTTTTTTAATTTATTGTTCATATGGAGGTAGACAAACTTCCCTTTGATGTATTATGTCTAAAATTTGGTAGAAATCTACAATTTTGGTGTTAAGACCATAAAAGAAATTTTGCTGATCTAGCTTGCTGCATTTTTAAGTTTTCTTTGTTCACTGACAGACTGACATAATTCCATTTTTTTTTTCTTCTTTTTTTCCCCTTACTTAAGGAGGTCTAACCTTTGAATGAAGATTCCTTGAAATCTCATGGTCATATCCTTTTTATACTTTGTATGCTAGAAAGTAAAAACTAATGGTCAAGAGAATGTCAATTCTCTGGTATACATTTTGAAATTTCAAGAAAGAATGACTCTACAAAGTTCGAAAAGGAATGAGAAAGAAAGATGAGGAGACAGTCACAAGTATGGTTATAATTCAATCATAATGATATAATAATTCGTAGTAATTATACATATTAATTTTAAACTTTTAATGGTGTAGAAAGATGATCATAGCATCCAAATATCTCTTTGATTTAGTCATGTAAGTGAAAAGTGAGGTAAAGAAAGATTTCTTTTGGGGATGGGGGAGCCATTTGTTTCTTCATATCACATAGATTTGGTGTTCTTGTGACTGCTAATTTTTTTGTTTTCTACATTGCTCAAATCGAGAATATTTTAATTCTAACCACCCTGTATATAGGATGTACAGCAATTCTGCTTCAAGAAATAATTTCTTGTATATCTAGCCAAATTGATATATTTTTGGTACTTAAATCGGTAGATGGTGTACTTTAGAAATGGACATTAGATAAGCAAAAAATGTGTCAATCCAAAGTGACCTAGATTCTATTTATATACTTTATCTCGATTTGTGTGTTTCAGTGGGTAATAGATGTATGTCATGATAACCTTGGAGAATATATTAGAAAGTGGATGCTAAATTTGATGATCCTTGTGTCAAATTTGGTATACTATGATTATGGAGGTGTGGCTAAGGCATCTTTATTAATTACTATGTGACATATATAGCTTTATTGTAGGCCACAACTTATCCAGCTCATTATACTTAAGTAGTCCGAGATAATAATTTGCCCTATAAAATGTTATGACTGCACTTTCTGAAATACAAATAGTGTATAAATGTGCCTGGATTAAGTGATTGATGGTAGGGTATGTATTGGTTCTTCCTTTTCTTCGCATAAGATGTTTTTATTGGACTTTAAGATATTTAGATACCTTCTCTGTATATTTATTAAGTAAGATGTGACTTGTATTTAAGCCGTGAATCTCTAATTTTAGGATTCTCGTGTAGAAACTTCTTATATCTCTACTTATTCTACTCTTCTTATTCTCTGTCATAAGTGAATTTGACATTACATTTTTCAGATTTATAAATAAAGTGTGATAGTTTTCTATGGGTTTTTTTTTTCTGTTTCTATTATTTTTTGTAGTACAGTAGAACCTTGGGAATCTGAACTAATTGGGGCTGACCTCTGTTTGGATCATCCTTAAAATTTGGTAAAATACTTTTGATATACCGAATGCAGTTCAGCACTGATTTTGGATACTCTGTGAAAGAGTACAGAAAGAACTAGTTGCGATTTGCGTCGTCGAGTAGGTTTAGTTCCTTACGTCAAAAGAAGATAACCGATTTTGTTCCTACTAATTAAGGTGCTGTAATAATTCTCAATGCCAATTAAAATGTTTCTTTTAAGTTAGGAATAAACATTAGCTTTGTTTCTGATACTTAAGTTATTTTTCCTTCATTTTTTAATAAAAATTTTTCAAAAAAATTAAAAAAAGATGTTTGAATTATCCAAAATTTTGGATTCTTGAGATTCGATTCATGAGGTTCTATTGTATTATCATTGATGTGATTTTTAATAGTTGTAAAATCTGTAAGTAAATCATTATTTCAAGATTTTAGCATCTTAACATTATTTTAATCAAATATGTTGTTTACTTAATTTTCTCGTTATGATTAATGTGTAATTTAATAAACATAATGAATTCCATTAAAAAATTATCAGAAGATACTGAAATATTAATATTGTAATTTGGAATTTTAACTCTGCAAAAGGTACTACATATTTCATCATTGTGTGTGGGGGGGGGGGGGATTTTTCAGATATAAAGTTTTGTCAAAAATTGAAGTATATCTGCCTGAGAAGCTCATTTCTTAGAGCTGAATGTTATAGCAAGAAAATAATTGGATGCTTGGAGGGATAAACTGCAAATCTTAAAGTTTCCATATTTCCTAGATATTGTATAACTTGCTCTTTAATTATTACATTAGTGATATATGAAATAGTATATCATAAGTCATATTAAGTAAACTGAGTTAATCTACTTTTTGTAACAGCATGGGATTTTGGTGGATTTCAAAGATCTTCATGCATCGGGTTCACCACGAATAACGGAAGTTTGGCAGTCAAGCAATTACAAGAGCGATATAGTAAGAAATGTTTTCCTTTCTCTTTTATCTAATTAGTTATTATTTAACTGCAAATTGCATACTTTGAGAAGATGGGCTATTATTATTTTCATAAGTTGAATGTTAAGAAATGTTGTGACTTAAAGAAAAATAAATATTTGATGTATAAGTAAACTGGTTATAAAAACTGAGGTTGCAGTTTAGGATTTATTTTTATAAGCTAATTTATGCCAAAAATATTTTATATGCAACTATATATCAAGAAGTAAGGAAAGTATCTTGTTTTAGTATAAGTTGTTTTGGGAAAATTAATAATTTTTCTTCCAAACTATGTTTTATTTTATTTATTTTTAAGTTTTTCGTTTATTGTTTTATTCAACTGCATTATAACTCCTAGATGAATGTAAATGCTTTCTAATGCATCCTTTTATATCTTTATTAAAATAACTTGAAATAAGTCTGAATCTTGAATTAGCTTTCAAATGCCCAAAAATTAAGAACTACAAAATTACAAATGATACTAATTCCATATATTGTAACAGAATTTAATTTCTGTCATTACAGTTATAAAATTCTTTAATACTTTTCAATTATCATTATTATATAGGTTGAATATAATTATTCCCAAGTGCAGATATTGACACAAAATTTAGCTTTTCTGTTAGAGTTATTGAAAGTCTATCGTGAATCATAGATAAGTTAAGCAGCTTTACGCTGAAAGCAAATGAAAAGTGTAATGTTTTGTAATGTAAGGTTTGCTGTACTTAGTGTACTTATCATGTCACTGACAAGATAACAGAATAGTACCAATTCTTTTAGCTTAAATCTTCCTTCATCTTTTCAAGTTTGAAAAGTTAAAACTGAAGAAAGCAGTACCATCATAAGACTTGAGAACCAATACATGGCCACTTTCATTGATAACCGTAAATCTAATACCAAATTTGGCAAATTATTGCTTGTAAAAAAATTCAGATATGGCAACAGTTCCATGTTTTCGATTGTAACACTTGAAAATAAGGTTTAATTTATTTTAAAGTGGCATTAAATATCAAGCAAAGAAATGTGATGATTTGTCTTCCTTAGTGTTAACACATTTAAAAAGTACTCTGATTTTATTCGGAGAAAGTGGAGGGTTTTCTTGGCATTTATTTATTTGTATCATTTCCTTTTCAAGAATAGAGAGCAAATCTTTTAACTATTTTAAGCATTTAAGGTAAGCTGTTTTAGTTGTAAAAAGTATAAAATCATGTTCTTGATAAGACGTTTTTATTTATGTGGTTGTATAATTAGAAAAAACAATGTTATTTACTTTCTAATTCTTGTAGAACCTGAATGCTGAAATGGAGGTTGAAGATCTTTCATTTGAAGTTGTTGTTACACAGTTTAAAGAAAAGGATAAAGTTATTGTACCTTTTGTCTTGAATATAGAGAAAATGATTGGAAGAGTAAGTTTTGAGATATTCATGCATTTTCCAGCTAGAAACATAGTATATCATGAATCGATATTTGTAATAAATATCAATTTGGTGATTAACTGCTTTTAAATATCTTAATTCTTTTATTATGTGTAATATATATTTGATGATGTATTTATTTTTTGTTTCAAAATTATTTTTAACCATTCAGATACTTACTATGTTATTATTAATTATTGTTTTTTTATTTTTATTTTCTTCATGTTCTTGTTGATCTGAAATGTACTTAATTTCTGGTATTATTCTAATTTATATTCCTTGGCCATTGAGATTGGTTTGTACAGTAAATAGATCTTTGAATAACACATTTATTTTTGTGACATTCGATCTATAGCACTTTAAAATTGATCATATAAATCCACATTGTGAGCATTAGTTCTACTTAATAAATGTGTTTTATTTTGTTGACCAAAATATGAAGATAAAGTATATCCTTTTCATGTATATTCTAGTATTAAGATAGAATGAAAGAGAGCATGCAATTAAATGAATACTTGGTTTAGTTTAACACTTTATTTAGCTGCTAATTTATTTGATGAGTACAAATACTGTGCATGTGTTAAATTTTTGAAACCATTGTAATATTTTAGATTTTTGCATACATCATTTGATATTATGTAAAAGAAAAATTAACTTCAATTTGCTAAAATGAATTCTTTTTTACGGATATCATAAGGATTGAACAGAACTTTTTTCAATGTTTGCTAAATCTTATAAGTATTCTAAAAAGTTTGACTTATATGGGTGTGTCTTTTTATTGTTGAAATTCAGTTATAAAATTTGGAAGCTGTTTTTCTCAAATTTTTAAGCATGTTATCTTTGAAAAAATCAGATGTCTTGCAGATATGACTATTTCTTATTCAGCAAAATCTGCTAACATCTCACCTTTTTCTTAATCAAATTTAGCATTTTATTATTATTCTGCTCTGGTTTTGAAAATGATTAATTTTGTTCATGGTTTGTCCTAGAAATCTCTGAAAAATTTTACAATTCTCATTCATTACACAAGCAGCTGGAATTTGATCATTTTAAAATCTCTGTGTTTATTTTATACATGTAAAATACTATATGCTTTTCTCTTTCTTTTTTTTTTTAGATTATTATTGAATGTACTCCTGAAGATTTAACATTTGTTGTAAAGTATTCTGAAGCACCTCAAATTCAGCTGTCGTCTGAAGTATCAAAAGATCATGAAGTAACTTTTTAAATATATATATATATATATATTCTATTGCATGTCCCAAAATCATATATTGTTAATACATTGAAAAACATAGATGATGATGTAAATGTTTAAACAATTTTTGTGGAATTTATGATCTCTAAAAAGTATAGTAGCTGTCAATTTCTTTCGACATTCCCCAAATGACAGTACTATGTACCTTCTCCCGAGAATGCTTATTACTGAGAACCACTGGTTTGAATGGATAAATGTGCAGTATTTTTCAGATACATGGAAAAGCTTTCATAATTAATATATTTTAACTTCAGATTTCATTTTGAATGTTGTTTTTTTTATTGTTTTGTTTAATAATTAACACTTTGGAAGTGTGAAACGTAAAAATGTTTTTCTTGAATTATCTGACAGCGAAATTTTAATTCAAGAGTTTGACTTGCATACCAGTTTAGATAAGTTGGACATGTTAATAGATGTCTTCAGAATGCGTTCACCCTTTCTTTTATAGTACGTACATTGTCGAGAGCAAGCACAGTTACGGTTCATCTTTTTATTTGAGCTTGCATCTAATTCATATCCCGCGCACGATGTGTTTATTATTTTTGTGTGTATTATTATGTGTGTAATTTATGTATTTTATTTAAATATTAGACGTAAATCTTAGTTAGCGGACTAATTGCAGTGAAAGGAAACTGTTAAATAAGGATCAGTCGAGGAGTTCACGTCATCACATTAATGTGGTAAATGCTACTAAGCATGCCTTAAACAGTGCTGTGATGTAATACTACAGCAAATGCAAGATGTGCCATGGATTTCAAAATTGATTGGCACAATGCAATTAATGTGTTTCATGTCAGCACGAATTGACCCCATTGGTTAATACTTTTGATGAAATCTGTACTTATATCATATTTCTTCTCCTATTTCTCTCCTTTTCATTGTTACTAAAAATAACTATGAAAGATTAAATTACCATATTATATTTTGTAATAATTAAAACTGCTCTGAAACTTTTATATTTTTCCTTAAGACAAAACTTATATAATAGAAGCATGAAGAATCTTAATTTTGTACTTTATGAAGAATGTATACTTAATAATTAAATAAAGAATTGGAATGGTTTAATTATTTTATATTTGAAGCAATTTGCTTGGGCTTAGATAAAATTCGCATAATTTATGACCAAGTATTTTAGTTATTATTTCCTTAGAAGAAGTATATTTTTTTACTTTGTTTTAGATAACTTCAATAGATCTGTGACCAAATATCTGATTTTTCAATAATGCTTTTTAGAATGCTTAGTATTCAAACATAAATAAATTGCATGACTAAAATTAAACTGTCATTCCTTCTAACTTACTGGCTTGTCTTACTTTTTAACTTTCATTAGTTTTATTTTACTTCAAAAATGCATCAACTCTTTGCCATAAAAACTTCTAACTTTCATTAGAAATGAAACAAAAATTATGTTTTCCCATTTTCAGGTGTCCCCAGAAGATCATCAGCCCTTAAGCGACTTAGTGAACGAAATTACTTTTGAAGCTTTATCATCGGTGATTGTTCCTCTGAGATTCAATTGCTTTCCAGCTTGCCCGAGACTTTTGCTCAAAACTCATTCGGAAGATGATGTGGTAAGTTACTGTAATTTTTAGATCAGACAGATCATGCATGTTCTGAAATTATATGATTTGTGTAATTCTTTTGTAGTAGAGTAATGTAAAAAAGTATTTAATGCTTTCATTAGCCTACATTGTGTTTCTTTTCAATTTATCACAATGATGAGTAGACTTACTACAAGAGATCCTATAATCGAACCAGTTTTGTAGGGTCCTCCGTGCCTATTCTTATAATACATGGCTACCAGTCATATTGAAGGGATGATATTCTGTTATTCTACTTTCTGTCATGGATGCATCATTAATTCTGAGAAGTATGGATCCTTTATGAAAAAGGAAGTATTGGGAAGGATTTTGCGCTTCCAAATGACATTTTTACTTTCTCGTATATGAAACATACAAAGTGAAAGTATTGTAATCATCAAAATTTTTGACTTCAAGATTTTGATAAATTGTCACATTGCAGACCTCCCCGAGTCCAGAAAAATAATTTTTAGAATTATGTCTGTCTGTGAGCATGAGAACTCGACACACAATGAGCTATACCAGAGGTTCCCAACCTGTGGTACATAAAGGACCATTTGGGGGTATGCAAAATCAAAGTTGTTAATGGCAGAAACAAGAAAACATAAGGAATTTAAAAAGTTGGAGAATTTTGTTTCTCCAAGTGAATGCTTGCTATTTAATAACTATACCATTTGAATAGTTGATTAGTACGAAGTGTAATTTATAAGTTAACACGAAATAATTACAATACTGATTTCATTTGCTTTGGCACTGAACTAATATGATAGTAAAAATAGAATAAAATGTAAAATCAAAAATAAGTTCTGCAAATATTATTAATTCGAGTCATTTCACTTTTAAGCCAACTTGAACACTATTGATAAAAACTTCTTTGCATAGACAGATGGTTGGGGTGTGGGAGTTGAATATGAAAGTAGGGGTTACACGAAAACAAAAAGAATAATCAAGGGTTACTCGAGGGAAAAAAGGTTGGGAACCCCTGAGCTTTACGAATAAAATTTGATATGTGGTCTAACACTAAAGTTTTAAATTTCTGTCAAATTTTAGACAAAATCTGCCTGTTCTTGAGCAAGTGAACACAACTACTCGGAATCGCAATGAGCTAGGCATATGAATTTTGAAATATATTTTTATCGCCACAATTGTGGATTTATGTCAAATTTTTCTCCAAATCCGTCAAAGGTTCGACTGTTTACCAGCTAATCTTTTCATTTGTTTATGAATATGATAACTCAGAAATGCATCAAATTAGAGTCATGAATTTTAGTATTTTATCTTTAAAACAAAATTGTTTTATCTAAATTTTGGAAGGGAGGAGGTACTGTTCCAAAATGCAGACTTGGCTCTCTTCACTGTATGAAGGAGTTAAGTACAAAGTGTATGTAAAATGTTGTATAAATTTCAACTGTGAGCGATAACCCCAAGTGGGATTTAAAAAAAAAAATCTAGATTCATCAATACTTGTTAGCAGAATTTGCTCAGAAAATCATTTGACATGCCAAGTTATTTATTAAAATTTGCTAAAATTAAGAAGTATGCAACTATTTTAAAACATGGCCTGGTAATCTTTCATGAATATGTCCCATAGATTTCATGCCTTTTTAGTACTTCTGATATACTTTATAAATTTAAGGATCTAAACATAAATTAAACACTTTCATTGAATTAGAAATTTATTTATTTATTTTTTTTACAATGAAAATCATCTCTGAATCCTGATGTATTCTTATTTGTATTTTACAGTTTGAAGCTGCTGAGGATGAAACTGATAAGCAGCTGTTGGTTAAAATAATCAAAGCATCAAAATTAGGTGGAAGCAAAGGTAGTTAACTATTAGTTAATTTTTTTTCCTTGTTTGAAATATGAAATTGGCAATTATTTTTTATATCTCTGTTTCTTAAGTGCTTGAAAGCATTTCATACCCTTTTTCGAATTGATTTGGTGATTTAATTGATTGTTAGATTTTTTGAGAATATGAATTTAATAAATTAAAATCTTTACCATCCATAAGCTTTTATGTTTATATAAAATATGTAAAAGATGTGTTGCGTTCTTATCTTCATATATTTCTGACATTTTATAATTGAAAAAAATTTGTATGGCCATAGCGATATTTTGGACATCAAAAGATCATAAAATGAATGTACGATGGAGGTGATTTTGTTCTAACTTTAATAAATAGATTATTTATCAATAAATTATGTTTGCGCTTTAATTATGTTCTTACCATTAATTTCCACATTTTAAAAGTTAATCCAGATTTGTAACTAATGAAATGCATATTTTAATTTTCATATACAAAATTATGTTTTACATTTTACAATATAATCAATATTTTCAAGTCTTTCTGGTATTATCAGTATTTTAATTTTTTTATTCATCCATTCTCAAAATGCTTTTCTCTGCACAGTGTTAAAAAATAAATGTATTCTTGGCCGTTTCAAAAACTCTTCCCTTCCATTCAAACAATAAATATATGCATAAAATTCACTTGGTAGATAGAATATTTTTTATTGTCCATTTTCATGTTACTTATAAATTGGCTTCTGTTTATGAGCTGTCAATGCTTCTTTAGATTCTAACAAAATATATTTTTTACTTCATTTTTATTAATTCCAAATCTAAATGAATGCAAATGAAAAGCTTTTCTTTTACTTTCTAAATTTTATAAGATGACAACATATGGTGACGTTTCTCACAATTTGTACTCGTAGAGTTACTATGTGTTAAACAACAGTGTTTTAGATATAGAAGATATTATTTATACTAAAGTTCAACATTTATTTTTATATTGTAGGTTGCTCAAAACCTTATTGTGTTGTGGAAATGGATGAACCTCCACAGAAATTTGAGACAAAGATTGTAGAAGGAACAGACAGCCCTTTTTGGGATGAATCATTTAAATTGTATGAAGCTTTTGTTTTCATATAAATCTGCAAAGTGCTCTTTTAGTATCCCTAAGTTTTTGTTTGAAACCTAAATTGAATTTTCTTTTTTTTTATAGTACTGTAAAAGATTCAGCTGAATTGCTCTTTGAACTCTATGATAAAGATAAACCGTCCACAGGTAAAGTGAAATCTCTATTTCCATTTATTTGCTTATATATATATTCACAAACAGAATTAGATTTTTCTAAATGCTTTTGTTTCAGTTCATTATAAATTATTAGCTGGTTTTGCATTTTATCAGTTTGCATAAAAAGTATGGTTTGAATCAGAGCTTCTTGCTTTTTTTTTTTTTTTTTTTACTATCTTGTTTATGAAAATCGAAAGAGAAAGCGCTACATTTGTCAAAAAATTCAACCTCCAAATTTTGATGAATCTCCATGTTTCATCCCACTTGCAGTCGTAATTCACAGTTTAAGAAACGGGTTTGAGTCAATAAATGAAATTAGAGTGATATTTCTCATTTACTGAAAATTTTGTATTTCTGGAATCTTTCTTCTTCCGCCCATCACTCCAAGAGAGGGTCATTTCAGATAAGAAAAGGGCATTAATGTACGAGTTTAATTTATAATGTTAAGTTAATATAAAAATGTATTTATTCTAAAGTTAAAAGTATATCTTTGTATAAAATTAGTAATCCCTTAATCCTTTCTGGTGCAAGGTATTAAAATTTTTGAAATATAATGAAAAAACATCATGAGTGGGTTTAGTTTATTGTCTGCACATAGAATCTACAATTTTTTTTTTTAACTTGCCTCACTCGGAGGGGGGGGGTCGTCCCCTTGGGGACACCTCCCCCATATGAGGACACCTTCGTGGACAGCCATCTTGATACGCTCAAAAAAATATGTTGAATCTTACACAAGACCATAGATTAATACTTCAAGAATTTGGAGGAAAGTGGTTGAGTGAATTTGCTAAAGTTGTAAACGTCAAGAACTCAAAACAATTCTTATCTCTGAGTCAAGAAATTTGGGCATTTTAAATATATATTTATTCCAAAATGAAAGCAATATTGCATTGTGCTGCCATCTACATTTCATAAGGAGAACTATTAGCTACTTGTTTCTGCAATTTTCCAGGTTTCAAAGTGTAAAGGGTTTTTTTTTTTTTAGAAAATTTTAAAATCAGTTTCTCTTTTGTGACCACTGCACCTGAAAGGGTTAAAAGGTTTTTTGCATCTTTCTATCAACCCCTTAACTGGTGCAGGCATATATATATGCACCTTTTACCTTCCTGTGTAATTTGTTACTAATTGTAGAGCTATTCCTACCGCTTTGCAATGTAATAAATTGACCTTGCACAAGGGTTTGCCTGAGACATCTTGTGTTAAAATAGATAAGAGTTATGTTACTGTAAGAGTGATAATAATTGTTCATCATATAGGAGCAGCTGACACTGGGAGCAATTACGATTTTGTCCTCAATTAAGAAATTATTCTATAATAAATTAGTAATAATAAATTTGTTGAAAATGTAAAATTCTTTGTCTAGTTTTTCTTTTATCACACAATTGCTTATAATATATTACAGTAGATTCTCTCTAATCTGACACATGGGACTGGACACCTGTCGGATTATGGAGAGTGTCCAGACTATAGAGGGTCAATACAAATCACGTACTGAAAGGGGGGAGGTTTTAATTGGAAAGAAAGACTCATCACCAAGTAACATGTTCCAACAAGTGCGTTGGACTGGTGGGACTATCAGAGTAACGAGTTTCGGATTAGAGAGAATCTACTGTATTCTACTTGACCCATTCTTCTGTCTGCATTTAAAGTGAATTATTCTGACATAAATCATAAATATCTTATCTAAATGTGTGATTTTATAATATTTATCTCAGTATACAAAATCTATTTATGTTCTACATTTACAGATAACTTTCTTGGTTTGGGAATTGTTGGTATGGATGAATTGGAGAAAAATCCTAGTCAACGACAAATAATACCTTTACAATCAAGACCTTTAGAGGAAGATGATGTTACAGGCTCTTTAACAGCAGAGGTATTTTGCTTCTTTTTTTAAAATTAATTTCAATTATTAGTTTTATTTGCTCATTGACTAGTCAGTGTAAAATTTCAAAGTACAGTGTTTGTAGGAATATGCTTAATTTTTGCATAGAACTTAGGCAAAACTTGTATAACTGCCAAATAAATATGAAACTATATTTTTAATATATGAAAGAAGAGAAAATGGTTTTCTGTAAAAATAACTGCGGTTTACCTATTATTGTGAGAAATGAAAATGTGCTTTAGTTAACAAAGAGTTTCTTCCTTCAAATATTTTATAATTACTAATGATTTGCCTGCGTTAATGACTTGATTTTAATTTACAAGAGAAAACATACAAGAATTTATTTTTCATATGTAAAAATAACCAAAATCAATCACTATTCCACGGTGCTCTCACTGAAGATCAAATTTTTTTTAAAAAATTTAAATAACTTCTCAAATGTTATGATTTATTCTAAATTGCTTGTCATATGTCGATGTTAATTATTTTAGTTATTTAATTTGAAAACAATCAACAATTCTTCAATAAATAAGGAAATTAAAACTTTCTATAGCATGTTAAATGAGTAGAAAGTTTCCATGAACTGCCACTTAATTTTTCATTTAAGTTATACTGTTATGGGGCAACTATCCAATAACAATACATCATTGGACCTTGAGGACCAGAATTTGTATAGTACAATTCTTAAAAATTATTAAATATTTCATTCTTTTATGATTCTGCCTATTAAATATCTTACTTTAATTTTGCTAATCATGAGGTGTTTATATTATTCTGTAATTATCTCGTGATTTGAAAATTAGAAATGTCTTTCGCATAGCAGGTTATAGCTATTAAAATGGTTGTAACAATAATTTGCTTAATTTTTTACAAATCACATTATTTTCAGAGATTGTTTCACTAATATCAGGATCATATACATAAACAAGCATAATGCAGCCTAGATTAAACAGTCGCATTATTTTTTAAAATGACATTAATTGCCTTAGTTCACGCAAGATTCTCATTTACTTGCATTTTGCCAATTAACCAGAGCTAGAAATCAACATTGCCCCATGAATGCCATTCCTCACTTTGATGTTAAGTTATGATTTATTAAGATTACTAGCAGTACGTGCACGGCGTTGCCCGTGGCATAATGACTTCAACAAAATAAAAAAGCCCAAAGTTTTGTCATTTTGCCCTCGTTTTTAGTTAAAGTATACACAGGAACTTTCTTTTAACTAAAGATATCAGCATATATGTGCGACTATCAAACGTATAAAATAAATCAAATGATTCTTGGATCAGTAAAATGAAGTATTTAAGAATAGCTGACGCAATAAATGATCATGAATATGACGTGACTGTTCCTTGTTACCGCCAGCCAATCGGATAGTTGAAACACATTCTAGGAACTCAGAGTAACCTTGGGTCGGACAAAAGCTTTTTCGATTCAGATATGCGAGAGAAAATGTTTTGAATTGATCAATAAAAAACTTCATAGAAATCAGAGAAAAAAGATATTTTAAACATTCTTGTTTTAAAACAGGGATAAATATTCCGGTTTATACATAGAAAAAAAATTGAAAATTATAATGTTATTAGAAAGTCAAATGTAAGAAAATAAGACTTGAAATTAAAATATAAACGAAAAGTGACTATTATTTAAAAATTTCTCAAAATTCAGTAAATTATGATAAAAATTCAAAACAAACTTTATTAGATTAACCCTAGAGAGGGTCTCTGACCAGAAAGGGAACAAAACGCATGCATCCGATCCAGTAGCAACTCATGGATGAAATTATTCTTACTTTCTTATTCATGGCACCAACAACCATTAAAATGGAATAATAATTCATATAGGCTGACGCAGTACAATTTTCAGTTTTTCCCTCTTATCATAAATCCACCTTCATCGCCCCCCCCCCTCCCCCATGCTATTTTTCGAACGTAGCCTTGGATGAAAAAAGCTCTGGAACATTTTACGCAAACCGCCGAATTTTATTGAATCCCGACTATTAATTAAATATTGATGAAAATTCAGGAAATTACGTTAGACGTTCAAAACAGACTTCATTAGAACGAAAATCGTTCGTTTTATTCGATCGTGCACGGATTGTTTTTCAACGATCCTTAGGAAAGATACTATGGCCGAAAACGTGCCAAAAATTACCCAAAACATTAAATAAAAAATTTTCTAGATTAAATTTTAAAATTCTGGCTTCGAGGTGCATTGAGTCACCATTACGACTACCTGTGTGCCAAATTTTATGGCTGTAAGTGTGATAGGTTCGTCTGGACATCGCACACACACGCAAACATTGCTTTTTATACGCGCACAACATTACCTGTGGAATCAGGAATTCAACAAAATGAGAAAAAAAACCTCCAACAATGACATGAAAAAGTTCTGAAAAAAAAACAAAAGATGCACATTATTGATTTTCCTGCTTATTTTTCTTCACAATAATGACATTTCAACTGTAGAAAAGCAATACAGAGTACGTTAATCTGAAACAATATTAAAAAATTGCAACATGAAAATGATTATTATACAGCAAGTTAAATATGTGAGACATAAACACGTTAAGACACTGCCTAGAATAATAATCGAAGTCATTCAGTGCCGAATGCACGGTGTTGCCCGTGGGATTATGACTTCAACAAAATGAAGAAGAAAAAAAAAACACCCACAACGAAATGAAAAAGTTTTGAAAACAAAATCAAAACAAAAGGTACACATTATTTGATTTTCCTGCTTATTTATTTTTTTTTTTTGTGCTACAGTACTACAGAGTACGTTAATCCAAAACAATAGTACAAAATTGGAATGTGAAAATGATTATTATACAGCAAGCAAAATATAAAATCGAATCCAAAAATAATAATCGAAGTCGTTCATTCAGTTGAAGGATATGACGTATACTGCACTCTGAGCCAATCAAAATTGCCAGCAACGTTCTGGAGAAGTGCCACAGTAAGAAACTAGCTAGAGGAAAAATATCTTTCAACTGATCAGAGAAAAATTAATTTGTAAAAAGCGGGCAAAGATATTTTAACCATTCTTGTTTTAAATCCGACAGAACCGTTGCAGTTATAAGCTGAAAAAAATTGAAAATAATAGTGTTATTAGAATGTTGGATGCAGCAAATTTAAAAACAAAAATAAAATTTCAATTGCAAAACTGACTATTTTTTAAAAATTTCTCAAAATTCAGTAAATTATGTTAGAAATTCAAAACTAACTTCATTAGAACGGAAATTTTGCACTCTTGTTGATGGTGTATCTGTTTTTTTTTCATAAAATTATCCGAAACCATGCTATTGAGAAATTAGTGCGAAAAATAATCCAAAACAACATAAAACATTAAATAAAAAATTTTCTAGATTAAGTTTTAAAATTCTGGCTTCGAGGTGCATTGAGTCACCATTAAGACTACCTGTGTACCAAATTTTTCAAGGCTGTAAGTGCGATAGATTCATCTGGACATCGCACACACACAAACATTGCCTTTTATAAGCATAGATTGATTTCTTTATTGCTATAGTGAAAAAATATCAACTCACATGATTTGGCATTTATAATTGAAATAAAATGTTGTACAATTAATGAGATAGTTGTTTAAAATAAATAATATTAAAAATTTAAATAAAATAAAATTTACAACAAGATCTTGTCGATGTTTAGTACCATTTACAAATTTTGTAATTTTTATCTTTTTTCTTTTAATGAAAGATGTAATTTATTTATTTTAATATTTTTCTTTTCCTCTAAACCAGAGCTTCTTAAACTCTAATCCCACAACCCCATTTTGCGTGCGAAGACATTTGCATCCCCATGTAAAAAAAAAAGAAACGAAAGAGAAAAATGAAGCATTAATTGATGACAGAGAAGGGAAAGCTTCATTCAAAATGATATTTTTGGAAACTTTTAATGAAGTATTTCAGAATATGGTTGAAGAAATTCTCATATCTAACAATTCTTGGGATCAGGATCCATAATTTAAGATGCAGTTCTCTAAACTTTATCTTGTTTACCCACCTTATGAGAGTTAATTTTGATTACTATATTCCTAAACATGGTATAGTTTCATTAATATCTATATTTGCTTTTTTTCTCCTTTTAATACTTGAGTCCACTTAATCGTCTTATTATTACAGTTTGTCTTCTTGAACCAATCAACTCCAGTTACAGAAACAACTCACTTAGCACAGCTTATAACTAAAGAAAATGGTTATCCAAATTCTGGCAAAACTGTTGAAACCAATAGCAGAGTTACAGCTGGTGGCACTGTGATCACTACAACAACAATTAAAAGGACTAAAGAAGGCATGTTTAAAATTTAATCTGAAGTGTCTTTTTTTTTTTACTTTGCTTAGTCAAAATCAAAAAGGTTTGTTTATATATCAGAAGCAATTTTAAAATACAAATCTTGTGTTTGATTGTTATTGCTATCTTATGTGTTCCGTTTTTAATTTGATTTTTGATGGATTTTTGAAAGTTGCATTTTTAGAAACATTCCTACAGGAAATTTTTACTTCAGTTTCAAAATGAAAATTCTGATAATCTGATTGAACTGTTGTGATGTTTGTGGCTTTGCTCCTTTCTACTTCAAGCAAATATGTCCAGCTTCCAAAGATATGTAAATGTTACTTCCTGTTAATAAATCTGTCTTATCATTGGTTTATTCTTTTCTCCTCAAGCTTTGCTTTTTTTTTGTTATTCTTTTTGTTGCTAGCTGTATGCTATATGCCAGTAAAACCAGCTTTGTCACTATTTGCTTTTTTTTTTCACACTTTGTCACTTTCAAACTAATTGTCAAATATAACAATGCAAAGTGGTGTTTCACACAATCCGTCTTTCATTCAGTCTGTGTTACATAATTTAATACTCCTATTAAATTAATATTTGTTTGTGTGTATGTAGCAATTCTTTTTCTCTCATAAAATGCATTTATTTGGAACAGTGTTGATGTAAATAATTATAAATCTGAAGTTTATATGACAAAAAATTGTTGAATATTATTCATAACAATTCAATTGTATTAAAATACTTGTTGTGCTACCAAATTACAGTTATTTCTGTAATAATCAAAAAGGAAGGTTGAGGTAGGCAACAAATCGTAAGAGTAGATAAACTTTTTCATGGACAAATGTTAAAAGGAGAGGGAAAATTTCACTTTCTTAAAAAGATTAATGGGCATAGTAAAAAGAAAATATGTTGTGTTTCTTAATTTTTTAAAAATTAGTTTTCGGATGAATATAAAAAGCTGAGATTTGTACTGAGATTATGAACCTTACATATAGAAACTTGATTTCATTTCTGCCATTCTTAAAAAACAGCTTGAAATTTACAAAGAAGTATTTTTTTTTTATGCTTCAAGTTTCTTTTGGTGAACTTATATTCTTTTTGTCTCTTTTAGTGAAAGTGATGTAACATAGTTTGCATGTTTTTTACTTAAATTAGCTTTTTCTTTGGTTTCTTGTAGAATGCATGTTTTAAATTGATTTTGGAATATGTAGCACTTTTAGAATTCTAACTATGTATTTCTCTTTTTATTTCTCTTTTTTTTATTTTTCCTAAGTAGTTTAAACTTCTTTTATTTTTATAGCTTTTACTTATTTTGGCAACTATTTCAGAGCCTAGCAATAGTGTGGAGCCAAAGCATGATCTGAATGCTAATTCTAATTCTGTCCATTCTGCTGATCCTAACTCGCACAAAGTTGAAGAGGTGCTAGATCAAAAAAAGAGGGAAAACACACCTAATGCTTTCTCTGAACAGCTTGCTAAAAATGGTGACTGTAAATTGTCGAATGGCACTTTACCGAAGGGTGATCTCGCTAATACATCAGTTCATCCGCAATCAGATTCAGATAAAATCTTAGACTCTAATTGTGTGCCTCGAATTGAAACAGATTTAAACCAAAAGGAGTCAGCAAGTTTTGAGGAAAATTCTGTGTTATCAGCTCCAGTCATTTCTTATAAATTAAAATTTGAAAGTCTCGAGGCAGAAAATCTGCCTCAAGAATCGTCAGATTCAAACAAACTTGTAGCTGAAAATGCTGAAGCTAATTCCATGCAGCTGATTGAGCCAGACTTGAAACATGTCAAGGCAGAAATCTCTGAAATGCAGCTTGAAAATAAAAGCATTCCTGATCCAGCTGATTCTTTGGCTTTGAATATAAATGAAAACGTAGAACTAGCTGATGTGCATGTCTTAGAAAATAAACCCAAATTAGAAAATTCGCTTGAAGCGGTGCATGTGCATGTACCTCCCCCGATTCCCACCCTTGTCATTGAAGCTCCTCTTAATAACGAATCCAACGAAATTATTGAGAATAAATCTCATGATTTTAAAGATCCTGACAGCGAAATTGCTTCTCTGCCTTCGATAGCAGAAAGTGATGAGGTTAGTTCCTTGCCTTCGAATGGCATTGAAAAAGCAAAGGGTGAGCATTACTTTTGTTCTTTCAGTTTGCAAATTTAGTTTGGTTTATTTTCATAAAAGTTTTTTTATGTTTATAGTTTCTTCCCCAGTAGCAGAAAGATATTGTACACTATTGAACAGTATTCACAATATTGTATAATATTGTGCAATACTGTATAATAATATATAATATCAAACAATATTATGCTACCTGGGTTATTGCTTTATTAAATTGCTGCACAATAACAGTAAAGTTTGTAGCACTAAATCACTTCTTAAGGCCAAGTCTCAGTTGCAGGGTGTTTTTTTATTGTTTTATTTATTATGCTCTAATTTATTGATTTTTTCATTTAATTCTGAAAAATAATGCAATTAGTTAATGCAAGTTATATTATGAATAATGCAATGCAATTTACTAAGACATGTCATTGCCTGTGCCAATATATTCTATATAAAAAAAAACCTTTCTAAGATATTCATTAAAATTAAAGAGTTTTGTAGTTCAATAACATTTGGGATTTCATTCTATGTTGCACTTTTTAAATTTGAGAAAATTTTTCTCTGAAGTTTGCAATATCAACTATCAGTAGCCTTTTTAACAGAATGGTAAGTTCCTTGATCCTTTTTGCGTAAATATAGGTTGGCTTGTTTACTTTTCTAACCTGGTTTGCATTTCATTTGAATTTGATTTAATGGTGGCAATTTGAATTATTATGTGTGCATTTGTGAAGCATGGTGTTTAATATTTTTAAGCATTTGTGTTATTTTAAGCTTGTTGGATCCATCTGCATGATAAAAAAAAAACTTTTCTAAATGTCTTTAGTAAATTTCAGTGTATTATTTGTGATGGAAATAAACCAGAATTTATGTGAGAACTTTTTTCTTTTTTTTCCCAGCCCTTAAAATTTGACTGTGATATTTATTTTTCTTGTAGTTAATCATTGACAAATAACCTAGCTCCGAGACTTGTTCTTAGAAGTTGATTTTAATGCTTTCAAATCATAATTTTGTACTTATAATTCATTATAATTTTAATTTCATTCTGCTCTCTAAAAACTAATGAGATACATTTCAATATTTTAAAATTCCATTGAAAACTTGTTAAATATAGAGTTAGCTTTTTTTATAAAAATGTAGTAATTGAGCAATGATGGCAGATTTTTCATTTCAGTTATGTATTAAGTTTGTGCAAATGATACTGTATTGCAAAATTTTTAGCTTTATCATAATTTTTCTCTTTCTAGATGCTTTATATTAATTTATACAGTAACTTATGATGTAGGTATTATATTTTTTATCTGGTGTCTTACAAATAATTATTTACAATGAAAATGCTTGATTTAATATCAAACCGCTGTGCTTCTTTTTTTCCTTACAAAACCATTCTTTTGAATCACATTATAGTGAGGTAGGTATTAAAATAACTTGTTTTAAGCAGTGTTGGAAAATAATTTGTATTTGATAAACAAAGATATATTACATTTTATGCATAATTTATGTACATTATGTACATTTGAATATGAAATGAAAATTTTACATGCAAATACTGATTTTTACTTTAAGAAAACTGAAAATTTATTGCATATCCTTGATTAAATTCTTTCTAACAAAGTTCTTTCAAAATTGTCCGAAATATATTAATGAAAAAATTAAATTTTATACTGTATATTATTTTTATGGCAGAAATAATTTCATTGAAATTAAACTCCTAAACCAGTGGCTTTTTTGTATTGGATAATGAATACTTCTTTGAGAGTAATGATGTTAGCTATTCAGTAAATCTGTTTTGAATTAAAAATGTTCTTTACTAGTTTCATGATTTTATGTGTATTTTAGAAAATTTCTATGCAGGCTTTGTACAGAAAATTAACAACAGAGTAATATATAGTATTTTGTAAAATAAAACGTAATTTTGAAATTGTATAATTTGCCAGAATTTTCCATTATTAGAGTCTAAAGATATTAATTACATTTGTGTGCCTTGTAGTTTTATTTGCCATGGTAACTTTGTGATGAATTTGAGATTATTGGAGGGCTGCTGTCATGGTACTCAGTTTGACTTAAGATGCACATATGTGTTGGGTCAGAAGTCTCCCCTCTAGTGTAGTGAGGGAGTTTGGAGAGTGGGTACTATCTTAGTGGTCCTTCTTGTCATCTAACCATGGTTAAATATTGTGAGATACAATTAAAAAATATCACCATATATCCTCAAAATAAATTATTAATCTAATAAATCAACAATCAATCAGTATAGAATTAGTTTTTTAAAAAGATATTTTTACCTCTTGAACTTCAAAACTGTTTTACTTATGCATTTGTTTATCTTTATATAAAAAATTTTTAATGTCTTCTAATAAAAAAGTATTTCATATGTTTTTTCCAAAATTATTTTAATGGAATCTAATTTTTCATTTATGCGATGTTACTCATTATCTAAAAGTTGCCATATTCTTTTGAAGTTCTTTCCCATAAATAAAAATTATTATTCAACTTCCTTTAATATATAAAAATGGTAAAGAGCATTGAATTTGTCATTTAAAATATATGATTTATAAAACTGCTTACCACTCACAAAATCCAAAGTCCTTATCATTCTTCCTGCCTAAAAATATGATCAAATGTAATGAAATTCATCATTTTTTTATTTATTTTCTCTAATATATGTATTTTTATTTTTCTCTTAATATAAAAATTAAGCATATTTTCAGTCTTCTTAACATTTTTACACTTTATCATCGTATTTGATCTATATTCTGTCTACAAAATTCATGTTTTGACTTGCATTTCTCAAAAATAATAAAAGTATTGCTTTTTAAAATAAATGAGTTTTTAGTACATGTTTTATATTCAAATTGTTTAATAGCTATTTTATTTCATTAAAAAAATTTCATCCTTTTTTTTAACTTCAATTTGACAACTAAAAATAGCTTATAAAAGGAAGCTTTGTATTGAAAGCTTTTTTTTTTCATGTAAAATTCTTATAGTAAGAAGACAATGTCATATAAGGTTCGCCCTTATGTGTGTGTTTTTTAAATGTTTACATTCTTTTTGAAATATCTCGAAAAAACTGTTTTTTATTCTAGATAGTTATTTATCATAAATATGTGAACCTTCAGTTTGTAAGGTCATGCTTTCTGGGCTCTTTGAACATATTTCATTGAAGATTGTATTCATAGTTAGGTATATGTGTTTTAACATTCTTTAACTTGAAAATTTAAAGTACATATATAAAACTGTAAGACATTCTCAAGGCTTCAAATGCTATTTCACTCAACAGAAATTAAAATTGTGTTTTTATATTGCTATATTTTTTATGCAAATTGATTTTTCTTCTTTAGTTTGTTATTCTTGTTTAGTTTGTAACTATAAAAGTTCGGGCTGTCTGATTGTCATTTTGTTTGAAGCATGCTGCCTTCATCTTAATTAGCTTATTCTTATAAAAACTTTTTAATTATTTCACAAGTAACTATATTGTTATCCAAATCTCTAATTTAGTGTAACTTGCTTTCATTTTTTATACTTGATCATTTATGAACAAAATGGCAGTAATAAAAGTTCATTGTTTAAATAGATTTACACATGCACACAAAAATATAGTGGTCCAAAAATAAGGCCACTTTATCCAGAAGGTGATTTGTTTTTAATTGTAGGCAGAAATTCTTCTCCCTGTACTGTTATAGAAACAACACAAAATTACTAATTCTTATAGATTTTGACTGCATTCACCATAACATAAATATATCATTCTATTGGTTCTTATTATTTTTTATTTCATTAATGTTTGGACTGAGATAAAATTCCAATGTAATTGGATTTTTAAAATTATTTTTTGATATTTGTCATTAAATTTTAGAATTTTAAGTGCTAGAATTTAGCTTTTGACTTTATCACTGATATTAAGTTCTTGAAATTTGGATTCTGTAGATGCTGAAACTGATGTGCCAGGAACTGCTTTGAAAGAGTTAGAGAAACATAGTACACCTACAGCTACTAGTAAAAGCACTTTAATCATCCACAGTGTCCAGAGAGTAAGCATTTATACTTGTTATTTTGTTTGTAATTTAGAAATATATAAAATTAGTGTATTTGTTGTTTAATACAGATGAAACCATTTCTTTTGCATCATAAAAAGGAAAATACTCAACAAAATGTTAAGGTATGCTTTCAAAATACAATATTTGTTTAATGGGCATTTTTGTCATATTATTTTTCCCATTATTTTCTTACTGCTTCTCTGTAATTTGATTTTTCACTTTTCAAGCCATGCCCTTTGAATAGACACCATCCCATTTAGAACTGCATGCAGGGAAGAATTATGTACTTTTATTTCTGCATATTATGGTTTTATACCTCACTTTTATTTGTTTGCCTGTAGTTTTAGTTCACTTGTTATATTTCTCTCTTGTAGGTTCTCTTTTTTTCTGGTTTTCCTTTATTATGGTTTAAAAATGCACTTCTGAGTTTTAAAAGTTAATATTCTAATAAAAATATCTCTACAGATTGGAATAAGATTTTAACACGTCCGTGGACACCTAGCTTATGTTATGTTATTTGTGTTATTTGCTGGAACACCTAAGCTGCTTGAATAACATTTTGTGTACAAAAATGTGTGGCATACGCCGCTTTGCATTTTAGCTTGTCACAAACTTGGACAGGATATCACATTTTGTCCACGAACGTGTTAAAATATGTGAGTTTTTATTCAGCATGTGTTGCATGAGCAATGCAGGGGGGAAAAAACTTCAGTATCCGATCTCTGTCTCGGAGGTGCAAAGTTTAAATTATATTTCGTAGTTTTTCACACTTTCTTTTAACTTTCTTCTTGGGTACTAACAAGAATTTAAATTCTGTTGTTTTAAAACAAGATTGGATTTCTTGCAATTAGGTAGCTGTGGACAAGACTGGACATTGGAAAGAAGTCCAAGAGGTACTCCAATTCTCTGTAGTTGTTTTTCGGTAATTTTTTTGCATGGCTTTTTGTTTTTCATTTTTCCTTGTTCATCTTTTGGGTTCCATGGTTGTTATGGATTCATACCTTTTTTTTTCTTTTCTTTCATTTTTTATTCCATTTTTTGTCCTTAATCCCTAAGTGCTTCTAAAAGAATCATCAGTGTTGGAATTGTGTTTTCAACAATAATAATTTTTAAAAGACATCTGTCTTTTAAAAATTAAGAGTTGTTAAGAGTTTTGAAAAATAAAATATTGATACATGTTTATTATATTTTGAAATGAATGTATTTCATTGTAAACATCTCCCTTCTATTTCTTGGTTGCATTTGATCGTTCTAAATTTTTTTCATATAATCCAGATTTATTTTCTTTATTCTATATTTTTAGTTCACTGCCCAGTTTTAGTTCATATTTGATAATGATTGATTTTATATACAGATACATTATTGTAAATTATAATTTTACTGAATCTGATGATTTAGTGATAGGCCTTAATGAATAATTTTTTTATATGATTATATGGCCCTTGATGATTCTTATAGAAACACATAAGTTAGTTTACATATTTTGAATTCTGGAGTCCACTACAAAAATTAATGTTTCTTATAAAATTTTAAATAGAATTCTGTGTATGTGTGATAATCGATATGACTTTCATTTTAAGATAACATGAATAAATTTAATGCGGAAACATTATATAAATTGATGAAAGTGAATACTTAAGTGTTCAACTGCATATACAAGATGTAGAGAGGGCAAAAAAGTAGTTAAGTAGAATGACTATGCAGAAATAATAGCTCCAGTCCAGTTTGAAGTTTCAGTTTTAATTTTTTAAATATTAATCTCGTGATCAAAATAGTTTGGTATTTTTTTTTTTTAAAGTTATATATATTTTCAGATGAGTGGTGAGGTTTTCTTAAATGTATTTATAGTAACTATGGATATATGTTTATTTTCTTGTCCTAAAAAAATCTTTCCAAAACTGGTTTTGTCTGTTAGTCCTTTTGGATCTTATAATATATTTCTTAAAATGTTGATCCAAACCAGAACTCATAGTTTGATTGCAAAGAAATCATTTGAATTCATTGAATGTTTTTTACATGTAAAATCTTCATTTTTATGCCATTTCCAATTAATCTGAAGAAAGGATCTGTTCTTATATTTCATAATGGTTGTGTTATCTGTAAGTTATGTTTTTTAGATATATAGCAATTTTATAAATTTTAGGTCTTATATTTAAAAGTATTGAAAAATTTATGATTTCATCTGATTTAAATCTTGTTCATATAAAACAAATTTAGCTATGGTTGGTCCATTCCTTTAGGCCTACTCTGTTTCATTGCATTTCCTTTTCCATTATTTCCTATACAGAAGTAGTGATTCAGTTTGAGGTGTACCAATGAAAATTGGTGGGAGATCAGCATCTGCCTATTTTTCATGTAGATGAGAAGAATTTAAAAATATATTATAGGATTTATTATATGCTCTAAAATCATTTGATATAATTTTTTTTTTATAAATAGAAGTTTTAGGGCCCAATTGTTGGCCATATCCAGGCTCTAAGTGTTTCTGATGCAGATAAATCTATACTTGGATTTGAGGTTTGGTCTGCTTTTGTGGGTCTCTTTGTAATATTTTCTTCATCCTAATTCTTGAAAATGCTTTTTCTTTCAATTCAGGGCATTTTTTGTGTAAGGATGTTGAAAAATGGGTTTTTGGTTTTAATAGGTATGTGCATGCCATTGTTTATTTCTAAATTTTTGTCAAAAGACAAACCTTGCATTTGAGAGCTGTATGAAGCAATCATTGAGCACCCATAACTAACCAATTCATTGCATTGGCGAAATGTTTAAACGTTATAGGATTTTTTTTTCCCACTTTGGCGATACACAGGTAATACGATAATTTGAAGTTTACGTAGATGCACAATGTAGTTTTAGTATTCTCTGTTATGAACCATGTAACTCAAAGAACTGATATAATTTTTGTTATTCTCAGTTTGCCAAGGACTTACTATTAATTATGTTACTTTATCTATCCTAGAACTATTATTTGCTTTATTTGCCCACCTATTTGAAACTATTTAAAAAATATACCATGTGGAAGTTGAGTTGGGAAATTTAGTTTGAGATGAGTCTTGGTATATTAATAGTATACCTTTAGGATGTTCATCCATTTAAATGCAATGGCCAGCCAATTGGGGGAAAATGGCCCTCAAACTTTCGTCATAACTTATACACCCGTAAGTTGTCACCATTGTTGAAGCGCAAATAGCATGGTCAGTATAGTACTAGTGTGCTAACCTTTTGCCCAGGGTTTGATCCTGAATCTGTTTTCTTTTTTCAAATTTTTTTAATTAATATTTAATTAAATTAAAATTGTATAAACATCTTTTATTAAAATATTAATAATTTTTAAGCATTAAATAATTTTTTTTCATATGATATATGAATCAGTCATGATTTATTTTTTAATCATTAAAACAACTTGAATGATGTTAAATAATAAGTATAATTACTATTATCATTATATGTCATTAAAATTTTGTAATGATTCCATTAAAGTCGTTACAAAATTTCCTATCTAGCCTTACGGAATAGGTTTTGGTGGGGAAATAATGTATTTATAATTATTTAACTGTTTAAAAATTAAATTATAACTGTAATTCAAGGATCATATAAGCAGTTATTTTTCAATAAAATGATTAATATTTTAAATTAAATATTTATAAATTGTTAATTTAATTTGAAATTATTAATTTCAAAAATTATTAACAAAAAAGAAAAATAATTAATTATAAATACAAATTTGCTAAAAAATGACTATTAATAGCTGCTCTCATTAGATAATTATATTATAGTCTGGATTATGGCAAAAAATACAAGATATGAAAGTGTTTCTGCTGTTGCCTGTAGCAATGATTGGGATGGGGAAAATGGAGTACGAAGGATTACGATGTTCTTGCCTGGTGGTTCAAACTAAGGAGAGAAAAAGAAGGGTGTTTCACTGCTGGTCCAAAGGGTCAGTTGGTTAACGAAAATCAACAAAAGATGCTTCTGCGAAAAACACTTTTATTAAATTGAAAGTGTTAAAAGTACTTGGACTTGAAAATATTTTTATCCCGAGAAACACCGGGTGTATCAGCTAGTAACTATATAAAAAGAAATCATGCATTGAATAAAATGGCAAGTATTACAGCAGGTTATTTGACTCTTGACTAGTTTATATAAGGAATATCCACAATGATTGCCTGTGTATTCTTTCCTATCTTTCTTCCAAATCTACAGTAGTTCTGCCCCCCTGTTGGTGTCTTATTTGATCTGCACTGCAAGGATATTTTCTTCCCTCACCTGTTTTCTCCCAGCTAAAAACCAATTGTCCATATCAATCATTTAATAATCACTGGTATCAACCAAGGTTATGGAGGTCACCTGGACAGTTCAGGAGTTTAGCCTTTGAAATGAGGCACAGCATCTACTTCGGTGACAGAAAGTGTTGGGCTCGGTCATTCTAGGGTGTCTGCTTTCCAGAAACCAAAAGAACCACCCCAACTCTCTTATATTTTATTTTCTTAGAGTTTTGTTTTCCCTGAAACATCCTTCAATGTATTGTGAGCTTTTCTTTTTCCTGAGAGATTCGGTACCCCTCCATGACCGTGCCTTAAGTGGCTGCGTTCTTGCTTACTGCCTAAAGCTGATCCTGAAAAGCTACATAATTGAATTTTAATGGAACTAAAGAGAGCATACTTTTATTTTGTCCACTCTGAAAACTATCATGAATAACTTTTTTGATCGTATTAAAACAATAAAACTTCAATTATGCAAAAATTAGTGCCACATTCTTGAAAAATATAGGTAACTACAAAGTATTGTAAATTATACAAATTCAAGTCATGCTCTTAATTGTTGCAGATAAATGCAAGTACTAACTACAACAAATAATATTTCACCGAGCAATCTAGAAATGCATCGGTTAATTATATCATTATCTAATATGATTTGTAGCTATTTCTAGCATTTTGTATATTTATGAAGTATATTTTTGTAATCTTTTTAACTTATGTATATCGTACTGTTTTCTCTTTTTAATGTTAGTAAAATCTCAGTTGCCTTAGTCTCTTGGAGCCAAAATTTAATGTATGAGATCTTGAGTGATTACATTCTTTTCAAACTCATTTTAACATGTTAATTTTTCTGCTATGAAACATGTAATGAACTTTTTCTGTTTGGTATCCAGCTATTATTTATGTGACACTGTGAAGTCGCCAAAGATTCAATATATTACCTTTCAGAACTGTAGAGAATTTTTCAGAATACCTGAATGCTGTCTTCTTTTTAAACAATTGAGGTTCTTATGTAGGGTTTTTTTTTTTCTCTAGATGCATGCCATCTTACCATTACCGATGTTAATTGCATGGTGCTTGTATTATTAGATCAACTTACATGCCTTTGATTGCTGTTATTTTATACTGTTTGTTATGACAAGTTCCTATAATTTTTTTGTCTTCCTTTAAACTATAGCCTGAGAATTCTGTATCAGATAGTCTTGAAGCATCTCCTGCCAGTCATGCATCAAAAGATTCCCGTATGTCATACTCTGAAAGTGCTCCCTCTTCACCTTCACCTGGAATGGCCAATGGTAAGTTTACTGCATGTAAACTTTCATTACCTGAAAACTGTGTTTGTAATTAAAGGAAGAGAAAAGCCATTAATGACCACTTGACCAGATATTAAAAGTGCAGGCTTTCATCTCATTGTTCTCCATCTTAAGGATTGTCGATTAATGTATCACAGACCCTGGTAAGATAGTTTATTCCTTAGAAACTTTAGTTTAAAAAATCAGTTCTTACTTTATCTTCAAAGAACAGGGTTTGCAGGAGTTAGTCTACTGCATCATTTGCAATTTTTGCTGTATTATTCCAAGTTTTTGTGTTTTAACCCTTTGAGGACAACTGTCACCTGGGTGTGCCGGCTTCTCGCCGGCCATAAAGGGTTTATATATTTATGATAGTGAAAATATCCAAAGTATGCATTTAAATATAGATCATTTGCAACTCTGCACATATTTGCATATCAACATTGGATTAATAAATCTGTTAGGTAAGCAACTATTGAATGCTCTCAATCAAATTAGTACTGTTTTTGACGTTGTAGGTATATACATATATAGCCTGATAGCTAATAGAATATCTCATCCATTATGCAAGCATTTGCCTTTTAGTAACTAATAATTTTAATTACCTTTTTCAAATTCAGAATTACCCTTGTTGCCAAAAAGAAAGTTAAACAAATTAAGGGAATATAAACAAATTTAATCCTTCAGAATTGGAGAGTAATCTTTGATTTTTGGAATCTTGCTTTGTTTGAAATCCAAACAAAAGAAATATCATAACTCATCATGCAGTCCTTTTTTCTTCATTGTTTTAAAAACTGAATGAAATGTGTTGCTGATGTTTTCTCTCCTATTTTCAGGGGATAGATCTCGACCAAAAGAAAAGAAAACACTGATGGGGACCTTACGAAGAAGGTTAAGTTTCCACAAAAATCGTTCCAAATCTGCTGAAAATCGGTTTGAATCTGCTTCCAGCTACAGTCAAGCAAGCAGCCGCAGCACATCTGTTGACCGTGGAAGACAGTCTTCTGCACAAAAGCTCTCACCTTTCAAAGGAAAGTTTTTGGGTATGTGCCTTAGTAAATTTCCGTACTTCAAGTTAATAAAAATGTGTTTCTTGAAGATCATGAGTATTATTTAATGAAAGGGGCAAATATTTTAGCTTATGGAAATATATCATTTTAATTCATGCTGTCAAGCACCTTTGAAAAAATTGCTGTTAATATGTCCCTGTTACCAGTCTGTGTATGGACTTGAAAGTTAATTTATTATTTACAAAGTAACCAGAAGTTTGCCAATTTCAGATCAAGAAGACCTTGTTTTAATGTAAAACTCTATCTCTGTAGACCTAAAATCACTTTTATATTTGCCATTGTCAGAAGTAGGCATGTTCTTGTGCATTCAAAATTCTTTTAATAGCATCCTATCTTGTAGAATTATAGACCGAGGAGGAGAAAAAATTCTTAGTCATCTTGATGTATGTGAAGATCAAAATCTTCTTTAAGATTTAAATTTTCTTTTTCTGCTAATTTATCATAGAATCCAACATGAGAACACTCAGGGTGGCCAGCTGACCGGGAAACCAGGAATGGTCAGGGAATTTCGGGAGGCTGGGAAAAAGCAGGGAAGGGGAAATTTATTCTAAAACTGGAAATTTTTTATTTTGATAATTCTTATAGCACGCGACAATTCGCCAATCTTTTTTTATAAATAGAATGAAACACCGTTGGCAACCAATGAAAATCAGTCATTTACTGACAGTCAAAAACGAATGCCATTCGTGTTCATGTAAACACCTCGCCCCCTGGCGAGGCATTTAAATTTCCAAACGACCGAAATTTCGGCTATTAGTCCAGTCAGTGAAGGGTTTGGAAAAACATTAAATCATATAGTTTTGAAAATTGGTACACATGTTCGTTAGGGGCTTCTGATAAACATACTAAAAGTCCCCGTTCTTGTGGGGAAAGCTCACAGCGCTATCTTATATTTCATCTCCCCTTTGTTAGTTTTTCCAGAATACCTCGAAAATTATTGAGTTTTGAAATTATAATTGATATAACAAATTAAAGAGCGCAAAATTCCCTACAAATACATACTTATATTTTTCTTCCAGTTTTGATAGTTTTCCAGATAATGGGTCTCAAAGGTTGACGTCATCTTGGATTTCATCTCCCCTTTTTTAGTTTTTCTGAATATCTCGAAAAGTATTCGATTTTGAAATAGCATGTAATCAGCAAATTAAAGAGCGCAAAATTCCCTACAAACTCATGCTTTTATTTTTGTTTTAGTTTTAACAGTTTCCGAGATAATGGATTTCAAAATTTGCAACCATCTTGGATTTTATCCCCCCCTTTTTAGTTTTTCTTAAATATCACTGTAACTATTAAAGCTAGAAAATAAATAAAAGCATGCATTGGTTGGCAATTTTACGATCATTAATTTGTTGTATTTAGTATAATTTGAAAATCAAATAATTTTCGAGATATTAAAAAAAAAACTAAAAAGGAGGAATAAAATCCAAGATGACGGCGAATTTTTAAATCCATTATCTCGGAAACTATTAAAGCTAAAACAAAAATAAAAGCATGTGTTTATAGGGAAATTTACTCTCTTTAATTTGCTGATTACATGTAATTTGAAAATTGAATAGATTTCGAGATATTCAAGAGAAACTAAAAAGGGGAGATGAAATCAAAAATGGCAGCAACCTTTGAGACCCATTATCTGGGAAACTATTAAAGCTGGAAGAACAATAAAAGTATATGTTTGTAGGGAATTTTACAATTTGTTAAATCAATTGTTATTTGAAAACTGAATATTTTTCGAGATATTCAGGAAAAACTAAAAAGGGGAGGATGAAATCCAAGATGGCACCACGAACTCACCCTCCAGGACCAGGGACTTTCAGTATGTTCATAATAAGCTCCTCATGAACATGTGTACCAATTTTCAAAACTATATGAGTTAATATTTTTTCACCCCCATTTTGGACCTTCGTTGACTGGACTATATGAACAAAATCGCATTCCTTTTAGTAGTTAAATTAGATTATTGAGATGAAAATCTATAGTATAATCACACTCAGATGTGGAAGAAGAACCGGGTTTTGGCTACATGTCAAAGAGATTAAGATAGCTTACAAGATAGTAAATTTCTCTTTATCTGTCTGCAAGTTAGCATCCACACTACTGCCTACTTTTATGATGATTTAATAGCAAATAGGAGTTACACCAGAATTAATTTGTTTTTCCGCTTCTGGAGATCTTTTCATTGAAGTATTGGAAATTAGTGCTAATATTTTCTTTCAGCAATTTTTGTTTTGTTTTGTTTATTTTGTGTGTGTGTGTGTTTTTTCTCTGAGTGTTGGGAAACATGATTACTGATCATTTTGATAAATTATGGGATCTTCAAAGTATGAGACAACCATTACCAATACATATAAAAGAACAATTTTTTGACCAAATTTAGCAAAGTGGTGGATTAGCACAAGAGGGGAGCTGACGCCACAGTAATTTTTTTTAAATTCAAATTAGATTTTTATTTATTTAATTTTAAATGGTAAATTCAGGTTTTTTTTTCCCATTTTCGCGAATTTTATTTTTTCTTCATTATTTCATATTCACTGGACTTAATTTATAAATTCTTGCATTTTCTCTCCTTTTTTTTCTTTGGTGTTTTATTTTATTTATTTCTCTTTATATATTGTTCATTTTGAGTCGTATTAAAGGAAGTTGGTTGAAATAAAAAGTTGCTTTTTTTTTTTTCTTTTGCAAACTATTTGATTCCTGTGACAGAATATTATGCTTCTGTGTTTTAATTTATAAACATGAGTAAAAAAATCGTTGTTTACATTTTTTTTTCTCTGCCTTTTTGTGTTTTATTTTGCAACATATATTTTTATTGAGATTTTGATCATTCTAAAGATTTTTTAAGTTTATATTTTTAATCAGAAAAGCCTGGAAAATTCGATACAGTAGAACTGTTCATTGTAAAGATGTATTCGTTATTTTACGGTTTATTGTTTAAAAGTTTTAAATAAATATTATTTTTTCAAACATTTTGCTTTTTTATTCAAACCATACTAACTTGAATGAAAACTTAGTATGGTGAATGAATACTTAGTATGGCCAATATGCAGGTGATTTTTTTTTTCTATGGTTGATGAGCTACCTCTGAAAAAAGTCAGGGAATTTTTTTATAAAACCTGGAAATGTCAGGGAAACTCAAACAGCAAAAATGATGGCCACCCTGACACTGGATTCTCTACATCTTGTATACTGGTGGAATAGGAATTTTATGTTTTTTTTTAAAGTTTCTTTGTAATATTGGTGTGTATTTAATAACAAACTTGGCAGTATTTGAAGGGGAAAAAAATTAGCAGACTTGGTAACTAAAGTTTTCTTTTCTTTTCTATCCTTATTATCATATCATTATACTAGCATAGGCATAGTATTTACCAGAAAAAATATATTGTATTTTAATTCTGAGGTTGAAAGATAACTTGCAAAAAGTTTGGAATCAAGTGTCAATTTAACAGCAAGTATGAGTCCTGGATGCTTTATGGACAGTAATTTTTGCTGTTTATTTCTAATATTGTTTCTTTGTGTGGCTGTGTTTGTTTGCTTATATGAAGTTGACATTTGTGAATGCCTTTATCATTTTATGCAAATTGTTCATTTTATCCTTTTTAAAACATTTTTTCTTCTTTTTTATATACAAAGTGTTTCTGGCCTTTATTTATACCAGCTCTACAATCTAAATCTGATTTTCCTGTTGCAGATTATTAATGAAGTTAAATAATCATAAAAATTTCTATTTTGAACATGCATATCTTTGGTGATGAAGATATCAAAGGCAGCCAGTTACAAATATAATATTTATTTTTTTTAAACCCACACCAGTGCGGCCTACCTGAAAGGGTGTAAGGCCTTTAACAGACTGGTGGGGAAATACAAATATAATATGCCATTATATTTGTCATAACAATATAATGACATCATTTGTTATATAATATCTCATAAAAATTGAATATATCCCTCGCAGCTTAATGTAGCCTCAACTAAAATGTTTTATGTACAATATTTGATTTAGATGCCATCGATATATTGATTTATGTTATATGTTTAACTAAAGTAAACATTGTTTCCATTCAGTTTTATTTTCTTAATTGCCATATCTTTTTAGCAAGGTACCTTGGTTAAAAAATACTATACACCTTAATGAAAATCTATTTTTCTGTTGATTTACTTATAAGGGTAGTGAATAATCCAACAAATTATACTGTTTGTTATATGTCATTTCAAACTTTAAAGTAATCTGTACTTCATTTTTTTCCTTTTTGCTACTGGGTATCTAAATATATTGAGGGTAAGTATCAAGTTTTGTTCCTGTATTTATACAATTTTAAGTGAGAAATTTTGTATCAGATGCTGCTATCATTATACTGGTTACTACTTTTCCTAACTCGGATTTCAAAATTTATTTTGAATGGTATTAAGTTTGAAGGCAATTGTTGAAAATTTCTTAATAAATCATATATTTTTGGTGCCATTGTTTATAATCAGTGATATAATACCAATATATAGAAACACATTATATACATAAACAATTTTACTGAATCACATAATTGAAGACTTGAAATTTTTTTTTTTATTATCCCTCCCTGAATAAATTCAGTTTTGATTGTGATAAGGAAACCCTTATAAAGGCTGTGCTTCCTTTGCTTGCTTCTTTCTGTATTTTCTTTGTCTTGTTTGTCTGCCTGTTTGTTGGTGTTCAATTTCTTCTACCCATTTGTTATGTAAATTTATGTTTTATCTGTGTGGTTTTGTTATATGGGATGAGACTTTTCAATATCTCCCAGTACAGATTGCCCAGTTCAAATAATAATTTTTTGTATTTGAAATAAAAACTTAAAAGTTCTTTAATGATTTGTATTCCCCACTTGCAATTTGTTTCTTTTTGTCACTAAAAGCATTTGTGTGAAGGTTTAACTAATTTCTGTTTTGTTTTCTATCTTTCCCCCCTGTAGGACAATTTTTAACTGTTCCAGGTAAGAGCCCAAGTATCCTATGCATGATTTTCAGTCTTTGATTAGTACTTTAATTATGATAAGTTGATTCATATGATTGCACAATAAATAAGCTAGCATTCTCAATCTGTTATTGCAGGCAGCACTCGTAGCAGCCTCAGTGAAGCTTCGGGGATAAGTGCCTCTTCCACTCGAACTTACATAAATGAAAACTCAACTCTTGTTATTGAGACAAATGAAAATGGTATTATAAAGTAAGTTTTTTTAAAAAAAACTATTTCTTTAAACTTTGTGGTTGATCAGTACCAATTTGTTTTATCTCTGTTGTAAAATAATGCCAGTTTATTTGTTAATGCTTTTGCTGATATTTATGATTTTATTGCTACGAGAAGAGGGCTGCAGGCTCGGATGTCAGCCACATCACCTGACTATAGTTCAAAAACATAAGGTATATCTCAAAGTAGTCTCTAAATATGACATAAATCTAATTAAATTTGGAAAAATACAGAAAGAAAATATAACATAGATGTAGTGAATGCTTGCTGCTTTCTTTTGAGAGATGGGGGGTACTTTGCATTAAAATCTTGGATTTGTAACCTGAAGTTCGTAGGTTCAAGACCAGATTCAACTAACACCTGCTGCACTTTAAATCCACCAGAGTCAAAAATCCTTGCAGTGGTGGTGTTTAAAACTTCAGAGGGGTGTCATTCTTGTCATCTGATCATGGTTCAAAATTATGAAGTCCATTCCTAAACATCCCTGTTGTAGTTTCAAAACATAACAAAGACCTAATTCGACTAAACCATGGAGAGGTGCTTATATCCAGTCAGCTGTAACAATGTAGGATTTTTTTCTCTCTCATTTCTCATAAAGAGGTGCTTTTTTTTTTAAATTTATCGGAAAGAATTGCAAAAGTGGTCAGTCAGTAACACTTTTTATTTACAAATTAAAAAAATTATAGAAATAGCAGGCTTCAAGAATAAAACTTTTATCCAACAAAAAGTAACAATACTGTTCATTTGAGGAGTTGTCTTTGGTTTCACAACTTTATACGTAGGAAGGATTATTAACTTAACCACATTCACAATTCTCACAAAATATACCACATGCTACTAACATGCATTTAGTACGAGTACCTGGCATTACACATCTTAAGTTGAATTATTCATCAATTAAAAAATCAATCCAAAAAAATTTAAAAATAAACTCAATTTAGAAGCTGTAAAAACCTACGAGTAACTGCATCACATCAATAAATGATGTGATAATTAATTTTTTTTAAATATGAAGTTTTATTCCTCAAAATTTCTATTAATGATGTTTAAAACTTATCAAGCACTTCAGCCAATTTTAAATATTTTTTGATCATATTCAGGACTATATTTAGTTTTGTATGATGATACACAATGTAGTTTTTTCCCATATTTCCAATTTTAGTCGTCATTGGCTATTATAGCTGCAGCATAAAATTGTATATTGAATCTGAATTAGGAACTTTACAAATCTGCTTTGTATATTCTCAAAATAATATAATTTCATGACTTGATATTATTTTGGAAATTTAGATTTATGTTTTATTTGTCCTAATCAGTGTGTTTCTCTGCTCTAAACCTGGAAAATATAAAGCTGTTTGAACTGAATTTGTCTAATGGTGTAATGTATAATAATAATAATAAATGTAAAATAGAGCACAATTGTTGGAAATTTTTCATTTGTTTTTTATGCACTTCATATCTTTATAATATGGAACAAAAATTGTTAATTTATATCTTATTTCTGCCTTGTTAATGATTTATAATAATTAATTTGAATTTTAAACACTATTATGAAACATTTAACATTTTTAAGTTCTCCATGTAATGTTCTAATAATTAATAGATTAGAATTATTTGTTATATGGAAACATACAGTTATTAAAATGTTCACATTTATAATCCACTATGAAGAATGAAGTTCATGAATTCTTTTGCAAAATTATGAATGTAATTTCTTATGATTTTTTTTTTTTTCTTTTCATTAGGCGTTACCTCATTCCAAATTCTCTGGTTCATCGAAGCAAGTGGAAGAAGCGAGGCACCAAACTTCACATCTTTAATGATCATGTGTTCCTTGCCAAGCATCTTCCAGGGTATGGTATTTTTTTTTATCTGTTATTTGTGTAAGGAGCATTCAATGAATAATGAGCTGACATATCTTTATCTCTTAAGATTTTTATATCTTATAAATAATTTACCCTATTGTTGAGATGTTTCTCCCTGAGGTATATACCAAGCAAGCAATGAAGTTCTCATAAAACTGTTAAGTGTTGTTCTGAGAACTATTTATAAACCACTTCCTTTGTGTCTACATCCAACTGAAATTATTTTCTTACTAAAGTTTTCTTCATTTGACCAAACACTGCAATATGAGCAAGTGAAAAGCTTGGAATGTGTGAAGGTAATTGAGGACATCCTACTTGAATCTTCCATGTAGTATTGGCGTGAAGGAGAAGAATGGTGCTAGGGGAAAGTTTTTCAGGTTTCTTTGGCTTGGTTGCCCATCACAATGAGGTCATCGTTTTCCCATGATGTTTCTCCTTCCCTGCTTTCACACTCTTAGCTCAAACTATCCCTCATTATTCAAAGCTTTAGTGATTTTCGCTGTTGACTGTTCTAGTTTCATTAGCTGACTATACCTTGTATCTGAAATCCCATTCCTGTGTGAATCTATCCTATTAAAATTCGAAGGTAAACAAACGTATGTATGTATGCATGTATGTATGTCCGGCTATCTTCTCACGCACCGCTGAATGGAGAAGCACGCGGAAAGTACCAAAAGATGGGGAATAATCCAGGGAATCCATTTCGGCCATTTAAATCCCGAAATTACAATTAGTTAAAAAGATATTAATTAAAAACGTCGAAATGAATGAATTGACGTGCTGCCATCTATTGGCAGAATGGTGAATTCATTCACGGCGGATTCTTTTTTTTTTCCATACTATTATTTTTCGCATCCGGTGTTAAATTTATTTAACGGAAGTTGGTATTTTTTTGAGCGAGCTTCTGTGTTAATCTGTGTTTGGATTTATTAACAATTGAAAAAAAAAATCGTTTTCCTAAATTTTTCTTTCTTTTTTTTTGTCGTACGGTGTTTCGCAACATTTACGTTTGTTGGGGGAAAATATTTATTCATTTTTATCCGTTTTTTTTTCATTATTATTCGTTTTATTTTTTCTTTTGAAAAACAAATATCATGCTAATCTGTTTTAATTTATAAGCATAAGAATTCTCGCGTTTTCATTCAAACCAAATTGCTTTAAGGTAGTAAAAAGGCTAGAACTGAAAGTTTTAATCCAACAAGAGAGGATTCCAAACAGATTTACGTTTGTTGGGGAAGCTTAATGACAATATTTGTAGGGAAAAAATGTGGATTCCGAGAAATGCTAATTAAAAGGTTGGATTTAAAAATTTTAATTAAACAATATAGGATTCAAAGGATTTTTTACGTTTTGGGGGAAACGTAACGTTTACGTTAGCGACAATATGTGTAAAAAAATAAACCGGAGGCGGGCATATGAAAATTAGTAATAAAAACACTAGATTTGAAAGAATATTTACATTTGTTGGGGAAAGTAAGTGACAATATTTGTTGAAAAAAAACGGAGCCGGGCATATGAAAATATGGATCCCAAGGCCTCACATGATCTCACTTCTCTCCGCCCGGGAATATCCCATTATTCAAGATTGCCCGTGCAACGCCGGGCCATGCAGCTAGTTTTATCTTAAGGTCCGTGACTGATCCTGCACACTTTGCTAGCATCGTCCAATATGTTGGTTTCTTGTGGCAGCCTTTGTCTTCTTATTTATTGGAGGAACTTTATAATTCATTACTTACTCAAGCTTTTGTGGAATTCTCTTTGTGGGGACTATTTTTTTTAATTCTATGAATATGGAAAGAACTTTTCTTCCTCTCCACTCTTAATATATATATATATATATAAACCAAAATATGTTATATATGAACATAAAAAAACAAAGTAAACAAGACATCAAAATGCAATTCAAAAACTACGTATAAACTTCATATATATATATATATAGTTTCTAATATAGAATTTGAAAAATTCTCTTAACATAGAAAAAAAGGATTCCTTGTTTTGTACTTCATGTATATAATGATCTGTAATTTGTGAAAAGAAAGGAGCTTTTTCTTCTTTATTGTTTTAATATACCAATCCTATTCTCAAATGATATATAAACACATATTTTGCTGTAAAATTAAAGTCTTTAAGTAATTTTTCATTTAGTATAAAAGATAAAGTGGCTTTAGCTATGTGGCATCCATTCATATAGTAGGCTGCTTTTGTGAAGCATGAAATGCATTGCATTTGTCATCTATTATTTTAGATGTATTATTTCCTACTTTACTTGTTATGTGTGCATTGTTACTTTTTTGAGATAATAAATTTAAATACATTATTTTAAGAAAAATTGTCTTCTTTAAAGGTCTACAATGTGTCAAGTATGTCAGAGGCATTTAACAAGGCGGCCAGGCAAGCAAGGTTACGAATGTAGAGGTAAAGAGTTTCAGAAAATATTTCCTCGTTTGTTAAATTTCTATTGACTCTCTTTTAAAACAAATTGATACCTAATTCATTTCTTTATTTAGGATGTAATCTCCAGTGCCATAAAAGCTGCCACGTCAAAGTGGAAAGTTATTGTTCAAATAGCACCATCAATTCCATGGAAGTGTGAGTAATAACTAAAACATAATTCAAGCAATCTAATGTCGAAGTAATAATAAGAATGTATACAATAGAATTCCAATTATATGAATTGCCTAAAGTCAAAATCATAATGGGAACTTGGTCAGTGGCTTTGACGTGTCCTGTTCCAACCTAAGCACAGGGTTTGTACACTCCTTGAATACGATTTTCATTTTCAAGCACTATGGAAACTCCTTGATTTTGGGTTTTACTCCTTATAAACTCCTTGATTTTCAATTTTTAACATTTCTTTTATTAAATGTGTACTACGTTTCACTGATAAAAATGATTCTAAATCGCTTCCGTATCAATTACCAAGTATTTTGTGTTGCTCTTTCCACGATTTAGATGTCCATCTCCTATCAGTATCCAAAATTTAATAATTGGTTTTAAGTGCCAATCAGTAATAACCAAAACAATAAAATGGTGCAAATTGAGAATGTTATTTCTCTTGGATTATTTCGAAACATTAATTGTATTTCTTTAAATTGTAACGTTTGGTTTGTTATAAAGGACACGTATTGTCATGGTGGAGTTAATAGACACTATTAATCAATTTTAGCTAAATTAGTTTTAATAATCAAGAAATTTTCTTAATTTTATTTTCTTCATATACTATTTTATAAGCAATAAAAATGCCAAAAAACAGTTTCTAATATTGCTCTCTTTTCACCTCTATATTTTAAATCATGGATCATGTGCATTACATAAGGTGCACAGTGAAGCATGGAAATTATTTAAGAATTCAAATTTTAAAAAAATTAATGGAAATAGTTTTTTATTTAAAACATGGTAAACCATGGTATGTAATGAACTTTTGGGGTAGTTGTATAATTTTATAAAAAATTGAGTGCCTAAGCGGCACTTCTCTACTTTCATATAAATAGATTTAACATGGCATTCTTGGATAAATCAGCCTAGTAAAAATTTATAAAAGAAATAAATATAACCACATTTATTTGAGTTATTAGCAATGTTTTAAATACTCTTAATATAATTTTTGTGTACTTTAAAAAGGGAACCCTTTTTCATGTGTAAATATTGATTCCTTGAAAATTTTGAAAATACTCCTTGATTTTTAATTTAAACCAGCGGGAGTGTTCTTCCCTAAACTTTCTCATATACTTCCCCAAAAAAAGCTGCTGTTTCCCTTTCTCCCGCGTGGCTAAAAAAATCCGAACCTATTGTTACCCAGAATCCAATGACTATCAGAAGGTTTTTCATTATAGTGATTGAAAAATATCTAGGCAAAGAATGAAATTCAAAGAGATGTGTAACGATTTTCCTCTCTTATCGGCTCAAGGACAAACTGACGTAATTCGCTACTCCGTAATGAAATTCCTCTTCGTTCTTCCAGTACGCATGTGCATGGAGATAACGGATTCTCTTCAAAAGTAAATTATATGGACCAACAGACAGTCAACCCTTTGATGGATTTGGCCCAAAATTTTATACGGACCTGCATTCATGACGATAAAACTGTGTATAAAATTTTATCCATCTGGCTTTTTGAGTTATAGTGTTCGCATGACCTCAAACATACAGACAGACAGACTTCCCGTTAACGGATTTTGTCCAAAATTTGATAGAAACCTACAAATTATGTTTAAAGACCACATACCAAATTTCATTCCCATAGCTCTAATAGTTTTCGAGTTATCGTGTTCACAGACAGACACACAGACATAATTCCGAAATTGTGTTTTTCGGACTCGGGGAGGTCTAAAACGTGGAGATTCGTCAAAATCTCGAGTTCGAATTTTTTGACGATTACAATACTTTCTCTTCGTATACGAGAAAGTAAAAATCAGTAAGAACCCTGTAAGCAGGTAATTTTTAGCAATTAAAATATGGACATATGTAATTTTAGTATGTAAGTACGTATGTTATAAACTTTCATACATGATTTAATATGTGGCTTCTTTTTTATGTAAATCTTGCAGGGTTTTTTTTTTTGTTGTTGTTAAATTTAATTTTGTAAATTAAAGTTTGAAAAGCAAAAATTTCTGTCATAGTTTGTAACTCTAAATAAATACAATGCATTACTTCAAAAAAATTTGTTGTAGATCATGTTTGACATACAGCTGGCAAAATAATGTTACAGATACAACACAGGAAATTGAATATAACCGAAGAAAACATTCAGTTTTAGAAATGAAATGCTGTTTAGACGAAATGAAAGTGGAACAAATTGAAATCTATGTTTTACCATTATTGGATTAAATATTTTTTCCTAAAAATATCTAGCTATTTTGTGAAATAATGAATGGAAATAGTTTAGCATAAAATGCATTTGTGTTCTATGACTTAGCCAGTTATTTCATAGAATAATGGCCAACACTTGGTTGTGCAAAATAATAAGTTTCTTTACCTGAAGTTAATTAAGTGCAAAGTATTTAAGCGATTATGTTGACTTGAACAATACATTCTTTAAGTGGTGTGAGCAAAAACAATATAATGAAAGAAAGATCTGAATCTTCAATTAGTGAAAGAGAGCAGTTCTTTTCTTACCCATGAGAAAGATTGTGCATTAGTTTACAGCCTAACTGTCTGTCATTTACTAACGTATAGAATGTTTAATCAGTAGAATAGCTAGTTAATATGTAGAATTATTCATTTATTATGCAGTTTAATTGTAGCATGATGACATTTTTTTAAGTTAAGAGCTTAAGCTTCAAAGTTAATTTAGCTTGAAGAATTTATTTATTAAAATAATTAGAAGTCTAATATTCAATTTATATTTCATACCAGATTCAACACTGGTTCTTCTAATTTTAATCTTTTTTTTCTAGTGAATATATTCATGATCCAAAGGGAGCCTCTCCAAAATCTATCTAACTTCTGTTATTCAGATTTCCAAAAAGGTCCAGAACTAATAGCTTTGCTATTTAGAGCCATAGACTGTTGCAAGATTTCTTTATGAAGCAAAATGCTTTGGTGGAGCATTGAGGAAATATTTTAGAGTGTCTATTCTTCAATGACAAGCCACCATCTCTGTGGTATATAATGTTGTTCATATTCTTGTATGCATACAAGTTGCTTGGTTTGCAGTACTGGAATTATTTCTTGCATCACTCTGCTCAGTTTTAATTTGCTCTTCCTTGAGAATTGTGAACTGTCGGAATAAGATTTTGCATGATTATAGAAAAGTCAATATTTAATAAGAGGCAGTGAAATTGTATGCAAATATTGTGACACAGAGGTTCCCTGCTCCAATCTGCAATTGGCTTTTAAAAATAGATTCTCTCGTCTTATTTGTAACACAATATTGCCTTTGCAAGCAAATTTGAAATATTTTCAGTGTGTATGTCTCTATTATTCATTTAAATATGACATTAATTTTTGTATAAATTAGAAAATGATATTTATTTTCTCAGTAAATCCATTAGGTAAATTCTGTGACCTCTCCCTTACTTTTGTAATGTACAATGTTATGTACTGTGTTTCTTTAATATTTTCTAATTAAAATGACATTCCAGTATATCTCTTTGGAAAGATAATCAGTTAATTTGAATTAATAGCTAACAACAAATATTCGAGATTTGTCTTTGTGTAATTTCATGCTATATATAAATTTAAACTATGAATAAAATCTTTTATAAAGAAGAATAACACCTGGATTCGATATGAAAAAAACACTTGTGACATTTATGCACTAAACTAGCTGAATACTTAAAAATTATTATGATTATTGAAAGGAATTTACTTTTGATGGACATAAAATTTACAGGCAGTATATTGTTAAGATTAAGGGGACTTCATGTTTCAGAAATAGAAACTTAAAGAAAGGAAATAGTTGTGATGCAAGAAATATTTCCTGAAAAGTAAAATATGAAAAAAAGTGCTGTTATGTACTAATATTTATGTATGTGATAAAAATTCATTTCTTCTTTTTTTTTTGCTTTAAAAGAGAAGGGTTCCTAGAGTATTTCGCATTGAATCATTTGCCATTTGGTTGTTGATTTAAATGTGTCAATGCAAGTTCACAGCATTACAGTACTGTAGTTGAGACTGAATTTATTTTTGTTTTGTTTGCATTGTTAAAGCTCTGTTTTTATTTGATTTTTCTGTAGAATTTTAAAATCATTTTCTGGCAACTCATTTTTTTAATTACTCTAAATGCTTCCACATAAATTATGATTATTAGAAATCAATTGTTTTAAAATTATGTTTGATGTTATTTAGTTGCTTTATAATTTGTTCATTTGTGTTTTTATGATTTTAAAGTTTATTGAATGTGTTGTTGACAATCGCTAATTCTGTGTTAAATGTTTAGAGAGTTTGTTCCTGTATTTTTCTAGAGAACTGAATAGGTACCAGTGATATTATAAAATTTAATCTTTCTAAGTTTTTCTTATATGTTGATTTTGTTAATTTTATGGGAGAATGTAATGTTGAAGCACTGCTTGTGCTCTTTGCTAAAGCTTACATTGAGAAAAAAAATCACGCCTTTTCTCTATAAAAGTAATTGTACAAAAAAGTAATAGAAAGCTTATAATAAAATGCCAATCAAAGTGAGAATTCTAATTCAAATAATTCCTCTGCCTTGTAGTACAACTTGCCATTTTCTAGCTTCTGAAGTGTATTCATACTTAAAGGGATTTTATTTATTTTAGAATTTTTATTTTTGTGAAAAATTTTATTTCTGACTTTTTAAAAGCATATATCATTTTCCTAATCATGTTTCTTCCCTTATATCAAATAATTTGTATTGACTTTGTTGTGTATGTATTTATAAATAGTAGAGCTTCTGCACTAGTTCAGTATTTATTTGATGTTACTTAAAATTCCATATGTATTTTTTGTTACCTGATTATGTGTTCAAATATTCAACCATTGTAGCCCTAAATCTCTTCTACTTCATCAAGCTGAAACTTCAGATTTGAAGGTTAGTATGTATATCTAGGATAAGAGCAGCTGTCTTTACAATACTACTTTATGCAGTTCACAGATTTTTATAGTTCAAAACCATTTATTTCTGAGGAACTGCTCTTCCTTAAAGCTATACAAATATGAAGGCATTTTATAGAAAAATGTTATCTGTTTCCTTTATTGAACATTTATCTACTGTACTGCCATAACTTTCTTGAGATATTTCACTGAAATATTTATAAAATTTGCATGTAATATCTGTTAAACCAAATACCTGTTCAACAGTACTATAGTCATTTACGACTCAAGTTGAGAAGTTAAAAGTTTGGAGTGACTTCATCACTGGTCATAATATATATTTCTATGCATCTGAAAGCTTTGAAAAGAGCTCCATAAAATTAAACTACTTCAGTTTAAAGTATAGTTTTATTTCATAAAATGTCCATTACTTGTGTTCAACTTGTTAATGGCTCGACAACATGTGTCAAACCAAAACAACTCTATTTTAGTATGTTTCACTTATCATGTAAATTTTTAAAAAAAAATACATTTTTTTCCAAAAACTGCAAGTTTAACTGAAATGGCTTTCTATGTTTGTTATATATGTTTAGTTTATATGCGTTAGTAAAACGATAGTGAGTCACAATAAGTTGTTTTATTGGCTCAATTTGCTTTTAAATACCTTCGGACCATATTCAGGATTGTTTAACTGGGTGTAATGATACACAACATTGCTTCCTACTGACTGTATCAACTTGAGTTGTCAAAGACTATAAAGTTTTTTTAAAATAAAAAGTATATAAATATCTTCCATATAAAAATTACAAGTTCTTCCATAATTTAAAATGTTAAGAAAAGTAATATTTTGCTTCAGTGGAGTTCATGTAATTATATAATCAGCGATTTCATAGTTTATTTCTTTAATAGTCGAGAAACAAAAATTTTCAGATGCCGAAGTTTATCCGAGTTATGTCTCGGAAGCAACGATTTGATGTCCATTAAAAATGCTGAAGCTCTGCTCTTTACTCATTGTTGTACTTAACTTGTTTGATGTAGACTATTTACATTCTTAAATAAACACTTGTGATTTGTTATAGTCATCATGCTTGATGGCTGTGCATAGTGTGTTTTTCCATGTGTTGAGATTCCCTGTGGATTATGGAATTTAAATATCAATGCAATCTGGTGTCTGTAAAAATATTTATTGTAGATTAGTGCTGAAAATCTAAACTGGTTGGGCTTGACTATATTTGGATTATCAACAATTCCTAATTTTCACATCGCACAGTGTGATATTTTTTTTTTTTCAGTAAATTCCATTCAAAAATTGTAGTGTAGTTTAGCACAACTATATTCTTGTCAAAATCAAAGAATGGAACTGTCCAACGATAACAGGACATCCTTTCAGTGCATTATTTTAATCAAACAATAAAGAGGCAAAAAAATGGGAAAGAATTGCTAGATATCTTGTTTTTTATTGCTGAATTTAGTTATAAATCCCACAAATCTTAGAATTATTATGGATAATGTGAATTTTAAATTTATTTTTGAACATTTTTTTTACATTTCAGTTAATTTCTCACCCTTTGCCCAGTATAAGTAAGGCATATTAGATTTTGATATCTCGATTTTTGAATATGTATTGCCATGAATTTAATTATGAAATATTCGATTTGAACCCATATTTTTCTTTCGTTGCATAATACAAAATGTGCGTCGCAACAAAATTTTAAGATTCCTAAAGATATGTAACTGATAGGGGATCTCAAAATTCACATGCATTTGTACTTAATGTTATTGTTAAACTACTGAATTTTTATCTGCAAATTAAATGTTTTATGTTTTCAGTATTTTAAATATGTGCGATTTAAAATATACTGGACTCTAAAGCGAGAATGATTTCTCTCAAAAATTTAGTATTGTAAATATGAAGTAATTTGTGGTCCAATGTAATTCAGATTTCAGTGGTTTTGATTATCCAAGCCACAATTATTTAAGTTTTTTTATTCCCTCTACTGTTATTTAAATTATTGTATTTTGTTAAATATATGTGTGCTTGATGTTGTTTCATTAAATATATGTGCAAAATAATGAATGGAAAAATTCGCGATTCTAATCAAGTTCTTTGTTGCAGTTTCTTAAGTAAATTTCATACATTATTTTCAGTTAAAATTAGACATTTCTCTTATGAAGCTGAAGGGATGACTAGAAATGTTCAATGGAGGAACCTAGCTAAGTTACATCTTATATTGATGTAAAAGTTGAAAAATAGACAGAATTAACATTTTTGGTTGTGGGAAGTTTTTAATTAAATGAGCAATTATCGGCTATGTTTTAGGGCACTTCAAATGGTCTGCCTGTAGAATGTAGAGAATTAATGAGGAATTGTTTTAACTGCTTGCCTGTAATGTACTTGAATAAAAGCAGTGGGATGGAGGGAAAATGAAATGAGATGAAACATAAAATAGGTTGTATTTACTAAAAGGATTTATTTTATACATTATATGACGATTCATGTTTTGGTTTAAACAACCTGTAGCCTCTTCTCTTTCTTGCTTGATGTTGTTATCAGTCGGTTACATTTAGCAACTAGTATTATCTCATTAAAGAAAAAAATGGCAACTGTCATATGAATTGAGAGATGTATAAAGTTTAAAATAAAAAACTAACCCTTCCCGTGAATCTGTAATGTATAATTTGAAGTAAATCATTTTCCCACATCTTAACTGTTTATATATCCACTTGCACATATGCAAGTATTCCCTCTGTGTTACCCAATTATTCAGACCTTTAGTATTCTAGTTGTACTCAGTTAGTATGAGCTTGGATAGTCAACTTCATTATAGTTAAAATTATGAACTCTGAATCATTCCAACTTTAGAGTCCTGCATAATATATTACAGAAAATAAATGTGATGTGTCAAAAGTAATAAAAATAAAAAAAACTGTTTAATTTTTCTATGTCATATTTGATTTTTGTTTCAGTCTTTGCATCTGCTATGTATGTAGTTTTTCTCATGAAACATTAAAAATTGTTTGTTATACCTGTTTTGTTTTAATATAGTTGAAAACTAAAGGTGCATTAGATTAACAAACTTTTATATACATATTCCATCATCAATACATATTATTAAAGATTGTTATTATATATTAGTCAAATCCCTGAAATTTTGTCCGACATACTAAAACTTATTAAAGAATCATATATACAATATTTTAAACGTTCCTACTGAATAGTTGTAATTTTAGCAATTTACAACACGAGTGACATGAAGCAAAATTTTAGCTTCAAATGCAGATGTCTAGTTTGGCCTATAGTTTGCTCATGTATGTAATGCTACATGCTGGTTTCAGAATTTCTTTAGAATAACATATGTCTACATATATCTTCTAAGAAAGTAAAATATCCTCTAATAGTTCGGTTTTCTAATTTAATGTTTTAAAATGAGAATGAAATAGTATTACAGACATATTTAATGATTTTATTTGTAACATAAAACAGATGCTTTCAAGTATTAAAAAATTTTATAAAAGCTCAGCAGAAATACAGCTTAAAAAAATCTTCAGAAGTGAGCACATTTATATTTCTTCATCACATATATGATACAATATATACAAAGAATGAAGAGGAAATAAATTATTTATCATTCAAAAGTTTGTACTTCACATTGATACAGGAAATAAATATAAAAACAGTCTTAAGAAATTGATTTGATTTTTTGAATACTATTCCTTTCAAAAAATATTAGATCACATACAATAGAAGGTATTAATAATTTCATTTCTTGTCAATCACTCAATTTTTCTATAAATAACCATACAATTTCCAGGTAGTTCAAGAAATAAAAGTATTTTTACAATTTTCTTACTTATTGAAACAATCGTACATCAATAAATAATTGCATTCACACATACTAAGTTATTACAACCTTAAAATATGACCTATGATTAATCATAGTTTATATAACATTTTGAGTTCTTTAGAATTCTTAAATGTAGATGTTTTATTCAAATGAGGATTAAATAGGGTTTGATTGTACCAGGAAATTAAATGTTTTCTGAAAGCGGGTTCTATTATACAAATTTATATGAAATCGAATGAATATGTAAATTTCTAATGAAAATAAAACTGCAATAAATGGGTCATTTTGAACTCTATGATATCTACAATGATCAAATTGTTTGTTTCCATTGTTAGTGTAATTTTTTTAAACTTTACTTCAAGGTAAAATTAATTTTATAATGATTATAAATAATAGTAATAAAATAAACAATGAATAAATCTCAATATGTTTTATTTCAATCCACAATGGGGAACTTCAGCATTTTTTTTTATTTTTTAAATCTATTTAAAATGCTTCGAAACGAACAATAACATTAAAAAAAATTCTAGACAGTTTTGTTTTTTTTAAATTTCCAATCAAAGTTCGCCTCTCAGAAAACGCGGGGAAAACGATCCATTTTGGCGCGAAACGGGTCTGACGTCAAAGTTGCCAGACAGGGGAGAGACACTCTTCCTTCCCGTTCGCGATCTATAGAGATTCTCTTTTTTTCTGTATTTTCCAACTATCGCATCGGATAAAATAATGTCGGAAAGATACAAGTATTGTATTGTTCCTAAATGTCGTAATACAACTGTAACGGCACCCGATAAATTATTTAAAAATGTGCAAAAAATTATTTAAAAATGTGCAAAAAGTGGTGTAAAGCGATGAAGAGAGATCCGAAGCTTAATCCGGAATTATCAGCAAGCAGCATTCGTCATGTCTGTGGGGATCATTTTTATCTGAGTTATTAATCTATATTATATCTATTAAAATTGTATATTATGAAGCACAGTAAATTCAGAATTTGATATCTTTTTTTGTTTTTAAAAGAAGTATACGGTGAGGTTAGCAGCCAAAAAAAAAAGATATTTTAAAGCAAATAGTTAAATTTAATTAGTTTTTTCCCGTTTGACTACATGAAATTTATTTTTTTACTCTTTGAGGAGTGGCTCCTCAAAGGGGAAAAAATTTAGAAGATCCCACCTCCTTTAAAAAATTTTTTTTAAAAAAAAATTTGCTCATGTTATTTTATAGCATAAATTTTTTCAATGGATATTCGAATGTTTCTTATATTTTTTAAAAAATTACCAGTACTATTGAAAATTAACAAGAATATCTTAAAAATTAGTTTAAATTCACGACTTTTTTGATGATAAAATTCGTTTTCATTTGTAGTTCAACAAAATAATTCGCAGAAGTAACTTTTGATGCAAAATAAATTCTTTATATTCAATGAATGAATGCATTAAAATCAAAATTAATCTTCAAAAAGTTAGTTTGCTCATCAATTATTATAGTTGAGAAAAGGTGGGATAAATTTATCTCATCGTGCATCTCGAGTTTGTTGATGATCCGAGTTGTTTGTTCCTAGATCAGTCGCATTTGGTCTGGTTTGAATATTATTATAAATTTATATAGTTTTTTTTATATAATTCAAAAACTATTTATTTAACTAACATAATGAAAAAAGCTTACTTTGCAGTAAAGAAGGCTTACTACTTACAGATACTTTGTTCGTATCTTTTCTTTTTTTGCAATTTACGAAAGTGGTTACAGTTTTATCATGTTTAATTTTTTAGTGTATTTCTTTATATAAGTTATTTTTACCAGATTTTATATTAATTAGTATAAACTAGTATTTTAAAATTAATACTTGTACAAAGGAAATAATTTGTATAGTAAAATAAAGCGTAGTAAAATAAAACTATATAAAATAAAAATAATTTTTAAAAGGCACAGGTGTGTTTTTAAAAAAATGCCATACCTGAAATTATTTTGAACGGAACTTCTGAAATAAATTCCTGTTTTGTTTTTTTTCTGTAGGCATACGAAATTTAATACATCATGCAAAATCAGGTTCTTATCTTTTCATTCTTTCTTGTGCAACAGAAATCGCAGCGTCTTCTCGGAATGCCCGAGGGCCCCTCTACAATTTATTGTTGCTTGATGGTTTCGAAAACCTATCCGTTTTTCCTAAAGCGAAGCCTTTTCTGTATAGTATAGAGCCGTGTTCCGGTAACTGAATGCATTCAAGGGAAGGTCAAAACAACTTTTCTTACGAGATAATTTACGAGCTGGCGTTTTGTGTCCAGTTTCTTTGTCGGAACAGAATAATTACAGACACATGTACTGACAAAATATTTGCGTTACTTCCCTTGTAATAAAATAAATAAGCGATCAGGATTTTACTGATAGAAAATGAGTAGCTTGCTTTGTTCCGAATCTTTCAGAGATCCACAAAAATACTACAGAATAGTGTGTCACATTTGAGTGCTGATTGTTGGAAAATCTGTTGCATTCAGAGAGATACACATTCTTTAAAGGCATTAAGCTAAAAATTTCACTTTTAAAATGTTAGCTGGTACAAATGCCTTGACTCAAAGCAGAGTACAGAACTAGCGAAAGAGAAGTATGCGAAGGAAGGCACCCTTGACGCCAGAATCTACTCAGCCAATGAGAGTGTGTTTCAGATTGCATCATGATTCCTGCTATTTCAGTGCATCTTTTGCTCTCAATATTTAAATAAATAAATTTTTCTGTAAAATTTCACTTGCATATTTGAAATTAGAATGATTTTTTCTGCAAATACGGATGGTTTTTAAAAAATGCTGAAGTTTCCCATTGACACCTATAGTTTAATAAGTGATAAGATTACAACTAATTCAGATTTTCAGAGACATCAAAACATTAATGAGATGTAGTATAACATATTACATCAGTCGCAAAAAGTAAACATATTTACTATGAAATGTTTGATTTTATTCTCTTGAATAATTACATTTAGAAATGACAGAAAAAATATATATTCTGCAATAAAAACCATATTTGCAAGTGAGGTATGCATTTTGTTCAGGGTTTTATTGCTTTTGTGAGTAAAAGTTAGCATCATATATAACTTTTAGTACACAATGAGCATAATATTTAAAACTGCCTTGCAAAAGAAATATGAAACAGAGTTTGACTAAAGTGAAGAGTGAAATTTAAATAAAAATTTTAGAATTATACTAAAAATTAAAAGTTTTTTTTTTTTCAGAGTTGTCTAATGTAGAATGTCGAATAGCCTACAATCCAAACCGTTTTGGTTTATGTCTCGGTGTTTTAGAGTCTGTTCTTCCTGGAGTAGAAATAACTGTCTTTTTACGTACAGAGGCAATAATTTCCTCTTTGTTCCTTTTCCTTTCTTGTAATTCTCTTTCTGCTGACAGCATTTCTTCTTCCATCTGAGACTGGCTCATTTTTGCCAGTTTGCGTTTCTCCAAACGAGAGTGAGAAGATTCTTTGACACTGTAGAACATGGGTCCTAACTCAGCTAGCCAATAACCATCCACAGCTGTGACAGACTGCATGTATTCTTTACTAGTCATAACAAGTTCATGATACACAATATAATCTGGAGTATAACCCATTCCAAAAAGAGCACTGGTTGGATGCAAATGGCAAGGCATGCCGGTCCTGCAGTTCACGTACTCTCCAATTCCTTTGAGTCTAGCTGCTTGGTGGAAATATGCCGAGCAGATGCACTTCCGAACAATGTCCCACTCTGTACCACAGGATATAATTGGTAATTTCTGTTGAACCATGATTTCTTTCAGCTGCTGCCGAACTTCTCTTACTTTTCTCATGGCCTTGACGTGTATGAAGTGCTCGTTGCACCATGATGGAGAAAACTTATGCTGCTTCCACTGCAAGTAAACATTCAAAAATGTGAGATGGTCACTTTCGGGAACCTGAAACTTTTCTCGAACAAGATCACTTTCCTCCTCTCTACCTTTGGGTCTATAAAATATGGCAGGCACAGAAAGCATGGACACAATTATCAAAATTTCTTCACTGCATTGCATATCACAGGACACAATCAACATCTTGGAAAGTGGAGGGTCAAGAGGAAATTCAATCATACTGCGACCTAAAGATGTCAAATTGCCTATGTTGTCCAAGGCACCCAATATCCACAGCTGATACATAGAATTAAGCATGTTGTCTTGAGGAGGAGGATCCATAAAATGAAACTGGAGTAAATTTTGAACACCTAAAGATTTCAACAGTAATACAACATTTGCCAAGTTTGTTCTTTGTATTTCTGGTACTGTTGTCAAAAGCATTTCATTTTTGTACTGGCTTTCAGTGTAAAGTCGAAAGCAGTGGCCTGGCCCTGTTCGTCCAGCCCTACCCGATCTTTGATTAGCATTAGCTTGACTGATGGGATATATTTGCAGAGCATCCATACCTATTCTGGGATTGTAAACTTTCAATTTGCAGTATCCACTGTCAACAACAAACATGATACCATCTACAGTTAAGGATGTCTCAGCAATATTAGTAGCAACTACACATTTCCGTACACCATCTGGAGCTTTTTGAAATATTTTAGCCTGTAAATCACTTGGTAGCTGAGAATAGATTGGTAAAATAGCTAGCTGAGGAGCATTCTCTATCTCACCAAGCCTTTCAGCTACTAACTCACATGTAACTTCAATGTCTTCTTGTCCTGGCATAAACACCAAAATGTCACCTACTGTTTGCTGCAAATGTATCTGTAACACCTGCTTGACAGCAGCATCTACATAATCTTCAATAGGGTTTTTACTGAAAAACAGTTCAACAGGAAATGTCCTTCCAGGAATGGTAAATGAAGGAACATTACCAAAGAAATTTGCAAATTTTGTAGCATCCATTGTTGCTGACGTAACAATCAGCTTGAGATCTTGTCGTCTGGCAACAACTTCACGCAGCAAACCAAAGAGCACATCAGTGTTTAAAGATCGCTCGTGAGCTTCATCCATAATAATAGCACTATAATTGTCTAGATCTGATTCTCTTAGAGACTCTCTTAGTAGAATACCATCAGTCATATATTTTATAATTGTCTTTTCACTTGTGCAGTCTTCAAATCGGATAGCATACCCTACCTCGTCCCCTAATTGAACATGCATTTCATCTGAAACACGTTTGGCTACAGACATAGCAGCAACTCTTCTAGGTTGAGTACAACCAATCATGCCATACTTACTATAACCATCTTCATGTAGATACTGTGTCAGTTGGGTTGTTTTACCAGAACCTGTTTCTCCTACTATTATAATGACACTGTTATCTCGGATAACATTTAGCAATTCTTGTCGAACAGCAAACACTGGTAAAAATTGCCTCTGCTGCAAAATAGATTTCTTGCGAGAAAAGTCACTAGTGGCTTCTGAACTATTTTTCATGTGTTCTGCAAATTTGTGATCCTCCTTGTAATCTGTATTGTCTTCAACATTTTTCTCATCAGTTTCTTCCTTCTTTTTAATACCCATGATATCACCAATCCTAGTTCCAGCCAGCTCCCATTCTTTCTTTTGAGCTTTCTTTCGCTCCTTTTGTTCACGAAAAGTTCGAACAGCTTGGCTGCCTTTACGAGCTATGATGGCCATATCTGAAGTAGGGTCCTTGACAGGTACAACAGGTTCTGGTTGCTTGGTAAACACTATTCTTCCATCCAAGAATGGAGGCACCACATTTTGAACAAGAAGATGTACACGAGCTTCATTGTCTTCTTCGAAGTCTTCATCATATTCAAGCTTCTGAACCACTCCGCTGGTAAGCATCCGATTAGTCTCCCACTTCTCATTGTCTTTATGAATCTGACGCTGCTGCGCTGACATACGTTTCTTTTTCTTTTGTTCTAAAGCTTCCTCTTTTTTCTTAGTATAAGATGATGACATTCCTGAAAAAGGATTGTGATTATCATCATATCCTTCATCCATAGAATACCACTCTCTATCTAACCTCTTTATTTCTTCCTCCCATTCAAGTTTTTCTTCTTCAGATGACCACGGTATATTCTCATCTCTCGCTGACTCTCTTGGCGTTGCCCCAGAACGCTTGCGATCACGAGCCCAATCATTATATCTATGTACTGGAGTGGGATTTACAGAGCTAGCTCTGCTGTAACTTCTCCTATCAGAATATGCTGGAGATGGCAGATCCCAAGTAGATTTGTAGTCTGGGGTAGTATCATCTTCATCCCATCCAGATCGAGATGGAGAATCCCTAAGATGGATTCTTGGAGATGGAGGCTCATCTGGATATGGAGATTCATCCCCTCTCCTAGATGAGCCTCTGTAAGATCTATCTGATCTTTCTTTTTCTCGTCTGGAACTGCTACCACGTTCCCTATCATCCCTGCTATGATGATGTTTAGTTGAGATATATCTGCCACGTTCTTTTTCTCTTCTTTGTCTTTCGTAAACTCTTTTGAGGTATTCCTTACTGACACCTCCAGTATAGGTTGGAGTTTCATCATGGGATGATCTGTACTTTTTCTTTCGAGATTCATCATGCTCATCATATTTTTTGCTCAGTGAAACTTTCTGCTTATTTTCTGATAATTGTTCTTTTCGTCGCTTTTCAGCTAGTACATCTAAGCCAAGCAGAGACTTTTTGGGTGCAGGAACTTTAAAAAGTGCATCATCATCAGATTTCTTTTTTATAATTAGGCCACCAACTTGATCATTACTACCCTCCAATCTATGAATACTTGACTGTAGACTCATGATGTGAATTTCCACAAGTACCCTAGTATTGATTCCTATGAAAGAAAATTATATATGTGTAAACAATATAGTAAGATAATTACAGCACAAAATTTTAAGATACATAATATAAAAATTATAGTCAACCTACAAATCATGCTGTCATAAAATTTTAAAAAGGGGCCAATTAAGATGTTTTGTAGTGCACTATTTGGAGAGGAATACAAGCATGATCAGTGTCTATATATGCAAGAATATAATCAAAATGATACATACAGGATGTTTTAAAATCCTTAATACACTTTTCAGGAGTGAAAGATTATATCCATTCAAGCACACATCACCATAAAATGATTGGTTATAACTCAGGTAGCACTAGATGTATAGTAGTTGTATCCTGAAATAAGGAAACACTAAAATGGCAGAGAGGGAATGAAGGAAGCCAATGGATTTAACCCTTTAAAACTTTTTAGGTAGATTCGTTATAGGAACTCTACCTATTGCAATGGTTCTCACAACACGACTTCCGGAAAATTTCTTGAGATCTTAACCGATCATGACCCCTAGAACCAAAAACCACCCTTTGTTAAAACGTTTATATATATATATAGGTAAATATACATATGTATAACGCTTTTTCCCACGTTATCTTGTGAACATGATAACTGGAGTAATTTTGATTTAATTTTAACCAGCTTCGGATATGTTGTAAGGACAGTGAAAATCTCGGTTGAGTTCGTAGATGGGCTATCCAGCTCAAAGGGAGGTGGAAAAGTGTGGGGGTGGAAAATTTAATTTCCCCATAATTCACTTACGATTGAAGATAGAAAGAAAATTCAAATTAGACCAATTATTGTCTCATCATGACAAACAACTTTTGTACTGAAACTTTTTTGATAGCTACAATTGCTTAGAAGTTAGGGGCTAAAAAGCCATTTTCAACCCTATAATAATAAACAATTTTTATATTGGAAATTGTTTTACAGCTAGAATTGCATAGAAAATATGAGCTGAAAAGCGATATTACTGAAAGTTTTTTGACAGCTAGAATTGCTTAGAAGTTATGAGCTGAAAAGGTATTCACCCCTCCCATCGTCCAACCTAGAGTGTGTTTTAACCTATGCATGTGACACCTTGTTGGAAAGCTCCTATCCGCCGCATTCACTTCCTCTTTTTATACAGTAAACAAGCTGATATACCCGGCTTTGCTCCGGATTAAAATGCTTTCATGCCTAATATTTTTAATGCAAAAACTACTATGGTATAAAAGTTATAATACTTTTCTGATCTGAAACATTTTTAATTATAAGGAGAATATCAATTGAACTACATAATTTTTAAAAATAGCCTATAGCTAATTTTCTCCATAAATTATTATTTGTTATATAGGTACTTCAAATTTTGTTAAAAATTACTAAAGTAAAAGAAAGGTTTTAATGAATATTTTGAAACAATTAGATTAAATAGTTAATTATTCATTAATTTAAAGCATGAAAATAAATCAAATCAATAGTTGGTCCTGATATAAATTGTTAATTGTCTACTTTTAAAATTTTCTTCTAGCATTTGCCCAGAATTCTGTTAATGTATTCTGGCAACAGTTCTTCATATTATTCTTATTCTCCAACAATAAAGAATATTGTTATGGATTCTGTATAAAATTAATTTTGGAAAAAACATTAAAATGAGAGAAACAAATTGTATGGAAATCAAATTTTTGTCACTGAAAAGTTAATTTTTTGAAATTTAATATTGTGTAAATAGTTTCGCAAGATAATATTTTCCATAGATATTGGGGGAAAACGCCTCGCTTTATTTTTAATTAACTGAAATTTTAACTAACTTTTGGACTTTGAAAAGTTGAGAATGACTTGTCTTAAATAAAAAATATGCAAAGTTTGGCTGAAATCAGTCCAGTGATTTAAGAGGAGATGTGGAACAGCCACAATGACTCTTATTTATATTAAGATTAATACAAGCTATTTCTGATAAATACTATGAGCCATAAAGAAGGTTTTAGTGAACATTTCGTAACAATTAATTAAATTTTTAATTAATTAAATAGTTAATTTTAATTAATCAGACAGTTAATTTTAATAGTTAAAGTTGACAGATTATTTTAATTTGATATTTAATTAAACAAGGCAGTACCAAGATTTGATTAATAAATTCAATATAAAATCGAGATATTAATAAACTAGCAGTACACGCATGGCATTGCGCATGGAATCAGGACTTCAACAAAATGAAAAGAAAAAAACACCCACAAAGGCAGGAAAAAGTTCTGAAAACAAAACAAAAGATACACATTATTGATTTTCTCGCTTATTTTTCTTCACGATAATGACATTTCAACTGTAGAAAATACAGAGTACGTTAATCCGAAACAATATTAAAAAATTGCAACGTGAAAATGATTATTATACAGCAAGTAAAATATGTGAGACATAAACACGTTAAGACACTGCTGAAAATAATAATCGAAGTCATTCAGTTGAAGGTTATGACATCACCTACGCTCTGCACTGTCAGCCAATGAAATTGCCTACAACATTCTGGAAAAGTGTCATGGGAGGGAGCTTGGTAGATAAAAATATATTTCAACTGACCACGAAAAAATTATTTAAAAAAAAAAACAGGAAAAGATATTTTATCCGTTCTTGTTTTAAATATGATGGAACCGTTCCAGTTATAAGCTGAAAAAATTGAAAATAATAGTGTTATTAGAGCATTGTATGCAGCAAATTTAAAAACAAAAATTAAATTTCGATGGCAAAACTGACTATTTTTTAAAAATTTCTCAAAATTCAGTAAATTACGTTTGAAACTCAAAACAAACTTCATTAGAACGAAATTTGTTTGTTCTATCCGATGGTGCATTGATTGTTTTTCAACAATCATTAGAAAAGATACTACAGCCGTAAAAGTGCCAAAAATGACCCAAAACATTAAATAAAAAATTTTCTAGATTGAATTTTAAAATTCCGGCTTCAAGGTACATTGAGTCACCTTTACGACTACCTGTGTGGCAAATTTCATGACTGTAAGTGCAATAGATTCATCTGGATATCTCGTGCAAACACACATTTCCTTTTATAAGTATAGAAGACTAAAAAGAGAGGGATGAAATCCAAGATGGTGGCGAATTTTGAGATCCATTATCTCAGAAAGTATTAAAGCTAGAAGAATAATAAATTCATGTATTCATAGGGAATTTCATGCTTTTTAATTTGTTAAATCAATTGTAATTTGAAAACTAAATGTTTTTCGAGATATTCAAGAAAAATTTAAAAAGGGGGATGGAACCCAAGATGGCGGCACAAGCTCCCACCCCCAGGACGGGAACTTTTAGTATGTTAATCAGGAGCCCCCTCATGAACATGTGTACCAATTTTCAAAACTATATGATTTAATATTTTTTCACACCCATTTTGGGCCTTCGTTAACTGGACTACAAGCATTATCTTAACATGTGTTGACACCCCTGGATTCCTTCCCGGAATTCTTCTCTTTCATTGGTTTTCTTTCTTGATACATCCGGTAAACAAAGCTTTATGGTTATGCTTTTGATTTATCATATTCAGCGTCTGGGGAAACAAAAAAAGAAGAATGCTTTCTTTCCACTTCTCGAGAAAATTAAGCACTTTTTAAGGACCTTTTTTTCAAAATTGAGAACTTTTAAGGTACTTAAAAATGGTTTTCAAATTTAAGCACTTTTCATGACACTGTGCACTCTGATGTATGTCAGTGCATAAGCAGCATTATGAACATAATGGCAGGACCATCACCATCTATGTCTAAAAGATAGGACACCGTGAGTGAATTTTTACTTCCAGTCCTGCATTTTTCTCCCTCATCATGCTTCATGAATCCATTAATACTGACATTAAATTCTGCCATGGAATGTTGTTCTTGTCAAAGATTTGGACAAGTCCTTAAAAAATTCTCTCACTGTTGACATTATCAACACAGTAGGAAGATAAGTGGATAGTGCTTATATTCTCGTCTTTAGTCATATAATTGATAAGTACTGTCACTATTTTCTGATTGCTAGGGTCAGGTAGGGTAAAGTGGTCATACATCAAATAAAATGCTCTAACTTTGTAATGAATATTGGTATGAATGTATTTTTTTATTTTATTTTAGCTTTGAACTAAGCTTAACATGCAAAATTATACTAATTGCAACACTTTAGTAGGAGAAAACACCCATTTTGTTTGTTCATGTAGCAGTTTGAAGTTGGAATACCTAATTTAACTTCTCTCCTAAATTTTGTTTAAGTTTTCATTAGACTGATTCTGCAGAAAGCTTCAGATAGCTCTCAAGAATACTTCCTCATTAACAGATAAGATAGATTAATTATAGATATTATTTTATAGTAATTTAAGTTAGATGGGGTAAAGTGGTCACAGGGATAGGCTTAATGTGCATCATTGTTTTAACATCATACTCAAGCTTAATTTGTTAGACAGATGTTAGTTAATTATTAATTTAGATATATTACAGAATATAATTAAAGATATGAAACTGGGTAACACCAATTTTTGTTTTAAAATCATCACATAACGCATATAAGAAATCAGTCAGTTGCAGAAAAGGGATGTACTTTCATGCTACCTTTTATTATTTACAAAGGAGCAATAGACTAAAGATAGTGCTAAAATAGACTTAAGGTAAAAGCTTTATCCAATTTTCTTTAGATTTGCAAAAACCTGTTATTTTAATTTACGATGGGCACGGAAGTTACATGACTTATGGAACAGTAAAATTTAACCACCATACATTAGTCATGTTCTCATGTCCAGCCATTAGATGTTGGGAGTATTTCCCCCTTTAATAAAGTTTGGAAATGGATCTTTTAAAAAATCGTCTAGGAAATTGATTGCAGAATATCTTACTAAGTGTTTTCCCTTAGCAAAGACTGTGTTTCAAAATTAAAAGGTCCATCCCAAAATAGCCCTCGTGTTGCTTCAAAACGGGATGTTAATATAACTAAACTAAACTTCCCTTAGTAAACTATTCTTTTAAATTTTTTAAAAAATATTATAGATTGTCTTCATCCAGAAAATGCAATCACTGATTTTAAAGGCCGTGGACTGTTTCCTATTAATAAGTAGGAAGAGTGAAGCACACTATAATATCTGAAACAGATGCTCAACCTACCATAGTTGAGTCTACTGTCAGTTTGAATAGATATTCAGAACCAGGGTCTTCACATGCAAATAGTTTAAATCTAGAACTTGGGGAAATTTCAAGTATAGCTTATAACCTAGTTTTGCCTCAAAACAATTTGACATCTGGATGAGCTGTGCTTACAATTCTATAACCACCTGTTTCAGCTATACATAAAGTAGCCATATAGGATTCAAGAGAAAAAAAGAAAACAAGTCAAGAAAACAAAGAAAAAATTGATAAAAAGCAGAAAAGGTCTTATTCAGTCAAGTGAATCCACAATTGCAGATAATCAATTATCACAGCATTTCTGTGGGATGTTGGCAAAATATGAAGGGCGTCAATCAAAGAGCTTATTGGAATGGTGTTTGATAAAATAGAGATTTGCTGTCAATAAAATATCTAAAACTTTTGACCATTGCACCTTTTCTGAAAATCATAACATTGTTGGAATTGAGGATTCAATTCTTGATGAGCCAACTTTTGGTCGTAGGTAATAAAAAATGTATAATTTGATCAAATAAACTGATTTTCTTTTAAAGTTGAAACTATATTGAGTTTTGTTAAATATTTTTAAAAACTCTGCTAACTTATAATACGTTTTTATGCTTATTTTTTAACTATGACCACTTTAACCCACTTACTACTCACTTTACCCCCCCCCCCATGGGGTAAAGTGGTCATAAAGACATGACAAAAAGGTGTCGTAAAATTGTTTAAATCAATTACTTTTTTCCCAAATTTTAATGTAATGTGTTCTTCAATAATGTAATGTAAAATAACAACCAAAAAATGTTAAGTATTTTAACAAATTCTTATATTTATAATCCATCTAAGTTAAAAAATGTAGATTTTATGACCACTTTACCCCACCTGAACCTACTGTTTGTACTTCCGTCTTAAGTTCAATGAAAAGAACTACTTTCTGCAAATCTTCAAAGAGTGTTTTTTTCACTGTCTTGGAAATGCCAAATCTTGTCTTGTGTGAAGCAGCATTTCAGTGCATAGTAATGCAATTAAGAGCTTTTCTATCCTTTGACATCTCTTTCACCAGCTTCAGAAGATCAGATGGCACTGCAAATGGCAAAGATTTTTCTGCAAGAAACCCAAGCAACATTGCTTCAAGGTTCATTGTTCTATCACTGAGTGATGTTAAAGGCTGAGGCAAATTTTCTTGGGCCACTGGTCCAAAAGCAGCATATGCTGGGGCAATCCCCGCGAAAAGAGAGCAAAATAAAGTCTGGAGGATGTCAGGTGGGGAGGGACATGCAGAAAGAAAGGGAGAACTTCTACACTTTCTTTCCGCAGGATAAAATACCTACCATGTGATAAATTGTAGAAAAAATTTTTTGTTAAAAAAGCAGAAAAAGATGAGAAATCCAAAAAAGGTGGCAAGTCTGCAGAAGAATCACATCCCTGAGACAGTGTTAGATGCAATGCAGAACATAATTTCTGTCAGGCAAAATTCTAAAATCACTAAAAAAGTATGCTAAAATTACAAAAAAAAGTATTGCAAATTCAAAATTAATGGGTACCAATGAAGCAAAGTTGAAGTTTACATAAGCATAAAAAAAATTATTTCTCGTTGAATGTTAAATTTAGGTTTAATTCTTAAAACATAGAATAACAAACAATTACAATGGAAAATGGTTTCTCTAAGGTATCTTCAATACATTTTGTTGCCATTTTTTTTGCTAGGAGAAATATCTTGTTTTCAGTGATAACTTCAATTTTTAATACAATTTTATAAAATATAGATATTTTTTCTTTTTTACTTCATTAAACTACTTTAAAAATAGGAATGACATTCTGACTTTTTTTATTATTAGTATTAATTCTTCTTTAGTATTACTATTCATACTTACTATTAATACTGCTTAGTATTACTTAGAAGTAATACTTCTTAGCATTAATTAACACATATATTCATAAAAATACACACAATGTAACAGTTCACAAATTTCATGACTAATGATTGATTATTTCTTTCACACAAAAATTGTTGACCCTATTGTTAATATGCTTTTTAAATCATAAATGACTTATTTTTTAAAATGAATTCTTAAAAAATTGAATTAAATAAAGTATAACTATTAGATTAACAATGCAATTAAAAGTACTACATAATTTGGAAATGTGTAAAATGTCAAATTCTATGTTATATACTTAGAAATCATAAAGAAATGCCTTACAGCTATATTAAGTTTAAAAACTGTCACATCAATTGATTGAGTTGATTAAAACGTTAACTACCATTTGAACCTCCCCTACTTATGTAATAAATAACCACCAGCTATAAAATTGGAAGCTCTAGAATAAAAACTTGTTAAGGAAACAAAATATTTCAATACGGCATGCGAACAGAATAAATTTACGATTAGAGATAGAGAAACACGTGTTTTTAACTGATTGAAGACATTCATGAAAGTTTTAATACTCACATTTGATGGATTTAAGAAAATTCGATTTGATTTCCAAGCTTTTCTTTTTTCAAAATGGATAAATTTCACATTTACCATGTAAAGATGTAAACACTAACATAATATTACTTCACTTCATTTCCGCTTCATTGATGCTCTTGGTTTGAGTTGCTATATTATGGTTATGTTGATAACAAAATCATCTGTATCCTTTATTCAAAAAGTATTCTTTAAGAAATGGGTTGCTGATTTTAAAGCATTCTTAGATAATTATTGACCATATTACAGAGGAAATTCTGTAATTTAGCAAGGTTTCATTTTGAGAGACCACAGACAAAATTGGCTGGCTAGTATCATATCATAATACATGAAAAAATTGGCAACTTCAACTACAACCGCGAATTTTTGTTTGTGTGAATTTTCAAAAAACTCGTGTTGTGTTCGTGTTGTCAGTGTTCGTTCGCTTGTGTTCTGTGCAAATTAAACCAAAGACTATAAAACGAACATCAGCAGGCGAATTACTTTTTCGAAGCTGAAATATGATTATATTTTATTATTTTAATTCATTTTTGTCCGATTCTTTGTGATTTCACGTGATACGGTGAGTTTTCAAGCGTATTTTTTCCTTTGTAATAATACCTTATTTCTTTTCATTGTGTGCAACCTAGAAATTTCTGTTTTAATAATGCCTAAAAGGTTTAGATTGCAGTTACTCAAGAAGCTGATACTTGAAGCTTGCTAAGTCAAAATATATAAAGCGAAATTGCAAGTGGCTTTAATATATCCATTTGGTAGTGATTTGTTACTGCACGTGGTTTTCCTTTTTTTTTTTCTCTGAGAACCCTTAATATACAATTATATAAGTCATACACATGGTGTTGTTTCCTGTATTTGCTCTATGTGGTGTTCAATATCTAAATGTGTTCATTGTCTTAATTGATTTATAATCGGAAATGTTCTTTAATTAACTGTGATGTTAAATATGAGAACAGTTTTTTACTTTTGGAAATGAATGTATCCATTCTATATATATGAAGCAGAGTGCATGTGTTCCTTATACAAATCTGCAGTTTTTGTTCAATCTTGATGAAATTTAACACACGTGCTCTTCAAAACATGCATTCAGCTTTCAAACTCCAAAAGCTGATTAAAATTTCAGTTAATTAAAAATTAAGCAAGGTTTTGGCATTTTTCAGCAATATAAAAATATTTATCTCACAAAAACCTATTTTTACACCATCTTAAAGTTAACTAATATAACTAGCTTTTCAGTGACTCCAATTTCATTTCCATACAATTTTTTCTCTAATTCTAATAAATTTTTCAAAATTAATTTTATACACAATTTGTAACAATGTTTTTTATTGTTGAAGAACAAGAATACAGACAGAGAACAGTTGACAGAAGACATTAACAGAATTCTGGAAGAACACTAAAAAAGAAACATTCAACCCTTTCACTGCACTCAAATTTGATAACTCCCCTTGTAAATTTCTATTATAATACTCGTTGTAATCCTCACTGTGTTTTTTTATTCTTCTTTGTCATGTAATTATGTTCCCTTTCAAGTGTATTTAATCCTAATGTTGTAATTTTTTTTGCTTTTTCAATAAAGTTTCACATACTCATCCAACCGACAAGTAGGCGCCAGTTCGGGGTATGCTGGTGTTATGTTATGTTATTATAGATTGGTGACAGGAACATACTGAATATTCAGTACTAAATGCGAATTATTGTAAATATATTTCAGAGAGAGTATAAACCTGATAAACTTATAAGTAACTTTAAATTGTGCAGAAGCGGCGGTAAATAGGACTACAGAAGATTCGAATATTTGGTGCAAATGCACATTAAATCAATTGATATTCACATTTTGAAACAGCAATTTGAAGACGATAATTGAATTCAAGAATTCATTTTAAATGAGAGATAATACTCTTTCAATTATTTTTTCGTGTATAGAAATGTGCTGTTTTCCTATTTTATGAGATATTAAAAAATGCTCAGTTTGAAATCTTTCAGTGCTAAAATTAAAATTATAAAAGCGAAATTAGTTACAATTAGAGTTTCAAACATGAAAG
>BGPR01000673.1:223153-251416 GCA_013235015.1 Araneus ventricosus
ACATTAAAAATCTCCACTTTAAACATTAATTAATATCTTCAAACGGAATGTTGAAATTTTGAAGATTATCACCGGAAGTTAATGGGTCCGGCGGAAAACCTACTTTACCGCAAATAAACAAAAAAGAAAACTCGTTCATGTTTTCTTATTAACTAGTGAACTTTATTCGACTCGGTAAGAAGATGCGCAGGAAGGTTCTGTGTTGAGAGAATTTTTGCATTTTGTAAACATGCGAATTAGTCAAATCTGGCTGTGCCCATTGTTTAGAACTTCATTTTGCGATCCAAGCATCATTTTTCTTCGACAGGGAAAAATAACTTTACCTCTTTCACTTTATAACTTCATTTTTAGCCTCTTTTTTATATGCATATTTCCAGAACATCCAGATTATTATTAAAATTTCTTTCTTTCACCTTTTCGAACAAAGGCGAAACATACAAAGAAAAAAAACTCGCTTGTTTCTGTCATTTCAGCTCAGGACGTCAGACGATAATTCTTCTTTTCCGTCGGTTATTATTTTCTCCAACAAAAATCGTTATCTTTTATTCTTTTTTTTCCCCCTTTCGGATTCGGCAACAATAACTCGGATGTTTACCATCCGGGCACTCGGGGCGAGGTAACAGACGCAGAACGAATGGATGGCCGCTGTTCGACCTTGAACCTTGGGTGCCTTGACCTTCTCCACCGACGATGAGAAAAAATAAGGCGCCTTATCTCCTCGGTCCATCTCGATGGGTATTCATCGACATAATGTCCAGGCGGATTCTCGATGCTCATTTTATTCTTTTTTGTAATCGTTTGCGGGTGGACGGAGACAAAAGGATTCGAATCGATTTTGTGGGTCGTGGAACCGAAAAGGGCCTTTTGTGGGGTTGAGGAACCCTTCTTTTTGGTGGGAGCTCCAGAACAAAGGATGAAAGACCAGGTTCTGAGATAGATTGGGTGATAAGAGCCCACTTTCTCTTATGGAATCTGGGAGGTAAAGGGTTGTCGGCCCCTCCCTCTGATTGCAGGATGGACGGGTGACGCTCATCGGTCAGACGATGGCGCATCCCATGGCGGTGGTTAACGAGGATGGCCAGCGCCTCGGGCAATTGTTGCAGCTCGTTAACACTGTTGTTGAAAAGCAGACGCGTGCTATTAAAACGTCAGAAGGGTTCGGAAAAGTGCTTGCGCATTCGTGTTGAAAAAACACAATAAAAGTAACCTAAAATTATGCGTGCAGTTGACGGATTGAAGTAAGGCTCCAAAGTATTTTCACAAAAATTTGGTCTCTATCTCCATGAGCGGCATAACGACCGGGGGGAGTGCAAAAATAAATAGATGTCCTAGGGTGCCATGAAGAGAAAAACGTGAGTGCATTTATGGCAATTTTTAATCCCTTAACAATTTCATTTTCTTTGGCATCTAATAAGATGGATCCTTCTGTTCTGGAAAGGGGTTGTCGTTTTCATTCATCTCAGAAGGCACAGAATACTTGAGTTGCTAATGGATTCTACGTAATTTTACGTCAAATTATAAAATTAATTAATGATTAAATTTTAGTTCACAAGAATAAAAATGCGATAATTCGATGCACGTACGAGCACGACTGTTAAGGTGTTAAAGCCAAATATGATGATGGGGCGAAAAAAATAATACTATGCGCTGTGTCATTTACATTTGCTGAACCACTGATGTGGACTTGGTGCAAAAAAATCATATTATGCCTCTGGTGCCACTCACCCTCGCTACGTCACTGATCCTTATAGGCTCGAAGTAAATAAGAATCGGAGGAAGTGTTCTCCCCTCGACTTTCTCCTATACTAACACAATATAGCACGTTTTGTGTTTACCTTCGTCGAAAGATTCGAGTATGGATTTGAATCTCTTCTCATCAGCCGAGTGGGTCAAAAATTTGACACAAATCTACAATACATACTAAATTTTACTTATCTCGCTCGATCTTATCTTTTTTAGCCATCGTGTTCACATGCACACAGGCAGACAATTTTTTCTCCAGTTGCCGAGACATGATTTTCTTCATCGTCTGGGGCATCTATTTCTCCCGCTGCCTAAGTGTCAAGTTCCCCAGTGGTCAGAGACGCATATTTACGGATCCTACTATGGTTTGGATTGAGGTCGCTTTTCATTGGCTCTCAGCGTCACGTGACTTCGTTTGCTTCTGAATGATGTCATAGGAGCGAGCTTAGTTTGGATTTCGATTTTTGTCTTCGCTATCGTATCGTGGAAAAACAAACAAAAAAAACCCACGAGAAGGCTAGTCACAGAGCTGCACCATTTACTGAACTGTTATTATTATTATATTCGATTTTAACCTTATTGGATTACTTTTCTACATTGAAAGCTCGAAGATCAGTGAAAATTAAAAATCATAATCATAATAAAAACGAAGACAGAAAATGAGTCAACAAGTAGTAGAGACACGTGATGAAGTTGAACACTGGAAAGCATCAAAATTCCTTAGAAGTGACACATCGGAAGGCGAAAATCCACGTTTCTCCCCTCCGCACGCTGAAAGCAATGATTGAGTTGGGATTTTCGCAGCTCCTGGTTTAGTGCACGGCCAACTGATGCTTTTTTTCTGCTCCCAACCGGCCCAAAGGTCTTCGTTTTCTTTGCTTTTTCTCGTTTGATATTTTTTCGGTTTCGGTTTCGCTTTCATGTTGTCCCAATGGAAACGTATCTAGTTTAATACATATTCGTTTTCTTTTTTTAAATCCACTCATCGAAAGAAAATTCGGGGATAATTTTCTAAAATACAGTTAAATGAACTACTTAGCGGTAAAGTTGCTTTTAAAAAATTCCGTTTTACTCTTATTCCTTTCAGAATTTTTTTTAAAAATACTTACTTAACTTGACTTGTTTCACGTTTGTAAAGATGAAATATTTAAATCGATTTTTCTTTCACTTCCTGATGCGATTTCTGAAATATTGTACACTTGTGTATTCTCGATGAAAATACACTGTTTTAGTTTTTCATAACTTTATTATCAGTTAATCTTTAATTAAATTTCGATTCTGTACCGGTGCAGCCATCTGGTAGTGAATTTGGGAAACAATATATCCCAGGATTAAAAAGTAGGAAATAATTCAAATAAAAAAATTCTGCTCCTTAGTACACTAATAAAACTGTGTTTTTAAAAATATTTTTTAATTAAATTTATTTGCAGCATTGGTCATTCTTGAACTGATGAGTCGTCATCGAGTTGGATGTTGCACGACATTCCAGTTACGTTTGTCATGTGACTGAGACGTCGCATGAAATGATTCAATTGAAATTTAAGAACGATGCGTTACCGATGCTGTATATATTCATCAGTCCCATGCCTATTCAACAGGCTTGGTTACCGTAATGTCAGTCACCGGGGCTTTTCGCGGCGTTCTGTATATATTCAGCAATTTACTGTTAAAACTTGGTATTGTCTGTAATGTTTCCTTCCCTCGAGCACAATTCCCATGAGAAAAAGAGTGCCGTCCCTTTTGATATTGGCGGCAAACAGCAGGACAGTTGCACCTGGACATCGCTAACGAGACGGGCGCAAGAGAAAGGACTTCACACAGAGGGCCGCCACAATGCCGAGGAATCAATCACTGTCAGCGAGCACATTAGCGGTACCCTTTGGTGTCATCCCTGAATAGGCCGGTGGTGGCGAAACTCAAGAACCTTCCCAGAATAAGGGTTGACCACTAGGAAGGTGAGCTGTTGGTCAACCAGAGTACCATTATCCAGTGAAGGAAAAGGTAGGCGGAGCTCCACTCCCTGAAGGGATGAATAAAAACTGATGTTCGAGGAGAGAGAGAGGGGAGAAACGGCATTAGGAGTCTCGAACTGGGTTTCAGGGTCCGGAGCACCGAAGAGAGCTGTGTGATATTGATCAGCTCGGACTGAAAGTCCCGAAGTAATTCGGACTTTGGTAAGCAACCCCGAGGAATCGGCATTCCCCGAACGCTCGGCTCATCAACTTGCGAGCACTCCGGGTAGTCTCGTGGTTCGGTATCACGTTGATAGGTGGAAGTTATCCATCCGATGATTACTATTCTTCATGGACTAATTGCTCATGGAACTTTGACGTTTTAGAACTAAGATTTTGTTGATTGACTTTGTATATAATCATATTTAATCCAGACTTCTCTGCGAGAAGTGTCTCTTAATTATTGCTGTATTAATAAAAGTACTAAGGCCAACCTAAGCTTGAAATTATTTGGTCACACCTAGGCCAAGACATTACATGTCCTTCTGCAGAAAATTTTGAACTTTGAAAATTTTTGGAAATAATGGTGTGGCCAAAACTTTGAATACGCGCTCTTCTTTCAAATTTTTCATTGCTTTTAAACAACTATTGTGAAGAAAAACATTCTTGTCGTGAAACATTTCGTTGAAATCAGCTGTATAACTAAACTGCTAAGAAAAATTGGAGTGTATTTCAAAATAAATATCAAGCAATGAAGGATAAGAAAAAGAATAGCGACGAGGGGATACTCGGTTGTATTAGATTTGCCCATGGGTTAATAGAAATGGTGACATTTTAGTTAAAAATGGTTGAAGGCTATATTTGTTTTATTTATTTGAACTGCATAGTTTTATTCGGGGAAATTTCGAATATACGGATAGCAGAAATAAATAATTCCCATTAAACAGTTTTCAATACTGAGGATTTACGCAATTCCAGAATGTTCTTGAATGCAGCAGTGGCGTAGCGACGGGGGAATCAGTGGCGTAGTAAGGATAAGCAGCCCCCGGCGCATGTTATGGTTTTCTCGCCTTCCGCGGTTATACAGGGTGATTATAATTAAAGTTGCATTTTCAAGAGGCTGTGAAAAAAGAACCACTGGTCAGAATGATCTGATATTTCATCTGAGTATACGTGAAGCAATGGGAATTTGTTTTGCGAAAGAGAAAAAAAAGTTCAAAAGTTGACAGATAGATGGCGCTGTACTCGTGATAAGATGCTAAAACACGATTGCTTTAAAAGATATGCTAATTTTAAGTTGTTAATTAAAAGACGTGACATGCGCACCGCACATTACACTTGTGATAAAAAGGCGATAACATGCAGTTCCTGTTATTCTGCGTCTGAGAAGGTAGTCATGACTCTGTCATTGAAGGATCGGGCTCTGCTAGCGAGGCTTTTTTACAAGAACGGTGATTGTGCGGCAATTGCATTGAAGAAATTCCGGACATTAAAGGGTTTAAGAAGCGGCTCTGGTCCGATGACTGCATTCGGTTTGAAGAAGATGACTGATAAATTCGAAGAATCGGGTTCATTTGACGTGAAATGTGGCAAAGGGAGGAAAGCAAGTGCTTCGGCGTCAGTGGAGGATGTGGCTACAGTATTGAAGGAAGCGTCAATCAGTGCTTTGGGAACGTGCAGTGTACGGGGAATTTCCCGAACTTTAGGCATGCCTGTCAGCACGATTCGTAAAATTTTACGAAACATGATGCAATGCTACCCATTCAAAATTACGCGAGGAGTTGGTTCCTGCTGACCTGCCAAAACAAGAAGCTTACGCCCTGTAATTTCTTGCTCGAATGGAAGTGGACAATGCATGGCCATGGAACATTTTGTGGACAGAAGAAGCCCATTTCCATCTCCAAGGTTCTGTCAATATTCCAAATTGCAGAATATAGGCAAGAGAGAATCCGTTCCAAATGCAATCATTGCTTCTGCATTATCAAAAGATCAGTGTGTGATGCGGGTTTACGGCAGCATTTATCGTTAGCCCTTTCTTTATCGAGGAGATTGGTCCTTCGGGTCCTGTAACCTATTCAGTCAATGGGTCACGTTATGAATCTCTTTTGCTCAACCAGCTCATTCTAGCACTGCAACAGCGCAGGTGTGTGGATAGCACAATTTTTATGCAAGATGGCTCTCCTCCGCACATTGCAACACCACTGAAGCAGCTGTTGAATCCGCATTTTGGAAATGAAAGAATTACCAGTCGCCATTTCCCAACAGCCTGGCCGCCACGATCACCTGACCTGAACTCTTGCGACTTCTGGCTGTGGGGGTTATCTAAAAGATGTTGTGTACGGGGGTCCGATTGCGAACTTATCAGCAAAAAATAACCGCATTACGCAACACATTCACAATATCACCACTGAAACACTCCTATCTGTGTTTTGCGCTTTCAGCTCATAGGAGAAAACGGTGGACAGCATATTAATATTTCTTAAGCAAGTCCAGGCGGACTTCCTCTTCTTGATGGTTTCATCAGTTTTGCTTTTTCTACGGTTTTTGGCCTATTGACAATTAAAAACCGATTTTTTTTTTCCTATCTGCTATGGCACCACCTTGTCGTGGTGGATGGGCTTTGAACAAAGAGTGCCACAACAACATGTCACGTCTTTTAATTAGCATCTTAAAATTAGCATACCTTTTAAAGCAATCGCTTTTTAACATTTTGTCACGAGTACAGCGCCATCTATCGGTCAACTTTGGACCTTTTTTTCTTTCACAAAACGGATTCCTATTGCTTCACGTATACTTAGATGAAATATCAGGTCATTCTGAACTGTGGTTCTTTTTTTACAGCCTTTTGAAAGCGCAACTTTAATTATAATCACTCTGTACTTGGATTTCAGAAAGTAAAATTTACCCATTGATATTTCATTCCTAAGACTATGCCCGGGATGTTCTATAACCCCCCCCCCCCCCCGGAATGGCATATCGATGAGGAGGGGGTATAGATGCCCCTGGCGTTATTCTTTGGTTGCGCCACGATGACAAAATGTTAGTGCGTTTATTTCATTTTGTAAAGCCAAATACGGCGAAGGAGGGTGTAAAAATCATATAATGCAACGCCCACCACTTACTTTTGTTGCGACACTGGCTCGTTGTCAAGTCTCTGCTGAATCCATATATTATCTGAAATTTGTTTTGATTTTAGCGTCCGATTCCAATAACGTATTGGGAAACTTTTCAGGCATGGTTGCAGACGTTAGACCCACATCGAAGTAGAAAGTTGATTATATTTTATATGCTTTCTATAATGGATTATTGGGAAGAAGAAAAGATAAAGTGGACTAATATTGTGTCTTCAAGGCGAGCCCAAGAATGATGTTTACGCCACCCCCCAGTCTCCCCATCTCAACGCCACTAACTGAAATAGCTAGTAAGTCATTATACGAATGAAATACTGGAGTTCCCTGATGTAAAAATTTCGAATGCATATTGTCTCCCACGATAATTCCCTTCATTCTTAGAGTCTCTTCAACCCTACAGGTGTCTCATCCATCAAACGAAAGTAGACGAAAATATTGTCTCAATTACAATTTCCCTTTCTTTTATGCCACGGCATTTCCTAGTTTTTTGCTCGGCCCACGCATCGCTTCACACCGACTCGAGTCGCGCTGGGGGACACACAAACGAACTTATTCGCCATAAATTTAGGGCCCTAAACGCCCCTGTCAAGGCTGGGAGTCGTGATTTACGTTCCACGCCATGACCCAGATGCGGAGGGGCTTCCATTGCAGAGGGCGCTTAAATTATGGAGGACAGACCATTTATTTAGGGTAGGCAATCGTTTTGGTGTTCCGAAGAGCCCATATTCCGATTTGGTTGAGAAGATATCAAGCCCATGGCTATGTGGGTTAGCAGTCCGGCTCTTTTTTGCCGGATCGCTGGTCCTACCGGGATTTGCTGGTCTGGAAATAGTCCTGCTGAATTATTTGTTGTTACAGTTACAGCTAGTCTCTTCCTCTTCCTATACAAGTATATTGATATCAATACCCTATACGCTAAGAACTTGTAGCGCATATTCTACAACTTAAAAAGACTCATTTTCAGTTAAGCAGAAATTTGAAATTTTTAAATCTATCGAAAAATTGTTTGAAGCTTTGCTGAAGAATTGTATAATTTTGATTTACTTGTATTAAATAATAAGTGGAAGATTGAGTTCTTATTGGTAATGAATGGGTGAATTTAGTTTTATCAGATATCAATTCATTAAAAAAACTTTATTTGTAGGCTTATTTCTGAGGCAATAAATAATAAAAAAAACTGTTGTTTCATTATTTGACGAATGAAATTATTTAATTAAAATTTAACATTAAAGTATTTATTAAAAATATCGTCTGTCGTTTATCCCTCTTATTCTTTTCTGCTAAACATTTGGTTTATAATTATCGTCTGCAGTATTTGTTTCGTTATGAAAATACATTTGGCTTAGATTTCTAAAATGAATAATCGTTTGTTTTCGTTTGCATATTTTTAATTTGAAATATACCAGAATTATTTTATTTTAAATCTAATCTTCAGAAATTTGTCAAAAGTTTTGAATGAATTTTGACTAAAAATAGCATACATCTGATCAAAGAAAAGACTTTCGAAAATTTAAAAGGAATTTAATCCAGTAGGCTGAATATAAGAAATTGTTGAGTTAATATGTGTTTAGATACTAAATGAAATAATTAAAAAGCCAAATTGCGTTTATTTAAAGTAAACAGGAAAATTGTTCACGAAAGTTAAAAAAACATATACTCTATGTTTATATAAACTTTTAAATAGCTTAATAAAGAAGAGGTAAAGAGAGATTTTGACCATGAAATTTATTTAGGAAGGGAAAAATAAACCTTACTAATTCTAGCTTTGTTGCTAATGGAACAAATATTTTTTTAGGCCAACATTTACGTAAGAATTCCGGGCAAACATACAATCTTAAATCAGTGAACTCAAGTTAAAAATTGCTCTTCAATTTTTTAATGAATTATTTCTTACGATAAAAATTGACACTTTACTTACAGAAAAATTATCCAAAAATTTATTTTCTTCTTTTATGACGAATTATTCTTCAACAAATTTAAAATTACAAAAAAGTTCTTTACATAGGATTTTATTATTCTTTATATAATTTCTTATGTAAATGTCCTAGCATGATGTTGTTTTGGTTAAAATCTCGGTGATATCTGCAATAATCAAAGGGCAACAGTTTCAGGCAAGCTAGAGATAAAGAACGTTTGAGGGTAAGTAGAGATTTTTAGTGAAAGACGCTTTGATGTCCGATTTAATATCAGACTTCGCTTTACATCATTTAATATTTAAAATATGAATAGAAACCTTTTACAAATTCATTTCATCATTAAGTAGATGCATCGTTTTTCTTGAAACCGGGATATTTGTTTGTTAAAGCGGCCACCGGGATTGAATCACCAATATGGTGGTAAAATCTTGCCAAAAACGTTTGTATTCCTATAAAAACGTGTAGTCCTGTAGTCGTGTCACTTTTTTGCTCGCGTATTTACGTGATGCTTTTGTTCTTAAATTCGAATTGGTGCTAACCACGGGAGCCGCGACATAGTAGCTTCGCTAGAACACTGAACTTGCGAACTTGGCGAAATCCGAAGGTCGCCAAGTAAGCTCGGTGGCCTCTTTAACAAGCAAGTGCCGAAACCGGCTTCTGCCAGTTGTGCTTCTAATTAGATGTAATTAGGAATCAGGAACTACCATTTTATGTACAATAAAACTTCTCTAAGCGGTCACCCCTCTCAACGGCCACTTTTGTTTGGTTCGGAATTTTTGGCCTATAGACATAACGTTAAACCAACCCCTCACTCAAACCCCTCTGAGGGGGCGGGTTGGTAGGCCGTTCAACTTAGTGAAATTCATTCCTTCCGTCTCTCTGATATTGGATCTTCTAATAAGAGCAAAGGGAGGAAAGAAAGAATAGAAACTACATATACTCAAGAACAACACCGGATATTATAAACACATCCGGATATTGGATCTTCTAATAAGATTAAAGGGAGGAAAGAAAGTATAGAAAATACATATACTCAAAAATCGGAATCTACACATCGGAAATAAGATCGAAATAATTATTCATTTTTACTTTCTCGTATACGAAGTATACAAAGAGAAAGTATTGTGATCGTCAGAAAATTCAAAATCGAGATTTTGACGGATCTCCACGTTTTAGACCTCCCCGAGTCCGAAAAACACAATTTTGGAATTATGTCTGTCTGTCTGTGTGTCTGTCAGTGAACATGATAACTCGAAAACTATTAGAGCTACAGGGATAAAATTTGGTATGTGATCTTTTCTCATAATTTGTAGGTTTCTATCAAGTTTTGGACAAAATCATTCAACGGGAAGTCTGTCTGTCTGTCCACGTTCATGTGAACACTATAACTGAAAAAACTTGAATAGCTAGATAGATAAAATTTGGTACACAGTTTTATCGTTATGAGTATAGGTTCGTATCAAAGTTTGGGTCAAATCCGTCAAAGGGCAGATTGTTTGTCGGTCTATATAATCGCATACTTGTAAAAATTATAACTCTTAAACCCTTTGGCTCAGATAAATAAAATTTGGTATGATGTATGCTAACATTAATTATAGATCTGTGCCCAATTTTCGTTTCAATCGGTTAAAAAAAAGCGTTCAAATTGCATATTCAATTTTCTAACTATTGTGGCGAATCTTAACTCTTCACGCACATGCGTACTGGGAGTAATCTCTGTGCATGCTTTTCAGAGACTTCATGCGTAATGACTTCTGCTTTGCGCCTTTTTATTTTCTTTTGGCCCTTTTTCTTTCTTTTGGAGAATTCTGATCCTGCTTGGAATATTTTATTTCCGTTTGTTTTATTATTTTCACGTGTCAGGGGGAAACTCATGGCGTTCTAGGCGTAGAGTAGATTCGAAATTTTTATCCGTGCGAGGGTGCGGGGAAATGACACCTTATAGTCCAGTCATTAGGTAGTTTTTAAAAACAAATTCTGGTGGAGTCGTAATTTTTTGCTCCTATATGTTTTTTGGGGTGCTGATTACGAATCCGTGGTTTCCCACCAAAAATTTTTGTTGGAATTTTAATTATAGCCAAAAAACATGAAAAAAATGGACTTTCCCCCAGTTTTTTGCTTATAACTCAAAAACTATCAACTTTTTTATGGCATCATCATATATCAAAATAATCAGCACAAAATTTCCTACAATTTATGTCAATACTATTTTTTCGTTACACGTACCGTTTAGGCGCCATAACTGGTTGAAGTGTGGCTAAAGTTTGACTTACCTGCTAGCACGGCTTGAAAAATAACAAATCTTCCTATCTGTATGCACTAAAATTTACTATCTTACTATTAATATACTTTACTTATTTAATACACTTTTTCTACCATAATGTTCCTTTTTCAAATAAATTTTTCATTTGTTATATTAGACATGAAGGCAATTTAGTTTCGAGCAACGCCGGACATAGGTGCTAGTTATGAATAAAATTCCTTGATTAGCTCTAAAAGGCTGATGTTGATGGAAACTTAGATTCACTTTCACAATAAATGCTATTTTACAAACAACTAAAAGTACTTAGTGTGGTTTTTAATTAAACTTTATTAATTTCTATTAATTAATTTGAATTACTTGGTATATAGTAACCAAGAAAAAAAATGACATGAAAAAAGTAGCATTCTAAACTTTAAAAGTCATAATAACTTAATAATAATACAACTACAGTCATAAATATGATCTTAGCATCTGCATACGTTACACAGTCTCTTCACTTTATCTTGGTCGCTTTGAAGCTTATGGTCCAATATTTTTTGAAAGATCACCTGTGTCTTCCTCCACATGCAAAGATAAAGACGCCTCAACTAAATCATCGGGCAGTATTGGTTCACCATCATCATCCTCATCACTATTAATTACTTGAATCCCTCTGTTATTGCAGTTGCCCCAACAATGAGGATACAACATTGAACAAAACAGTCTGACCTTCCTACAGCTGCAATTTCCTGTGCACCTCTTCTTACACTTGCAGGATATCTTGCGTACAGGATAGAGTCAGGTGCGGGGGAGGGACTTCAGAGTTTTGACAGGTTGGAGCTCACTGTTTATTCTTTCCCAACACCAGTCTCCAGGTCTCTTTTTATTGTCAAGCCAGTGCTGGATCTGATAGTAAACTTTTAGGGAATGTTGGTGGGCAGCTGCGAAGCGAAGCCATGTTGCTACTCTTGTTAAATGAAGATTTCATGTAACATTTGTAACAAAGATTATTCAAGGATGGAGTGTCCGAGGTAGTTATTGGGTAGTCATACAATGCCACAAGAAAGCAGTTCCCTATATCCACAACAGCTTCAGGGGTCATATCCGGGTTCTTAAAAATTTCTATTACTTTGAGGATATCATTATTGTTTTTCAAAGCCCGCACAAACTTCAATTTAACATAATTAAAACGAATTGATGTGGTGTCACATCCGCTCATGGCATGTATGAATAAAATATTGTCGGCGATTGTTTTTTCTAAAACTGTATGAGGAGAAAATATCTTTTCAGCGATTTTCCTTTTCCTAGTTTTAGAAAATATACATTGTCAAAGGTACAAATGCCAATTAAGATGACAAAAAGTTCGATATCTTCACCTATGACAACCACAGATGTGTTGGGGCCAAAGCTATAGCTTTCACAATTAAACAATCAGCATCTTCGTCTGCTTTCTTGTATGCCATGTTTACTGAGGAGAATTTGTTCATCAGGATGGAAATGAGTCTATCCTTGTTCTTCGGATTGGCCAGGAATTTTTCTTAGGAAACAGTTCGTATCATCGTTTCATCAAACATTACTTCACTTGACATTTGTTTCTGTATTCTTCTGACCCATTATGCACATTTAGTGCCTCCTACTGTTTCATTTTCAGGATACCCATCGAAAATGACTAGAGCAGTTGATATGTACTTTGTACAAACATATGTTACATAATTATCACAAATTGATGAAAAAGTTGAACCCCTTTTCCAGATGACTCTGTGCAGCAAGTATCCTCCATCAATAATATACACACCGCTTTCAGCATTAAAATCCCGTGTACATGGCTTGAAAGCTTTGTATAAAGAGGATTTCGTGCCTTTTCGCATTACAGCTGCATCAAACAGAGGTAATGGAAAGGGACATAGTTCAAATGTTAAGACGTCCTCTAGTTCATACGATTGCTTTGTAATATAAATTATCTGGAAAAGCGTTGTAGGGTTGATAGATACACTTTCATCATGTACCTTGATGGCATCACTTATTAGAGCTAGTGGTTGCACTCTGTCATTTCTTTTGAATTTCACAGTATTAAAATGATTTCCTTCGATTCTTTTGATACCAAGAGCAGGTAGGGGACAATAACAGGGATATGTTTAAGCTTCCTAACTTATTAAAAGATTCGTGATATTTACTCTGTTGTTTACTTCACAACCGCGAAAGCCAGGTAATACCAGGGGTAGAAAGATTTAGAAGGAATTTTGTGCAGATTATGCAAGTATACTCATAATATAACTGATAAAATCTTTATTTGCACAAAGAGGTTTACGATAGAAAAAGTATATTAATTAAGTAGGAATTTATTTAGTAAGACAGAAAATTTCGCGCATACAGATTGGATGGTTCGTTGTTGTTCAAGCCGAGCTAGCAGGCAAGTCAAACATTCGCCAAACTTCAACCAGTTATAGTACTTAAACGGTATGCGTAACGAAAAAATAGTGTAAACATAAATTGTAGAAAATTTTGTGCTGATTATTTTGATATATGATGATGCCATAAAAAAGTTGATAGTTTTTGAGTTATAAGCAAAAAACTGGGGAAAGTCCATTTTTTTCATGTTTTTTGTCTGTAACTAAAATTCCAACAAAAATTTTTGGTGGAAACCTCAGATTCGTAATCAGCACCCCAATAAACATATAGGAGCAAAAAATTACGACTCCACCAGAATTTGCTTTAAATCATCCCTTTTTAGCACCTAATGACTGGACTATTATACGAGAGTTTTTGAGTAATGAGTATACGAAAAAGTATAGGGGAGGCCACTCCAGATGGTTCCCAATGTAAAGAGAAAAGTGAACTTCGGCCTCTACTGGAGTGGCGCATTTCAGAGTTCATTTGTACCTTTGAGCGCTGATTCGAATTCTGCCAAAGAAGCTGCTAATATGGGTTGCAACCATCAGCAAATGAAACTTTCAACTCCACAGATCTTAGGAAAAATAATGATATTATTGCTGATTCCCCAAGAATTACCGGCGGATTTATTAGGGATGTACTTTTCCAATTAAGAAACAAAACTGAAAAAGGTTATCTCCGAAAAGGCTAAACGGTATAAGCAAATATAAATTGTGTCGGTTTTTCTTCGTTTTCTTTTCAAAGGAAAAAATAAAGAAGAAAGAAAAAGGATTTTGAAATAAAATACTGTTTTTCTTTTCTTCAGATGATACATAGAATTCATTTTGTCAGAAACAACGAATTAGATTAGGTCTTGTTTAAATACATATTTTGTATTTTCAAACATAAAACGCCTTTAGAGCGACCACCCCTCTGAACTGCCACTTTTCCTTGGAACGGGGGGTGAACGCTGTAGAAATGTTCACTGTATTTCGAATTTACAACTGAAATTGTACTTAAGTGTGTGATTTGCTACACATAATCGAAACAATTACAATCCGTTGTACAACCGACTACTTAGGATGCAATAATCAATTTTGGCAAAATTAAGCATTAGAGCCATTTTTTGTGTGTAATCTGTTTATGAAAAAGCTAATTTAAAATTATTCATTTGTTGTTGGTTTCTTATTTCATAACTAATTCCAACTGCTTTAATCGAGCATTTTAATTCTTAGCATTCATGTGAAAAACATAAACATGAAAGTTTGTTTTTAGTATCTGTATTAACTAATGTGCAATTCATTTACGAACAAATTGCAATTCTAATACAATTGTAAAAGTCGTTTCTTGGTAATGCGCTGATAGCGTCAAAAGAAACACAGCCTGCAGAAACCAGTTTCATTCTGGTTTGAAGTGTCACCCTTAATCAGAGATTTCACATTATAACACACTTTTAAAATATATATGCACACTAAAATATTTATGAAGGGTATGCACAATATCCTGACCAACTTCAAAACCGAAGTATGTATGCACCAAAACTCATGTTGGTACATGACTGAAATCTGCACCGGTAAATTCTATTTCCAGCAGATATTTTTAATAACTGCTTCTGATTAATATACTCCATACGGTGTATTTTGAATCTTTTAGCTATGGCATTTTGTTTAATACATAGTATTTAAACTAGGGTTGCCATACGTTCCGTATATACGGGACTGTCACTATTTAGTCCCGTATTAGTATTTGTCCCTTTTCTGTCCCGTTTTCTCCTTGAGACACCGAGAAGAAACAGAACATGCGATTGCATATTTATAAGTAAGAAAAATTGATATTGTCAGCACTGAGATTCTATATCACCAGTTTGTATATCTAAAAGATTATTTAGTGAAAAATAATGCCAACCAAATCTGCAAATCAACTTTGAAATTGAGTATTGAATTGTGAGTAATTGTGAGTTTTTTGCAGATACAAAGTATATTGACCAGAAGTTATGTCTAATAAAGCTATGCGAATACGTACATGTTTGCCATTCCAGCTCACAATGCAAATGTGAAGATAGTATTTTCTCTAATTTCAATTCATTGGTTGGACGAAAGAATCAAGTTGTCATTGGAGACAATTGAAACAATTTTGATTTGTCATTATAATTTTAAAATGACTTGTGCCCAATTTCATAATTATGTGAAAGAATAAAATGAAAGTAAAATCAACTTTAAAATATGACTGGGCTTTAAAAAGGATCAGCCTTGCACCTTTTTTATTATCCAAGTGTTCATTTTATTAGTTTGATAAAAAAAAATCAATAAAGTTCAAGCAGAGTAAAATAAACCACTACCTACCCATTTTTTCATGTTTTATTTATTTAGCGCTTAAACGTCCCAGTTTTAACAGTTTTTGTTTGTATATGGTTTTATATGATACTCCCCTTAGTTTCTTGTATATTAATCCCAGATTTTTAGATTTGTATTTTTGTAACCTTTTCCTTCGCCATTATTTGCTAGACAGTTAAGGAGCATCTTCCGATGTCTCTTCCACTTCATGTCCGCCACATTGTTTAAATAGCCAAAAGGTTATAGTCGCAGGGGCATGAAGTGGTGTTCTGTTCTGTTCTATCACTGAACGAGACGGATGAAATTTCGTTCGCTATCTTCTCACTAAAACTGTAGAATGCTATCAAATGTTAGAAGAAATCTTTCTACGTTGTGTGTGTGCCTGTGTGTGTTTTACTAGCAGACTTGCAGGTTTGTGTCGAATTTTGGACCAAATTCACCGAAGAGTTGACTGTCTGTTTATCTGTGCAAATGCAAAACTCGAAAATGCAATTAACTAAATAAATGAAAATCGAGGGGCAACGCTGGTTTCTTTTGTTGTTCTTTTAGTCGTTTCTTGTTTAGTGAGTCAATTTATGCTCAGTTGACACAAGTCTCTTGTAGGAGGAAAAAGGACATGACGTCACGGCGCTTAAGACAACGTACAGCTAAATGTTAGATGACATGCGCAGTTACGTTTGTTATTTGATTGCCGCGACACGAGAATTGACGCATTAATTACCATATAATTTTACACTAAATTATTTCGATGAAAAAGTCTTTTTTGTTGGAATTCTTCATACAATTCCAGAAAGAAAACCAGTTAGTTTTTCTTCATTGAATTCGGAATTATTTTCCTAAACGAAATTAGAGAAAGAGGCAACAGAAATGTGTTACCTCATCTATTTCGTTCTCATTCAGACATCAAAACAAATCTACTTCTTTCTCAGAAATTTTTGGAACAATTTGCTCGTTAAACTATCGACAGGAAATGAAATATATATTTATCTTCCTGTCCAAACTGAAGTAGCAGTTAAGAGTCATTACAGAATACCACTCGCCTTTGGGACTCACTAGAAAATATTGGTTTTGTTTCGTTACAGTTTTGATTACACCTAAGATTTTTACCTTGGTTATCCAACCATACGGAACTCATTAAACTACCGGTAATTGAGGACTACATACATACCAAGACCATACCCATGGCGTATTTTCAAAACAGGAAACACATAATCGCTCCACTAATACACAGTTAAATACCATGATGGCACAATTTACCATGATGAATGAAGATCAACATCCATTTGGGATGCCGACTCAAGGATTCATGCAAGATCCGAAGTGTAGTATCCATTCCGCCTTGAGCATCAATATAGTAAGACCTCACACGCAGTTCCATTTAAGGCTGTACACGAACAACGCGGTTTTTCTTCGAATTCTATATAATACTTTTAGAAAAATTCCTTACAGGTATACTAATCCTCCATACTACTCCATACACTACTACTGCCCCATACACTACTACTGCTCCATACATACACATATATGTAGAAAAACTCAATTCCGGTCTGAGCCGCCAATTTTTATGTAGAAATACCGGTTGCAGGGGAATAATTCCAAGCCAGCCCACAGATAAAAATGCTTCATCTAAGGAACACTCTAGGGGTAAATGCACCAAAGATAAAGGAGGATAAAACAGCAGTTAAAACTAAAGTATTTATTAATAAAATATGAAATAAGAAAGGTATTTACACAGATGGTTATTTACAGTTTAGACAAGAGAGATTTAGGATAATATCGACTTACACCTCGTTTAAAGGTTTAGTTACAGCTATCGCCCATCGCCGCCGTGCTAATAGGGAAAAGACCCCTTAGCTCCCTATGCTCACATTTACCGCATGTCTGTTCTGTTTGGATTTCAAAAAGTCATCTCCCTCGATTAAAACATTACACTGGGTTTTTTAACGGAGAAACGCCCACGCATCACGTGATTAGCACGAAGAGACCACGTGGTCGTTATCTTCCGATATCTTTCCGCTGACACAACAATTATTCAAATGAGCTTCTTCGGAGAAAATATTATTAGGAAGGAATCAAACTTACGCTTTTAAGCTAGACTGGGAAAATACAATTCCTACATAAATGTATATTATGTATGTATGGAGGCTTCACAGTTAAAGTGGACCAAGTCCATGAGATTCATTTCTCAGAAAACAGACCTCAAATCTGATTATCTGCATTTGAAATAAGAGTGAGATTCTAATTGTTCTTGCTGCCTGGTAAATACAAATTGAACTATGGGCTAGAATCTTCATTACACAAAAAATATAATCCTACACTTCCATGCCAGTGTTGGTGCAAAATGGACAAAATATGGACTTGGTCCACCTTAGCTCTGAAACACCCATTTATGTATGTAACGCTTTGCCCATGTTATCTTGTGAATACGATAACTAGAGTAATATTGATGGACCTGATATAGCTCTGCTGATCTTCGTGGATCATCATCAACAGCAACATATTGATGGGATTTGAACCGGCAAGGCTTAAATTGACAGGAGAGTGGAAATCTCGGCGGTGTTCACAGAAACTGTCTGTCTGTTCGCAGGTATTTGAATACCAACTTAGAAATTCAACAAGCCAGATAAACGCAGTGAGGTATCTGGACATTTCACTAAAATTGTAGATCTGTATCCAATTTTGGTTTCAGTCGGAAGATATCCAAAACGTTTACTCAGTTTTGATCTACGAAGTACACTCCTTATTACTTAAATACACGAACTGATTGAGGGAAAAACATTTTTTCCCCTTTAAGCTCTCAATCCTTAGATTCTCATAATTTTTTTAAATTGTGCTGTTTGAAATTGTTTCCTGTTGTCTTCCGCACTTCCTAATATCGGCCCTGAGGTGAATGATTTGTGAAGAAGAGCGTTAGGAAGCAGAATAATTATTGGTCGCGGCGAATGTTTTCCGAACATTGAGAAGATGTCAATCGCTTGGTGCTTGAAGGCAAAATAATCTGACTCACGAAGAGGACCTTGGATAGACTTGTACATCGTGAATTAGTTAAACATTTTACTGACTTATTAGCAGCTAGAATAGTCTACCTTTATTAATGTCTTTTATTTAAGCAAATTCGTGTTTTGTTAACTGAATAATTATTTAACAAAGGTGGATTCTGAGTTATGGTTAAAATACTTAATCTATTTAAATAATGAGTGAATCAAAACGCAATACATTAGTTAATCAAATAAATAAGTGTTATCTTCATGTATGTGGACTATCTTTTAAACAACAGTGCAGATATCCGGGCGATAATGATACTCTTAATTCAGAAGCCTGCTCGCGAACAGTCAACTAACATCTTTAATGGGTCGTTATCAAACTCTCATAGTTGACGCTCTTCAAAATAGCCCCCGTGTTGCTTCAAAACGGGTGGTTAATATAAATAAACTAAGCAGACTACTACGATCTTCAGGACAATAATTTCCACTAAGAAACTTTTTTAAACACCACTTCACAGTACGTTTGTTAGTCGTTCCTGGACAAAATGCGAAGTTGATATCGCAAGCTGCAGCCACTGTGTTCCAGCCTAGTTTGAATTGGAACAAGAAAATTGCCAGGATTTGACTTTTTTCTTTTCCATGTTTTGTTTAGTACAGAAAGAAAAATTGAAAAATTAAGTTTCAATGGTATAGTCACTATTGATATTATAGAGCGAGAGTTGACCTTTAAAACAACATATTTCATTGACACCTACTATAATGCATTTAAAAATATAGCATTTATTCGTTTACTTGGAAATCAAGCAGCAAGAACTTTCTTTACAACCTGATATTTAACTTTGCAACTTTTGTGCTTTTCTTTGTCGACTTAAAGGAAGTATTGTAATCGTCAATTATCTGATGAATCTCCACATGTTAGACCTCCCCGAGTCCGATAAGACTACTTTTGATATTATGCCTGTCTATTTGTAAGCACGATGACTCAAAGATGCAAAAAGCTAGACGTATGAAATTTGGTTCATAGTTTTCACACTAAAGCTTCATGGGGATTTGCCTCAAACTTTAAACAAAATCCGTCAAAGCAGTGACGGCTCGTGAGCTCAGAAACGAGGAGGGCTGCAAAAAATTGTTTATCAAGAGAATACAATTTCAAAAGCTACTTTATCTCCAAGTAGGCCAAATTTTTTAATTCCAAATTCAGACGCGAAATTTCCTGCTTTTCAAAAAAAGGAAATAAGCAGCATATGATATTTTCTATTAGTACTAATAAAAATTAAAGTGAATGCTGATGTGACGATTCCTCTGACGAATAATAATAATAATAGTCGGAGCTCCACATATACACTTCCCTCCTTGCCCAGTTCACTCTATAGCACTCTTTCAAAAATGAATATCAAATAACTCTAAATAAGAGCATGTAATTAAGAATTTCTAAATAAGAGCATCTTTTCTTCGTTCAGTTGGCTCCGTGCCAGCCAGAGCTGCGTTGACTTTCAGCCCATAGCCAGTCTAAGGGGTCTATTCTGGTATCCGGTTGGGTTGGGTTCCGTTGTTAACGTGCGGAACCCAACCCAACTCCAACCCAACCGGGGGTACCAGAATAGACCCCTAAGTTAAAGGAAGAAGAGTTGCCCTTTCACTCCGGATTTTCTGTTCACTGAACGGATTTCGGGAAGTGGGGGGAGGGTGGATTATTTTGCAGCTCAGACCTGCGTCTCTCTTCGTTTGGATTCATTTTATGCCTTTTTTTTCAATTTCTTATTACTTTTTTTGAATTTTCGTAAGTCATTGAACTCTGAGGGTGGAACAGTAAGCAAATAAGATTCAAAAATGTAAGTTTAAAAAAAAATAATTTCAGGGGGTGCTGCAGCTCTGCAGCCCTATGGACGAGCCGCCACTGCGTCAAAGGGTGCTGTCCGTGTGCATGTGTGAGTGTGATTCCTCATAAACGCAAGGAGCTACATAAATGAAACTCGAAGTTTGACTTTATTGCCAGAATTGTAAACCAGTATCAGCTGTAGGGTTGGCTGTCTGTCGGTCTATTCGTGTGTATGTGAACTCGAAAACTCAATGTAACAAATCAAAATGCGTGGGTTTTAATATGTGATCTTTGTTTATTTACTTAGTTTAGGAGAACAGTGTCCAATTTTGGAACCAATCCGTACTGTACTGTAACAAAATACATAATCGATTCTCATCACTATACGAAGAATCTAAACATAAAACGCTCTGTATTGTGGTTGTTTGCGAGAAAGTTGAGGTGAGGACACTCCCACTGTTGTACAAAATTAACCACAGATCCATGTACATGATCTAAAGCCCTCCCTCAACAACAATTAGTTTTTAAGTAACTAAACTTTGTTGGGACGAGTACAATGTTTCGCAAACAAAGGGTCCATAACCTATTCATGAGGTCACTCGGGAGGGTGTTTTCTAAGGTCAGGTGGGAGGAGGGATGCTGTCAAGTGTTTCGCAAGGGGTCTCTTAAAATAGATGTTCGCTATTCACTCCTACAAATGATTTGTGAGTGCTGCGCCTCCCATTTGGCGCAAGACACCCTGTTCGGTGGGGCCCCTTTCTGGGGGACCCCATGCCTCGTGTGGGCGCCGGACAGACCCATTCATCATCACTTACCTGCCGCTTGGGTCGGAACAAGCGAAAGATCAGATATGGCAAAAGTGGGCTCTCTGCGGTGTGTGGTTGCAAGGAAAAGTGTTTTTTAAAGAACTTATGAGTAAAGATAATTAATGTTACTTTCTCATGCACCCCAGCTTTATATTAAACCAACAGAGGAGTTTTGGCGCAAAAATTCCCGAAAGACTCTTTTGGAAAAATCAGATACGTGAGTATAAAGATGTGGATGCAGACGCTTTCGAAGAAAATTGTAGTCGTTCCAAAAAACTATTGAAAGACCTTTCTTTCCAGTCCTACCAGACCTTACCATTCTTATATGATTTTTAAACGACCAAAGATGATGAAACAGATAAAAGATGACTTTGACGATTAGATTAATATTTTAAGATGGGATTTTAGAGGATTCCATTTCATGACCAGTTTAGAATGAAGAGAGCGAAGTTAAACGTATTTTATTAATATTTTAAGATGGGATTTTAGAGGATTCCATTTCATGACCAGTTTAGAATGAAGAGAGCGAAGTTAAACGTCACTTTGTATAAACAAGTCACGAACGTATCGTTGATTACTTATCAGTGTTAAATCGTACAAAAATCGCTTCAAATTTGTGGTAGGTATTTTTATAACTCCGAAGCAGGGGATGACCTTAATTAGGAATGCAATATATAAAGAATTTCTAATTCGGAATTTTACAGTGGATCACGAAGCTCGTAAGGAACTGGCGACCAAGCTGAGACAGTCCAAGTTACAGTACTTATACTCTGAAAGCTGGCCAGTGGCCACGGATAAAAAGGATTTATTGTATACATTTATTGCAGCTTACTAACCATTATCTTTGAATAGTTATTAATATTAGCCAGCATATTTAAATAATTAACATTTATTAACATTTTTAGATAATCAACTGATTATTAAAAATTTATCAATTTTTTTATTTTTATTTATTGCTGAATTTTTCTTAAAAAAGCTCGTAAATTTTTGCATATAGATAATGCAGAAATATTTCAGCATCGTTATAAACTGAATCCTATGCTTAAAATGAATCATTTTTGAGATCTACAGAGGATTAACAGCATTTACCTGCAGAATTTAAGTTTGTGTCTGGTATTACGAGGAATTTGTTTGAGACAAACAATTCGTGCTGCTGATGGCAATACGACTGATTTTCTTCAGTCGTGTCTGAATCTTAATAAATCGACGAAAAGAGTTAAAATTTTTTCAAATCTGTGGTGCTTGTTTTTGAGATTATGTAATCCACACTCTAAATTTAAGAAATTTTCATATCATTATTGAACATTTTCTGGGTTAAATTTCCGGACCTTATGAAATCAACTTGATCCACAATGATTCGGTTAATTCAAATCAATTGCTCTTTGCCGCTCTCTCCTGACATTACTACCAGTTGAAGTAAAATTTAAATAAATAATTGTTAAATTTATAAGAATACTGAAGCATTTATTATCTATTTAGGCAAAAAATTAAAAAAAATGTAACTTCTCCACTTTCGGGCACCCTATCGGTGGTGAGTGTATACAGCGGCGGTTTACAGACTACCCGCGGACTGTGTACCCCAACTGAGCGTTCAATGACTTGTGATGTGCATCTCCATCATTTAACCAAGTAATTCAAAAGGATATTAATCAAACAGTTGGGATTCTGTTCGTTGGTGTTCCAAACCGCTTTCAGGCACACACAGACTCCATATCTTTTTAGAGATTGATGTTGTAATTCGTACGGTATGGAATATAGATATCGGAACACCTGCGCTAAGACAGAAACAAATTGCGTTGTGCAATTCGATTATGTATGGTTTGTTCTCGTATTTCCAACATATCAAACACAGAGGGAAAATTCCTTCTTAGAAAATCGCATGCTATCTGCCTGTAAGATCTTAAAAAATTGATGACTTAAGAATGTGACTTTTCTGGAAAGACATATTTGTACTCTGATAAACAATGAATATTTTAATAAGATTTGACAATCTGTATGTCGAATATTTTAGCTCCAATAGGCCTTCGAAGCTTAGCTACCGGTTTTAACCCACTTTCCCCTACTTTTACAATTAGGCATAGAGTTGATTTTCTAAGAGCTCCATCCTAAAGATACGCCCGAGGACACAATGCTGTTTATTTACGACACTGTACGAACCTATGTGCCTACAACTGCAGGTGCCATACTATACTATGCTTTCTCTTTATAACTTTGTGTTTCCAATACCGAAAATTACACTGGTCTATAAACACTCGGAAGTAATAAATTAAGATATGAACAACTCCTCCTCAACATGTATGATAGTCTTCATTTTGTATCAAATAGCACGAAATTCCTTTTGCAATGTGAAAATCATGGTTCTATGAAATTTCACAAAATTTGTGCTATAAGCAAAACGTAATATATCATCCTGAATTTCAATACATCATAGAAGAAGGCGCTACTATATGTAAATGATAAAAGAGGCATAAACTTCCCTGGTAAGAACAGCACCAGTACGAAATTCTGAATTTGAGATAATCGAGTTTTTAAGTTGGGACAAGTACAACTCGTCTATGATCATGCAAATTCAAAACATGCCTGGAACCAATGAGGGGAGGCTGGTATAGCACTCCTCTTACACTCAATTTTTAGATCTACAATCATCGAACCGATTCATAAACTAGCGGGAGTGTTCTCCCCTAAAATTTCTCGCATACTTCTTAAAAGTTTTTTATTTCCCCTCCCCCTGTGCGGATAAAAAAATCGAATCTACTGTAACCCAGAATGCAATAACTATCAGAAGGTTTTTCATTGTCAATAATAGTGATTGTAAAATATTTAGGTGAAGAATCATATCAAAGAGATGCGCATGTATTAAAACTTAGCAATATTTATTTTCTATCACACTCTAGCAAGCTTCGCTAATGCGAGGGCGTGCGCGAGCGAAAAGAAAACAGGAGAAAATGACCTCATTCGCGATTGCTGAATAGCTTGCTCATGCGCACAAATTGCTTCCAGTACGCAAGTAAAAAAAATTGAATATGCAATTTGAACGCTTTTTTTTAACCGATTGAAACGAAATTTGGCACAGATCTATAATTAATGTTAGCAACCGTCATACTAATTTTTATTTATCTAAGCCAAATGGTTTAGGAGATATAATTTTTACAAGTATGCGATTATACAGTTCGACGGATTTGGTCCAAACTTTGATACGGACCTACATTCATGATGATAAAACTGTGTACCAAATTTTATCCATCTAGCTATTAAAGTTTTTGAATTATAGTGTTCACATGACCGCGGGCAGACAGACAGACTTCCCGTGGACAGATTTTGTCCAAAATGCGATAGAAACCTACAAATTATGTGTAAAGATCACATACCAAATTTCATCGCCTTAGCTCTAACAGTTTTCGAGTTATCGTGTTCACAGACAGACATAATTCCAAAATTGTGTTTTTCGGACTCAGGGAGGTCTAAAACATGGAGATTCGTCAAAATCTCGAGTTCGAATTTTTTGACAATTACAATACTATCTCTTTGTACTATCTCTCTATACTATCTAATCTTTGTACTATTCTAATACTATCAATCTATCTCAAATTCAGAATTTCGTACTGGTGCTGTTCTTACCAGGGAAGTTTATGCCTCTTTTATCATTTGCATACAGTAGCGTCTTCTTCTATGATGTATTGAAATTCAGGATGATATATTACGTTTTGCTTATACTTAACTCAATCTTACTATACTATCTCTTTACAATACTATACTTTGTATACGAGAAAATAAAAAAGGCGGAATTTGGACTTGTACTGTTTTTCTTCTCGCCGATATAATTATAGTCACTGATAGAGTAACGATAAATAATTCTATAGTTGGCTTTACCTCTGCTAATGAATCTCATAAAAAAAGTTATTATCTCTTTTCAATACACGAGCTTCTTTAGAATCACTACGTCATTATCCTTCCTGCTTTTACTTTCTTAAGAGACGTGCATATAACAGACGGTTGTTTCCTTCTCAATCTTTCTTCGTAAGGAAATAGTTTCTGTCAGGCAGTGACGCTAAAACGCTATTCCAGAACTAACCTCTGCTGTTATTCACCGCCTTCATGCACTTTCTGCTGAAAGGAGTCACTGCCGCAGACGAGTCCCTTTCCCGGGGCCTCCGTGCTTTCTTCTGCTTCGCCTATCCCTTCAGACGAAAACAAAACCTCTGTTCCTTCCGACATTCCTTCCCCTCCCCTCAGGTGTGGCCAGGTCAGAGGTACTCCCCTCCCCCGCACTCGCCCAAAGAGGTCGTTCACCCATCCCTGTCGTCTGCACCCATCCCGTTAGGACCGTCCATTCCAAGGTTCACTTCCTGGTGCACCCTCAGTTGACCCCCGCCAATGTTAAGGCTCTCGAGCTTCTTCAAGGGCTCTCCAAACTTTTAAATAAGCATTTAAGAATATCCTGTGGCTGGGGATACCCAACAAATTCACTGCAAACTTTAACTTGGTAGCAAGTTTAAAGGTGTGGTAGTCCCATACTGTGAATTACAAACCACTTGTTTTTTGTTCAGAGCGCTCCGAGTTATTCTGAAAATGCGTGCGAAATGGTAATTCTATTTCACAAAAACACGTGCAAATAAATAAATAAAAGAAAGAAAAGAAATTAAAGGGGATTGGAACCTCTAATCCGAAACATCATGATACTGTTTTAGGCTTGATTCGTCTGTTTTTATATTACAGTCGGACTTCTATTTAACGAACCTCTATTTTGCGAACTTTTCCTTGGAACCAAGAACATTTTTCGAATTTCTTCGTAAAATAACCTCCAAATAGCGAAGTGCATTCTCTATTTAACGAACTTTTTCTTGTGATCCAATTTTTTTTTTTCTCCCTTTTTCTCAAAATATTTCTAAACATTTCAAACTTATTCTTTCTTTTAACACATTTTATGGTGATCAATGACCTTGAAGCTGGAAAAAGTCAAAGCGAAAGTGCTTGAGCATCAAAGAAAAAAATTTAATTCTTCATGAGGTGGATAAAGGTGTGAAAAAAAAAGGATATTGCTTTAAAATTTGGTATTCCTTCAAACAGCTTATCAACCATAATAAAAAAATTGTGATAAGATACAAAATTATGATTCATCGAATTATTATTCAAAACGTTTAAAAGCAAGTGTCTATGAAGATGTGGATGAGGCAGTTTTGAAGTGGACAGTATGAAAAATAAAAACAATACAGCAATGAATTGCGATGAAGACGAAGATGGAAATGATCATGATGCAGAAATCAACAAACCTTCGTATGATGAAATGCTAAAATTCATTAATTTGAATATAAAATTATTTTTTAATTGAAAATACAGTGTATTCCCGGACAATGTTTTGTTTTATTCTTGTTTTTCTTGCAGATTTCTTTTTGATGGGTAAAATATATAAAACAAATAGATATAAATTTACAAAATAAAGGTGTGATTAATTACTTTTTTAATAATATTTAGTGTTTATGAATTTAAAATCTGTTTGTGTAGTTTAAAGTATTTTTAAAGGTGAATCCCTATTTAACGAATTTTCTATAAAACGATTTTTTTTTTCGGGATTTAGCGACTTCGTTAAATAGAGGTCCGACTGTATTTTTAAAAATGTACTCTTAATCATATAGCTACGATAGCGCACATAAAATGTTTTTATGTGGTTTTTTTTCTCTCTCTGACGTTATCGTTGCAACTTGCATGCGTTTAAATGTAGTAATTAAAATAAGGAAAAGTATTGTTTCAAAATATGCTTTAAATATTTTTAAAAAATATTAAAATTAGAGAAAAATTGCACGTTAATCGTAATCACTGAAAAGCTGAGTTTTGGAATTTTATGATGATGTAAGAACGGTTTTTGTTCTATAATATACCCCGAAGTTATTGAGAAGAAACGCTAAAATTTCGATTAATTTTTAATTCATTAAAAAAATCTAATAAAATTTAAAAAAAATCTTTCATAGGGAGCACTTACCGCCCGAGAAATAACTACTTGCCACATGTATTAAATATAGGTCTAACGGTCTACTCTGTCGAGCGTTTTGAAGCATCATTACATTACGCATGTCGCAATTTACAGATAGTATATCAACCTAAAAACATTATTGCGTTAAAAGAAAAGTGAAACAGTTTGATTGGAATGTCGACAATGGAGTATATTCGCAAGATAAAAGTCACCGAGCATGTCATCTAACATCTACCTTCAAATTCTCTCACTCTGCTCTATGGCGTTATTCTAAAAGCAACAAATGAAAGATAAACAATGGAATTCAAAATTAAATTAGCACTTGATATGCATCACGAGAACATAAATTGAACTCCATTAGTTAAGCAGATGATTAAGTACCTTAATTTTTAATTTGGAATGTATATGCATTATAGATGGACTGATTGGTAAAAAAACGTTATCCGAAACACGACTGAAATTGTTCCACTAAAGTTTCAATGTCTTTAACCCTAGATAACTAAACTTACTTTCTAACTAATTGTTCTCCTCTAAAAAAACAATTATAAGAGTGTGAATTCTTATATGCCCTTTACTCATTTCAGACAAATTTGTGTAAGTTGCGAGAAGTATTATAGTATTTTAATAAATATTCAGAAAAGTAAAAAAAGCGATCAACCAAGAATCTGATGTTAAAGACGCAAACGCAGAAAGAAAGAGAGAGAAAAAAGCATTAGGTAAGTGAGTGGACGAACCGTATTCTCACTATCCCATTGTCCCAAAGGCCACGTGATTTCAGTAGAGTCACGGAGCTTCAAAATGCGCCCAGCAATTATCTCGGTTTAAACGCAGCTTAAGACAACGAGCAATGAGATGTTAGATGGCATGAACAGTTTCGCTTATCATATGACTTCATCATGAGACGTCACGTGAGTTCATTCCATGGAGAAAGATGAATTTTAACAAAAAACTCGTCAAATAACATGTGAAACACAAAATATAGAATGTTCTAGGAATATG
>BGPR01000673.1:251426-284364 GCA_013235015.1 Araneus ventricosus
AACATGTGGAACACAAAATATTGAATATTCTAGGAATATGTTTTTACGAGATGCATCATCCCATTCTGTGTATATATATTTTGTATAACAGGACCTTTAGGCATTCATACTATACGCAAATTCCGTCATGCGACACACATGATGCAAAAGTCGTTCAAAGCGCTCTACAGGGCCAAATGTGACACGTAGATATTTCTTGGGTAGTAGTAGGTGCTAATGAAGAAATGGTTTTTCAAAATTTTAATTAGGTTTTTAATTAAAAATTCATCGAAATTTTAAGGTTTTTCCTCAATAAATTTGGAGCCCATTATTAAATAACCACTATTTTTAGCACCACTTTAAAAAAAAAAAACCACCTTCTGGTGATGGTAATTTTATTTCTGTTTTTTTTATTTGTCTAATTTCAATAAAATTTCAAAGATTTATTGAAAACCCACTCGCACAGCGACGATATTACGTAAATGCATAATATCTTTGCATGTTATCGTTGGCATATAATTAGAAGTATATTTTTTAAACTAATCTAAAGACAGCTGAATGAAGCCTGAAGCGATCTCACGATATTTAGGACTAGAAGCTCGAATCTCCTTTATTTATTATTATTATTTGCTTTCTTTATTGGCCCATTTGTCACATAACATGAATCAACTCCATTAAACAATATAGGTTCAAGTATCTGCTCTAGAATCCTACAGGAAGAAATGAGCATACATTTTTCTTTAATGATATGATAACCATTTTAAACAGTTGTTAATAGTTTGTATTTCTTAATGTTTTGTTGGCAAATAGCTTTCAAGTAAAACGCGAACTTTTTGTTTCGAATGAGTAAGGACTTTTTTTTTTTACTTTCTCGTATACGAAGTATACATGCAAAGAGAAATTATTATAATCGTCAAAAAATTCGAACTCGAGATTTTGACGAATATCCACGTTTTAGACCTCCCTGAGTCCGAAAAACACAATCTTAGAATTATGTCTACAGTGTGTCGGTGGACACGATAATTCGAAAACTATTAGTGATACAGGGATGAAATTTGGTATGTTATCTTCACACATATTTTGTAGGTTTCTTTCAAATGTTGGACAAAATCCGTCTACGGGAAGTCTGTCTGTCCGCGTTCATGTGAACACTATAACTCAAAAACTTGAATAGCTAGATGGATAAAATTTGGTACACAGCTTTATCATCATGAATGTAGGGCCGTATGGATTTTGGACCAAATCCATAGAAGGGTTGATGGTCTGTCGGTCTGTATAATCGCATATTTTTAATCGCAATAACTTCTTAACAAAATTACTTAGATAAATGAAATTTGGTATGTGGCCTTCTTACCTTAATTGTAGATTTGTGTCCAATTTTTTTGTCATTCGGCCACACTCGAAACAGCTGTCCAAAAACACAAGATTAGAAACAAAGCCCATTTAAAACAAGTGTTGTAAGAAGAAAAAGTTGGTCGAATCGGTACCACGACGTTTGGAGGACATTATAAAAACCAAAGGACATGCAACTAAATATTGACACTTTCTTTGTATGTGAGATATTACAAAAATTTCATTGGTGTATTCTCAATTTTTTTTTAGGTAAAAATCTACATATGTTTATTTAAAATGCTTCTGACAATTTTCATTTTAGAAGTTTTTCGTTGATTGTTCTTTATTTTTACTTTAAATTAAACCATTTGTTATGTGTAAAAATAAAAACATGTTTGCACTTCTTTGTAATGTGTTATTTATATTGAAAGTTGGATTTATCAAGTAAAAGTAAGGTGTATTCTCAATTATTTGAGCCACTGTATATCACGAAAGAATGAGTTGATTCCATTGATTTAGCTATTAAAAGCAGAAAAAATGTGTTTCAGTTTCCTGTTTTCATTTTAATTATTTTAAAAATCTAATCAATTTTTTTTCAAAATGTAAGATTAAAAAGTTCGAAATAAATTTTCCAGCGGTTTTTTACTGATTTTAACCAAAAATCATCGAGTTGTAATTGGATTTCAGTTTTGATACAGTTAGATCTTTTTGTCAGTAGATGGCGTTAGTCGTGAAATTGTTCTGGGTTTCACTTTTCACTATTGTATCTTCATTCCTGAAAATAAAACTAAATACTTTTGATCTCTCACCATTTTCTGAAACTTAAAAACAATATTATAAAATGGGTAAACAAAAACGAAACTGGTTTACTGACGAGAGAAAATCTGTCAAATTTAAGGGAAGCAGTTGTGACCTCTCTGAATTTATAAATTCTTTACCTCTTATTTCGAACTTTAACCAATTTTAATAGTGTTGTTGCACAGGGCATACTTTATAGGCGTAGGAACAAAACAGCCAACCTGAAATTAATATTTGTTTCATTAGAATCGAAATATAAAATATGTATTTCTGAAATTCCCCTAGCATCTAACTAACAATTAATATGGCCTGCCGATTATTTCTTTAATATAAATTTTGTAAATGAGGGATCACGACTTGCTTTCTTCATGACGTTATACAAAATATTGCTATAAATTACTTCAAAAATCTCCTTAAATTTCGAGCCTATAGTCCGGAACACATTGTAGCAAGATAATATTTTAGGCTTGATTCGGCATCTTTGTCTAAGTCTGGGTTGATTGCATCAGTCGTTGCATTCTGCGCATAGAACATCACCCAATTTAAAGAAAGAATGTCAGCCTAAAAAAATATGTTAATTAAAGGGAAAATGAAAATTTTCCTTTGGAATTGATGTTTAAAGAAAGCAATTGTTTTATCATAACTTGAACCGTTGCTAAAGCACGCGAGTGAAAAATTTGACGAAACAACAAAATTGGTATACATTTCATAACAATAAAAAGCATTGTTAAAAATTGTGTTTAAAATAAATTTTGAAAATTTATTAAAATTAGGAAAAAAAATTGTACGGAAATAAAACTGGTATCACTGAGAAGCTAATTCTTTGAATTTAAAATTTAGGTGGAGTAAAAATAGTTTTTGTGCGATAAAATGCTAAGAAGTCATTGAGGGAAAACATTATTTTTCAATTAATTTTTAATTAGTTAAAAATATAAATAAAATTTTGAGAAACCTTCCTAGCGAGCACCATTGCATTAAAATGATAACACGAATCAAATATAAAAGATAACACTGTCTTGAAATTTTTTAACCAGAATCAATCGATTAATTTTTTAATTAGGATCAATTTTATCCAAGAAGTAACAACATGCCAGATTTGGTAACTCTAGGTCCAGCAGTCTGCCCCGTAAATCGTTGCATTCTGTGAATCACGGATCTGTTTGTACGATTTTTGCATCATGTAAATTACTGGGAGTATTCTAGATAAACACGTTATCATGTTAGAACTTGGGCTAACCTTTATAACTTCGTTTGTGTGATTGAAGAAGGGAAAATTGGTAACTTAAGAAATTCCCAGTATTTGCATTAGACAAATCTTTTATTATTTGGTTCGATACTACTTTAAAAAATCAATTTAATAAAATTAGTTTTTGTAGACAGACTTTTTATTTGTGTACTATTAGATATATAACAGTAGATATATATATTTTTTTACTTTTCTGTGTTTAACCCATTAAATGCTAAAACTCTATTATTTCACTTTTTCTAAAAAAAAAAAAATGAATTAAAGTGATAACAAGAATCGAATATAAAAGCTAACACTGTCTTGAATTTTTTTAATTACAATCAATCAATTAATTTCTAATTAGAATTAATTTTATTTTTAATTGGAAAAACTATTTTATTTGAGGTTGTAACTTTTCTAGTAGTTAGGGCAACATTTATGCGCAACCGGTGTAATGTTAAGCCAATGGAATCAAAGCTAAAATTTCGACTGCTTAAGTAGAAATAAATAAAAAACAAGCGTTCCAAAAAAGGGACAATGGTAAATAAAGGTTTAATTTATAATTCATTATTATGGATGAGTTTTCTGCTTTGTTAGTTTACATTTAAGTGCCTGTACTACGCAATTCCGGTGTAATGCTAAGCCAATGGAATCTTCAAAGCGGAAGTCCAACATACAAGCAGATCAAGTCAAAGTTTTTAATGTAAGTCAACAAACCAGAAAACTCGTCTATAAATATTATCGAATCTTTAAATCATTTTTTTCAGAAATTCTCTTCAAAGTATCGCCTCTCATATATAATCAAAATTTAATTCAATTTATCCATTAACTGATAATTAAATTCTGAAAATATTAAAACAGTGTATTGTCATCGTGAATATAGCAGTTTATAAAATTTCGAAACTCAAGAGCATCAGGAAATATGTTCAAAATCGATTGCAAAATTCATTTTTAAAATAAGAAACAAGTCAAGTTAAATAAAATTGTGAAATTACTGTTTTTATATCAAAATGGATATTTGATTTAATATATATAATGTGACATAATCTTTCTCGTGTGAAATTCTGATTTATAATGTTCTTTCTTTTAGGTGGAATGAAAGCAAAATACTATAGCGCTGAACGATTAAAATACAGAAATGATGTAAAACAAAATAAAATAAAAATTAATTATCAATGAAGCGAATAGAAAAGCGAAGCACTGGGTGTTCTTTTAGTTCATCCACATTCTGAAATGGGTGAAGGGCTATTCTTAAAGAGATAATTATCAAAGATTAGCATTGGTATTTGGACAAAGCCATTAAAACTGAACTTCCGGCGACCGTCACCAAAAACTCTGCTCAGAAAAAACATCAAGAATGAAATAAATAAAAACTTTTGATCGAGCATTAACAATAACTTCCGTCGCCATTTTGAGAAAAGAATAACAACAAAGAAAATATAAAAAGATGAAGAAAAGAAATATAGAAAAAGATAAAGAACAAAAAAAGTGGAGTTATTCTATTCCGATTACGGGCGCAGACGATTGTTTTCGTTTTCTTTCTGACCGAACTCGTAGTTGTTCTTTGACTGTTCCTTCTTCATACGAACGAATGTACTTCTCGATCTGTTCTTTTTTCATCCTTATGGAAGGCCATTTTCCGCCTGAGGAACGACCTTTACAAAAAAAGAAAGCAGAATTTGAACACTAGAGATATTTTTAAGGAAAGAAGACACCTCTCCCTATCTTGAGGCGAACAAAGGTTCTGACCTTCTCTGTTTCAGATTCCAACAGGAATCGAGAAATGTCATACTCAATAACGTTTCTCTGTTCGAAAGTAAACAATTCATCCATTGCCAACAATGTTGATTTCTATAGATTTTACATAACTTTTCCTTTTCAAAAAACCCCATGAATTATATTGCTGTTATTTAACTTGTAGGATGCAAGTCTTCTACGACAAGGGCAAAAATGTAACAAGAACAAGCAACAGGAAGAATAATAAAAAAAAACTCAACGTTCACGTAATAACATCTTTTTCTTTAAAAATAATACTAGAAATTAGCAGTTGAGATTCATTATCAACAGACAAGTTTTGAAATCTCCGAGTAAAATTCAGAATCCATTCTGTTCTTTTGGCTAATATACTATACATCACAAAAATAGTTTATATATAAAAGTTTAATACAAAAAAGTTAAAATAAAGTTATATACAAAATTTATATATAGTTTATATATATAATATTCTAAATGAAGAAAAATAAATGACGAAATAAGTTATTTGTTTTAGAATTAGGTTGTGTGAGACCACCAGTGACAAGTAGTTTTGTGATTTTACAGTATAATTGTTTACTTCAGAAATATATATTTTGATATAAATTATTTTTATTATATTTTTTAAGCAAAAGAATTTTTAAAGAAACTAAATAAATAAATAAATATAAGCAAAAAATGTGGTGATTATGATGATGATTTATAATTTCGAAGTTCATTGTAGCTTAACAAAAAAAAATCTAAACCAATTTTCTTTCTTATGTGATGAAAAATAGCAAAAATTGTTCTAATGACAAAAAATATTATATATAGTATTTTTTAAACATTTATTAAATAAATGTAATAGCTGGTTCGTTATTATCAATTTACTGTGTTTTAGTTCTCACTGGTAACCGTTCAATTTTTTGCTTGCTAATTTGAATGAAAAATCAAATGAATGATCTATTTGTCTTGAAATCGGTACTGCTATTAGTTTAACTATCAAATTCGCTGTTGCTATAGTAGGTAGATTTTAAATTATTAGGTGCAGAAAACTTTCGGATCATCTATTGATTAAAACAAATTGATTAATTTATCGACCTATTTTTTATTTTTTCCTTTGTCCTTTCACATACAATTCCCTGTATTAATTGCATTGACGGCAACTTTCACCATAATCGTATCATTTCATTTGAGGCCATAGCCACATAACACGCGTAACTGCGCATTTCATCTATATACATAACACCACAGCATACCTCCGAACTCGGAGCCTAGACGTCTCCCTGTCGGTTGGATGAGTATGTGTGAAACTTTATTGAAAAGCTAAAGCAAAACAGAAAAAAACATCATAAGATATAAAAAACATTAAAGGGAACATAATTATACATAAACAAAGAAGAATATAATGAAAAGTACATAGAGGATTACAATATGAGTATAATATAAAATTTATACTAGAGGAGTTATCATATGAGTGCAGAGAAAGGGTAGAATGTTACCTTTAGTTACATAGTTTCATACAGTTGCAGCTCCATGATTCGGGGCTGTTAGTGTTGTTCGATGCGACGATAAAGAAGATTGATAATGTGTTACACCCGGTTATATTGATGATTATTGTCGCAACCATCCTAAAAATTGTGGGACTGGTTTTTGTGTTCTGTCTTGTTACCTATACTTAGTGATCGTTGGAATGGTTACTCCAGGGTTGACAGTGATGTGAAGGGCAGTGGCGGCTCGTGAGCTCAGAAACGAGGAGGGTTGCAAAAAAATGTTTATCAAGAGAATACAATTTTAAAAGCTACTTTATCTCCAAGTAAGCCAAATTTTTTAATTCCAAATCCAGATGTGAAATTTCCTGCTTTTCAAACAAAGTAAATAACTAGCATATGATATTTTCTGTTAGTTTTACTAATAAAAATTGAAGTGAATGTTGATGTGACGATTCCTCTGACAATAAATAAATAATAATAATCGGAGCTCCACATATACACTTCCCTCCTTACCCAGTTCACTGGATAACACTCTTTCAAATATGAATATCAAATAACTCTAAATAAGAGCATCTAAATAAGAATCTCTACATAAGAGCATCTCTTTTTCGTTCAGTTGGCTCCGTGCCAGCCAGAGCTGTGTTGACTTTCAGCCCATAGCCCGTCTAAGCTAAAGGAAGAAAGAGTTGCTTTCTCACTCCGGATTTTCTGCTCAGTGAACGGATTTCTAGGGGAGATTGTTTTGCAGCTCAGACACCGTCTCTCTTTTCGTTTGGATTCATTTTATGCCTTTTTTTCAATTTTTTATTACTTTTTTGCATTTTTGTAAGTTATTGAACTCTGAGAGTGGAAAAAGTAAGCAAATAAGATTCAAAACGAGAAATACAAGTTTAAAAAATAATTTAAGGGGGTGCCGCAGCTCTGCAGCCCTAATGGACGAGCCGCCACTGGTGGAGGGTGAATTTTTCGAATGAATTACGGAAGATTGGGCCGTGGCTGGTTGCTGTTCTTAAGCTAGTGCACTGAACTGGGCAGTGGCGATTTTTCGCACAGGCGTTAGAGGCGCCCGCCTCGTGCCTCGAGAATCTAGGGGGCCTCAGAACCTATTCGTCGTACATCGTAGTGCTAAGCCAACTGCGAATTTGTGACAGTGGATGGGGGAGGGGGTGGCTAAAAGCAATTTTACGCCTGTGGCCTCATATTGGCAAAATCCACCACTGCAACTGGGTATTCATCGAGTTTCTGGTTCTGAGAGGTGAATCTTTGAAAGTATCTATTTCTAGGCTGGCGTATGTGACGGTGTTGTATTTTGACTTTTAATTAGTTCCTCGTTAGTCGCTAGTCATCTATATACAGAGTGTCCACTCTAATTTTTGCTTAATTATTCATTAGCTAATTTCTAAACTGCTAGAGATAGGCGTGTATATTTCCAAGTGGAAAAATTCTTTAAATGAAGCAACAATTAAATTCAATAAATGCACTGCTGAAAAAATTACGATGTCTAAATTTTTATATAATCCCCCGATCCTATTAGATGTATTTATTAAATTGTTCTTAACGCGCTAACATTTCAAAGAATAAAAAGTTCCACTCTTCTGCGACTAAAACCAAGTTATGAAGTTACCAAGTTATGAACCAAATCCCAAGTTATGAAGCTTTGATCATCGTTGTTTTAGACGATTTTGGACCATTTCAATGACCGCCGCTAGGAAGATTCTCCAATCAACGCGCGGCGCTTTCTCGAGGCAGTCGTTGATTAGCTTAAAATAATGAAATTCCTTTGATTTGCTTAAAATTAATGGAACCAACTAGAACTATGGATTTGGGATTCTGTATTGAAAACTACAGCTCTAGTTGGTCCATATAATTTGTCGCCCAAAATCGAATCATTTGCAATGTTACACAGGGAACTACTTTGCAATATAACCAATTTTGGGAAGAAACTACAGTAGATTTTTTAAAAATTGTATTGCTTTTCTGAAACAACTACTTACTAAAGAATCAACAAAACGTTGGTTGGGAGTTGGATCCTTATTGCATAATTATTTGATTGGCACTTTTACCTTACTAAAACGTCACAACATAAAAAAAAAAATCATGAAAAAAATTCTATAATACATACAGAGAAAACTTTTTAAAACTAGGTTGTGAGTGCTGTAACTGAAACCCTGCCGGGAGTTTCTGATGATTTTTCTTAATGCCCAATTAAGAATAAGACTTGCATGCTCACCCCTTGGAGAAAATTCTATAAGCAATGGAACCTTATAATATTTGAACCTTTTTTTTTTTTTTTTTAAAAAATAGGTTAATTCCTCTTTTTTGTCGCCATTCAACGGAACATAAGGAAAAGAAAAAGATGATAATTGCTGAAACATTTTTTGCAGTAATATATTTCATACAGCTGCTACAACACCTGCCACTGGAGCGGGTAAGACAAGGGGGGGGGGTAGGAATCGAATCTTTCGAAAACACGAAATCTGGCATTAGTAGCTCATCAGTGGCAACAGAAAAATGCACCTCTTTCAGGGGTTCGGAAAAGGGGTTTTGCCATAAAAAAGCATTCCACTGTCAAACTACATCCCCTCAGCTAACAGTAAAAAAAGAGCGTTAGTTTTTGGTTTTATTTTTTAACGTTCTGTTCTCCATTCCGATGTTCGAATTTCGGAATGGGCCAAAGTTTTTATGGGAACAGGATTTGTTTCGCAAGAGGGGGTGAGCTCTTTGTAACCCAGGGTGTAGCACGTCGCCGTATCTCATTGACCCACGAATTTATTTTTTCGAACAAAGTGCGAAATATTTTATGCGGCCCCGAAGAAAGAAAAACCATTCACGAGGCTCCATTATTCTGTGGATGTTCCGCGTTCGAAAATGTTATTATCCGGCAGGGCAGCCATCTCCATTTGAAAGCGATGAAGCCATTGTTGAATTATGGGCTACTTAAACCCTTTGAAGTTTTACAATGAACTGTTATTGCTTACGCGACAATACATGTTTTTTACTGCCTCCACAAATAATTGAACAAATAACGCTCTTTTTTTCCGTGCATTTTATTTAAATTTTGACATAATAAAATGGAAATGAAAAAAAAACTTTTAAATGCTTTTTTTCTGCTTTGGTAAGTATTCTGCAGCTGTTACTGTAACATGGTTTTAGGAGGAAGAATTTTTACTAAAAATATTTCAAATTTAGTGACACAGACAGTTGGAAAAAAAGGCCCTGAACGAAAAAGTACAGAAGAAAAAAGTTTTTTTATCATATTTTTAATTCATTAACACTTTAAATTAATACGTGAGAAACTAAAGAAATTATTCCATTTCAGAAAATCTCAAATTTACATGAAGAAATATATATATATAAATATATATCTTCTAGGAAAATATCACAGAGAGCGAATAATTTTTTTTCAATTTGATTTAATTATTTATTTAATTTTACAAAAACTGGAACAAATTTTACTCTGAGAATATTAATGGGCAGAGATTTAAAACAATCATATTAAATAGAAATAAAAATCGTCTGCCAATAAATCTTCATTACTAGAATTTTATTTCTAACGCTTTCGCTTATCTGTCATATGATTAAAAAAACCTTTCTTATCTAAATTTTTTGAAAACAATACTATTTTCTGTGTACCGTTTACCTTTGTTGCCATTGATAAGTTTTAGTTATTTTGTTATCAAGAAATGTTTTGACAAAGAGCAAAAGGCCCAAGAGATAGAAATGTGCAATAACGTTAAACTAACTCCAAAACTAATTAATTAGGGAATGAAACTCCATGGTAGGAAATTGCCTTTTTTCACAAATAAATAAAAATATTGCAGTTTCACTTCACAGAACTTTAAAACTAAATTATGTTCATGTATGAAGGTATTCTGTTATTAAACAGTTATTTTTAAACATTATAGTAATATGTATTCCGGAGTATTTAACAAAGTAGAATGTTACACTCCGTAGCTTTCTCCGATTTCTCAACCTGAAATGTTACTCACTGTAGTCACCTAATAAAGGACAAGACTGTTCTCTTAGAGAGTATTCTGTTCATCAGATATCCATCTTGAGCAGGAAAGGGGCTCTCGAAGGCATGGTTAAATATTTCTAGACAACTCCCTTTTTGAAACACACGAGAAGGGGGATATCTTTCTTTTTCTAATTGTTGTTGGAAGACGCCGAAATTTTTTACCGCCAGTCCTTCACCTTTCAGAGAACTTTCACACACAGCACACCTTCGAGGAAGTTCAAGGTCTCGGTTACAGTGAGGCCCCTTTTGGGGAAGAATAATTTATGTTGCGTCGGAACAAGAGAAATTAATCGAAAAATAAAAAAAGACGGTGAGAGGAGGGGTAAGGAGGAAGGAGAGAGAGAGTTTTGGAAGGACCACATTCTTTGCGAGAGAAACTTTTTCTTTCTGCTTGCAGATAGATTTATGGCTACGAGGAGAAAGGATGTTCGGGACAGATTGTCCTGTCGCCATTAAATAGATGGAATGCGCTTCTGTTGCGGATTACAAGTTGACATGAGAAACTGATAATCCCCCCTTTTCTGATGTCTTTCGTTTTTCCCACCCAGTTGAAACCGAAAGTTCAGACGCAAGAGAATTTTTGGCGATTTATTTGTAGATAATATGCCGTAGAGGTTTATCCATTGAAGCTACAAGATCAGTAGCACTCTGTTTCCCACATGGAGATTTGGGTTATAAATGTAAATCGTTTGGTTAATCCTTGCCTTCAACGGCAATTTATGTGCGAACATTTAAGAGAGAAAATTAAGAGATTTTATTTATTTATTTTTATTTATCTTTGCAAAAGAAAAAAAAATCGAGAATTGACTTTTTATTTGAAATATTTTGTCGCTACCTCAAAAATGCAGAATGTAAAGGAATCAAAAGACACTATTAATCATAAATAATTATTCAGCAAATGACTAAATTCTAATAATTTAAAATATTTTCTTAATGATTTTTACTTACAAATATTATAAGAAGAAGGAGGCGGTTGGAAAGTTTTAATGATCCTAGTATTGTTCAGTGTGACCCACAGTTTCAGAAGCTCTGTTCTAGGAATAATCAAAAGACACTATTAATCATAAACAATTATTTACCAAATGACTAAATTCTAATAATTTAAAATATTTTCTTAATGATTTTTACTTACAAATATTAAAAGAAGAAGGAGGCGATTTGAAAGTTTTCATGATCCTAGTATCGTTCAGTGTGACCCACAGTTTCAGAAGCTCTGTTCTAGGAATAATCAAAAGACACAATTAATCATAAATAATTATTTAGCAAATGACTAAATTCTAATAATTTAAAATAATTTTTTAAGGATTTTTACTTACAAATATTAAAAGAAGAATGAGGCGATTTGAAAGTTTTAATGGTCCTAGTATTGTTTAACAGTTTCCCACAGTTTCAGAAGCTTTGTTCTAGGAATAAAAGGCACAAAAATGTTTTATATATTACACAAATTTTTCTGAAAAGCCATGTTCGACCCATTCCATTTATTCAAAAAAACCAGGAAAACGAAGGTTTTTATTTTCGAAGAAAACTTAATTTTCTCGTCATACTGCATTTTTAAAGAATAATTTCTGTCTATAAATTCTTTCTAAATTATTGTATTGAAAAAAAATGGAATTTAAAAGCTCTTTTCGTATGAGATTCCTGCGTAGAAGAGACGATTTCTAACTTAAAAGGGTATGTTTCTGGAACATCCCGTAGGGAGTGTTTTTGCAACCTGCGAATCCACACCGAGGGAAAACGATTTTCACAGTTTGCGAAGGAAGATGGTCTCGGCGGGTAATCTGCATCGCGACGCGTGGATCCAGCTGTTTTGACAGTTTTCGTTTGCTGTTTGGAATATAAACAACCAGTGAGGTAAATGAGCGCTTATTGGACATGTGAGTGATGTTTACCGCCACAAGTTTACAGTGGTGTAGCGACCGGGGGGCAAGGGGGTGCTGCGGTTGCGGTGCTTTCAGATCACGAATTTTAAACCATCCTGGAAGCTAGTGCTGAAATGCGTGATTGTTCTGAAGACAATATGGTATTTGTTGTTGTTTTTAGTAAAGAATGATGAAAGCAGTGTTTAACTATTGAAAATTCTATATTGACACACTATTAACACGATTATATACAAAATATACGGTTCCGTAGAATCACTATTCATTAATGAGTAAAATTGAAGTAAACTGCTTGTTGCAGTAGAGCATATGTGTCTCGACAAGGTGGAGACATGCTAAAAGTAAAAAAAAAAAGGTGTGTACGGCCCGTCTGTACGGCTGTTGACAACGGAGCAAAAAGAATGGGTCCGGTCAGTGCGGAGTTTGCGGACAGAATCACATTGACAAGTGAACAGTAAACAAACTAGTAGTGCTGCCTAGTGGAGGCCCTAAAATTAAACATGCAGAGAAACAAAAATACACAATATGCATTAATTTCGAATTAAAACAAATCTATACTTATAAAAGGCAATTTTTGTGAGTGCGTGCGATGTCCAGGTGAATCTATCGCACTTACAGCCTTGAAATTTGTCACCCAGGTAGTCTTAATGGTGGCTCAATGCACGTAGAAGCCGGAATTTTAAAATTTAATCTGGAAATTTTTTATTTAATATTTTGTGTTTTTTTGGCTGATTTTTTGCACTAATTTCTCAATAGAATGATTTCGGATAATTGTACGAAAATATTAGATACACCATTGCAAAGAGCACACAATTTCCGTTCTAATGAAGTTAGTTTTGAATTTCTAGCGTAATTTGCTGAATTTTCAGAAATTTAAAAAAAATATTCGGTTAACCCTAAAAAACTTTGTTTGAAATTTCAATTTCTTGCATCCGCCGTTCTAATTTTGTTATCAATTTGAAATTTGTTGAAGTAATAAATATAACGTTTCTCCGTGATTTAAAACAAGAATGGTTAAAATTGAACAGTTGGTTGAATTTTAATTAATTTTTTTCTGAAGTGTTAAAAAATTTTAGCTTCAAAATTACCTTCATGATTCTTCGTAATTAAGGTCACGTGTCGTATTGTCCCAACATGCCACGTCGAAACCACGTGACGTCATAACCTCGTTGCTTCGCGTCGACAGATCATTCTTTTAATTTGTTTGTTTTTATACTGTGTGATAGTCGAACATATGGCTGATATCTTTAGTTTGTGAAGACTAGAAAAAATTAAATATGACTTCAAGGAGCTATTTACATAATGTGGCTTCAATGTTTAAACCTGAAGTGGAAGATTTCATCTCTCTCTCTCTCTCTCTTTTTCCTTCTTCTTCTTCTCTGATTCATTTTGGATATATTTAAATACTATAGAAATTATGATTGTCTGTTATCTTTCGAGGCGTATTATTCCATTTGAAATCTTTAAAATTTCATTCGGTTTTCAATCTTTAACATTTTACCTGGTTTATAGGAATCAATCTTTTAAATCCTAAAAGATTTTTTTTCTAGAATATCGGTTTATTTGGTACTCCGATGGCGAATGGGACTTTGAAAAAGTTCGCCATTCGAGTTCTCTTCCACTTTTTCCATTTTATTTATTTCATCTTAATGTGTTTTAATTTTAATTAAAGCATGATTTTTGTGGTTTGATTGCATCTTAATTAGTTAGTTAAATTCAGCCAATATTGATAATGCAATAACTGGATGCTGCTGCGCTGGCGCGCAAAAGGTATATTGTTACACTGTAGAAAAAATCCCGTAAAATTTACGGTTTTAAACTGGCAGCTGGGTTGGTTGTGCAAAACCGTAAAAGTTACGAAGTAAATCCGTAGGTACAACGGTTTTTTACCATACAGGGACAAGTTTTTCCCGTAAAAGTTAGGAGTAAATCTGTAGTCACAACGGTTTTTTACCGCATGAAATCAAGTTTTCTCCGTAAAAATTAAGTCATCGAAGTAAGTGACGTCATCGACTGAGTTGAGTTGTTTTTCTCTTTCTGTTCGAGTTGAGTTGAAATGTGCTGATGTGTATTATCAATTAGGAATATTAATTATAATCAAGGTTTAATTATTAATTTCAATTAGTTTAATTAATATAATTTTTAATTGAACAACTTACTTGGACGATTTCGATGCAAGATGGTGACAAAACTTCTAACCCCTCCGAGCCAGGGATCGAAACCGCGTTCGTAGAAATAAAATGCCGTCGCTCTAACCACTAGACCACCGGAGACTTCATAAAAGGAAGTAAAAATAATCTATTTGAGTTTTAAAGTCACTATAGCTCCAGTGACGCCACCTAGTGGTGTAAAAATCAACTATTGCCAGAACACGTGTTTTAAGGTTAGCTTTCATGAGTGACAACAGGTTACTGCAACATGTGTAACCAATAGCGGAGATGGAACCCTATTAAAAACATGAAATGAATGCAATAAAATTACATTTAAGAAAAGGGAAAGTTATCGTACGGAAAGCAATACCGTATGGCAAAAAATAGAATTTGAACTGACGGTTTTAAACCGTTTATGGCTGGAGCGGGAAACGGTGAAAAACCGTTTTGTCAACAAAACAGCTTTAAACCGTCAAATATACGGAAAAAGTCCGGGAAAAAAACGGATATTTTTTACAGTGTATCACTATTGTTTACTTCTTCTGTTTTTTCTGAATTTTCTCTTTTGTAATTAAATAAATTACAGGCAAGGTGGTTATGATTGTTTATACAGGGTGTTGCCGAATTCGACCGACAAATTCAAAGGGGTGATCGTAGGCATCAAGAGGATGAAAAATTACCATAGAATATAGGGCCGCAAACGACGTTTAGTCGCTGAAAATCGCGAAAATACAGGGTGTCCGCGAATTGTCGGACACTGTTCAAAAATTTATTAAAAAAAAAAACTAACAATGTTTCAACAACGAATTTTTTTTTAAATGAAAGCACATTTTTAAACATTTTTTTCCAGATAGGTAACACGCCGTTTTGGTGGTCCAGGGGTTCGTAAATTACTGAAAATCAAAAATTAGTTCAGAGACATTATCTGCAAAAATGTTAAAACTGGAAGAAAAATAAAAGCATGATATTGTAGGGAATATTACACTCTTTAATTTGTTATTTCACACGTAGTGTGAAAACTGAAGAGTTTTTGAGATATTCAAGAAAAACTAAAAAAGCACCAGAAAACACAGGTTGGCTTCTGCTGATCGGTAACCGATCAGTAATCATACCGATGAAAAAATATTTAAAAATGCGCTTGCATTAAAAAAAAATTCGTAGTGAAACATTATTAGTTTTTTTTTATTAATTTTTGAACAGTGTCCAACAATTCTAGGACACCCTGTATTTTTGCGATTTTCATCGACTAAACGTTGTTTGCGACCCTATGTTCTATGGTAATTTTTCATCCTCTTGATGCCTACCATCACCCCTCTGGATTTGTAGGTCGAATTCGGTAATTTATATGCAGGCTCTCGTAGTTTAATGGTCTGGGGATATTTTGAAACAGGCGCGAAAGCAATAATATCCGCTGAAATCACAAATTCTTTCATAAAACTCTTTAAAAAGAAAGAAATGGCAATGAATGTTAAAGTATTTGCATGGATTTCACTTTTGAGCCAAAAAACTCCTCTGGAATGATGCATCAGACCAACTGTTGATTCCTGGCCCGAATCCTTGGATTACTGCCCACCAGATGTGCATTCGGTCCACCCTATAAACAAAAGTGACGTCACTCTCGGCGTTTAACAGGTCCTCCGCCCTACCAAGTGTGCATCTTCTGAGACCGCTACTCCTGTGGGGGTGGTCCGCGGCAAACGATAATGAAAGTAAGTCACGCGTCCACCCTCGCTGGAAGCCGCCGCATTTTAGGTCATTTGGGGATCGGGACGCGCCCAGACAAAGAGAATTCTTGCACGTGGAACACATCTTCCTGGGAAAAGTGGGTTTGGTTAAATCGTTTTCGTTTTCTTCTATGCAAATTACAGTTTTCGAGAGTCCCGAGAATTCGCACACCCCATCCGAGATTAATGGAGGCAGACATTTGACTCGAAAATCGTTTTCAGGAGAATGCTGTGTAACGGTTTAAATTTCTTTTTTTCCCGACAATTTCTTGAAGTAATTGTAAAATACAGTGTGATGTGGTCTTCTGTAAAACAGTAGAAAGAAATCTTACTTTATTCTCGGGTTTTATTTGTTTCATTCTTTCAATTTTTTAAAGGAGTTAATGATGGTGACCTGCAGCGTCCAAATTTATTTACTCTTCAAATTATTGCTTAAAAGATCGATTTTTATATGATCTCCTGAACCGAAAATCTAACTTTCTTTCCTCTACTTTCTCATAATCTTCCACATAAGGATATAACGTAAATTCAAAAATAAATGTGCCTGCGTGACATCTAACTAATCGTTCTCTACTGGCATCCATAAACATACACTAAAAGCATACAAAACTAACTTTTTCATTGTGGGTCCGGCACTATAGTAAAACCCCGGTTCGAACTCGGGTTAACCGAAACCCGGATTATCCGAAATGCCTTTGAAATCGCAAATCCGAAAAACAAGCAAGGAAATAATCGAGAAGGGGAGACTTTTTTCTAACGATATCCCCCTTTTTTGCGTTAAAGCCTCTCTAAAAAGTTCATTTTTAGTTTTAGCATTTTAGAATGCTAAAATTAAAATTAATGGGTACTAACAATATTAATTACGATATTGTTTACCTTTTCTTTGCAGACGCATTGGGCTCGAACCACAGGTACGAATATTTCACCCGATGGAGGGTTAACTTGAATAAAGAATATGAGAGTAGCCTACAAAAAGAGTTTTGAATTCGCTTTGCACTAAAACATTTCAGAATTGCGTACTGTAATTAAATACTAAATAGCAATAGATGTGCAAGGCTTAATCGAAAAAATCGTTATCCGAAATGCCCCCCCCCCAGTCCCCTTTAGTTCGGATAACCGGGGTTGTACTGTATTATGTTCTACGCCTTCAAGATATTCAATAATAGGCGCTAAACTGTCCAGTTATATTTTCGATAATAACAAAACTTTAAAAAAATATTTTAAATTTTGACTACCATAACCTGCACTTAAGTAAATGTATTTAATATTTTCACAGGATGGAGTGGCAACAGGGATGAAAATAAACGCGATAACTGAAAACTGCGCTATGGGTTAACTGAGTTCCTGAACTCGGGGCTCTTCATGTCCGAAGATTGCTGTTGCTGGAAAAGAATGGCATTGCAAATGCAGTTACCTCAAAAACATGGAAGTGCGGCATTAATTTGTTAAGTTGTTAAGTCAAAGCTATTGTTACTAAATATGTGGTTCCGCCAGTACACGGATGAGTTGCTGCTGGATAAGTAAGCAGGAACTCGCTTCCCCTGGGGGTATAATAATGGCGGGGGTTGTGTTAACTCCCTCCAGTGATAGAGCGTGCCTTCTTCGGGAGGGGTCGGGTCGGGGCTACTAAGACTCCGGCCTCAGTACTCGAGATGTCGTAACGGCCACTGTCATGTAGGACCCCGGATGCTTAGGCAGGGCGGAGGTAACGCGGTTTGCGATTACTTAATATATGGAAAAGATGAAAAGAGAGAGGAGAATTTAGTTTAATTTTCACATAATGATCAATTATCGGCAATTCGGTTTCTCTTCCATGGATATGAGTGGCAACTCTCAGGCTATTTAATGTGGCAATTAAAAATGCGAACGATTTGAAACAGTAACTCTTCCCTTTGCCGGACAGGAGTGGAGTTAGAATTCGCCCGATGGGGAGATAGGATTTCCCCTACAAGGGGGCCACGACCCGCTATAAAAGGGGAGGGGTGTAATGATGACCATCTCAAATTTTCGCCAGATGTTTATTTATCTACTAGTTGAATACCCTGTTGCATTAACGCCACCCCATGCCCCTGATGCCTATAACCTCTACCCGTTGTATGAAAGAGGTACAAAAATTTGCCTCTACGGCATTTCCGACATAGTTCCCCCCCGGACCCCCACTGGCGCCGCCCCTGTTGACGGATTTGGTTCAAAAGTAGATACAAGTCTAGAATTTGAAGACCGCATATCACTTCACAAATCGAGCTCATTGCGCGTCACGTGTTCATACACAGACAGAGCGACTTGCTTCTGACGGAATTCGACCAAAATTTGATGCAGATCTTTAATTCTGGTGTAAAAATTGCATACCAAATTTAATTTGTTCAGATCTTTCAAATTTTGAGTAATCGTATTCACATACACACGAACAGATAGACTTAATTCAAAAATTTTGTTTTTTCGTACTCGGGGACGTATAAAAGTGGAGTTTCTTCGTTTTAATATCACGAGACTAGCACTTTTGGGCGATTTTACACCGGAAAGGTGTGTCAGGAAATGAGTTAGTTTAGCGCATTTCCGAAGTTATTTGTTAGATCACGCTAAGTAAAATGTAAACATCCCATTCCATTCTTCACTTTCCCCCTATTTTGGTGAAAATAACTCCGACTTTGACATGCGCAGAAGCGCGGAGTGTTTCGGAATCCGAGAACATACTATAGTTCAATTTTCTAGAGAAATACAATATTTTCTCTTTGTATACTCCGTATGCAAGAAAGTAAAATAATTTAAGATTTATATTTGTGAGCGGAGAATCCAAGATTCGGGTCCGGGTGTGTGTGTGCTGAGCTCATAAAAATTTTGTATCGTAGTGACGAATGTCAAACATCATGGCTTATGTAAACCAAAACACTTTAAGGGGAGTTGGAACCCTAAGCCCGTTAACCCTAACCCTGTTACTTCGATGTACCTTTTTTCAAAATCTGTTAAAGATTCATGTTTGAAATTTTTTATGCAAGTAAAGTATATCTTTCTCATTATACTGAAATGATTTTTGAAAAAAAAAATCAAAAATTTATTTTTTGCAAATTTTTTTGTGCCAAAAAAATGTGAAATTGGCCATTTCGATGTACCTTTTCTCAAAATCTGTTATAGATACATGTTTAAAACTTTCTATAAAAGTAAAGCATGCTTTTCTCATTATACTGAAATGAGCTTTTTCAAAAAACTCAAAATTTTATTTTTTACGATTTTTTTGTGTCAAAATAGGGTAAAATTTCACCATGTCTAATTAAATATTTTGTAAATTTATAAAAAATCAAAAATTAACCAAAAGCCCATTTCAGTATAATGAGAAAAGTGTACTTTACTTCTATAAAAAAATTTCAAACATGTATATCTATAACAGATTTTGTGAAAAGGTACATCGAAGAGGCCAATTTAACATTTTTTGTTTTGACACAAAAAAATTTGTAAAAAATAAATTTTTGAATTTAAAAAAATAATCATTTTAGTATAATGAGAAACATGTACTTTACTTGTATAAAAAATTTCAAACATGAATCTCTGACATATTTTGAGAAAAGGTACATCTAAGCAACATGGTTACGGTTAACGGACTTAGGGTTCCATCTCCCCTTAACTTTACAGACTTTCCTCACCTGACAGTGATAATCATAAAGAACACTACAACACTTTCGATAATTTAATAAAAAATACAATGTTATAACTAGCCAAAAAATGTTTTCGACCGCGTCAAAAGTAGGAAAAGCTTCGAGCCTGTCAAGCCAGAAAGCAATGTTGTCACTATTTATTATTATTTTTAAATGAAAATTAAGAACAAATAGTTGTAGTGATTTTAAATATGATCAAAAATTTTGATTTAGCTCTGGGGGATGGGGCTGCAGCCCCATAGCTCCCCCCTGGATTCGCCACTGATATCTGTACATTTAAACTTCAACAGACACTACTTTTATAATTTAAACTCTTCTTAGTGGCATCCAAGTTGAGTTGAACCTTTAATGTTGAGAAGCCATTTTTCCAGCATTGGAAAGCCCGGGGCAAAGAACTACGAAGTTCACGCACACCTTTCAAATAACTGACCATCGACAAATGATTTACAACGTGCTTCGGCATTTTAATCACAGCAGTTTTAGATCTTTAAAGAAAACGTTCTTTTAGCGTCCGTAACATGCTGAATGATAAACTGTGCACCGAGTCTCCGCGACGATGGCGGAAGGAAAGGTGACAGAAGCTATCAAAAAGTAATTTCCGACATGCAAATCCGACATCTATTTCACGCCGCTTTACGTTTCAGGATCATTCCCGAAACAAACAGACGACTGCCCGCTAGCAGCTTGCTTCCGCCCGGAAAAAAAATTTCGAACGTTCCACCAGCCACCAAGTCAATGCCATCGAAAAATCCAAAAAAAAAAAAATAATAAAAATAAAACAGAGCACTATTTTTCTCCGCCGTTTATTTATTTATTTTTTTCTCAACGCAGTTTCTGTCGTAGAATAAAACTCTCTGGTTTATTCAGTTCTAAATTTTTTATTCGTTTGTTTCTTCGCTCTTTGAAAAGAAGCGAAACCAAAGTGACGTCGGTGTTATTCCAAAATGGTTCTGCTACAGTAATTCCCGCGTAACATTCGGTCTGTTTCGCGGAATCGGAAAAGAAGGGCGCTGCCCCTTGCCACAACAGAAAAAAATCGCATGCAGAAGAGAACTTGTAGCGGACATTGTTGTGTCAAGTACGCACACGGTGACATTTCCGCACACATACCGTGTATTCTCTCATAAACAGCGCCGAAATCAGGAATTCAATCCAGGAAAAGGAGACGTTCCGAAGTTTATTGATACCAGTCGCTGTGTTTGAGAACATTATTTGCGTGACAGCATCTTAAGCTTGAAACAAAGTGAAGGACATGGAATAGAAATGCATAAATATGTCAACTATTTGTACTAATGAGAACCAAGGATATAAAACACAAAAAAGGCACTTTTTTTACATGCAGGAATTATCCATACATCCACCAGAAGCTGTCTTTAATTTTTAAACAAAGTACGTTTGCAGTTCATTCACCAGAAGCTGTCTTTAATTTTTAAACAAAATACGACTGAATACGAGATACGAAGTAGCAGTCACAGTTTTGAGACTGCTGTATTGCGGTTTGAGAGTCAATTCCACAGAAAATCCGCTATTTGTGCGAGTTTAGTGAATAAAATTTCATATTAGTAAAATTTTTTAGTAGTACATATGTTCATAAAAATATTCATAGTATTTTGAATGCATAGTGAAACTTTTTTTATAAATTTTGTAATCAAAAATTACCCAAACAATTCTTCACAAAAGTATTTGGATGCTGAAAATCAGTAACGCTATATGTATAAAGTAAAATGTGTGTATGTGTTCCTTATAAAAATCTACAGTTTTGGTCCAATATTGTTGAAATTTGGAAACAAGAGAAAAATCACTGTCATTTTTTCAATGCTCAAAAGTTAAGTAAAATTTCAGTAAATAGAAAAAGACAAGGCAAAATTGTGGCGTTTCTTCGCGATATCTCCCAAAAATATTATTTCACAAAAATTATTTTTGTATCATCTTGAAGCTCAAGAAATTAGCTTTTCAGTGACACCTCTTTAATTTCCGTGCAATTTTATTCTCTAATTTTAATAATTTTTTAAAATTTTGTACACATATGCATCTACGTTAAAACGTAACGAACAAGAATACAGAAGAAGAACTGTTGCCAGAACACATATAAAGAATTCTAGAAGAACACTAAAAAAGTTTAAAAGCAGACGATTAACAATTTATATCAGGAGCAATTACTGATTTGGTTCAATTATTCCATTTTAGCTGGATTTATTTCGAAATATTTTTACTATTCCAAGAATAGAAATAGATAATTGTGATCATAATTTTCTGTCTCCAACAACGTTTTGAAGCTAAAAAGAACGTGCAACGATGGTATTCTGCTAGTATTGGAATATTTTAGTAACTTAGTATTTACTCGAATCTTTGAGCATCCATAACAGCTTTTAAACGTTTGGGTATAGAATTCATTAATTTCTTCATAATTTCTGTTTTAGCATTCCTCCTTTCTTCGGTCACCACTGCTTTTTAATTCATTTTTCGTTTTCATGTTTTTGTGCTGTAACCACTAGTTCTCTCGAAATGTGTTAGTTGGGTTTAAATCCTGTTATTCGGGTGGTGAGTTTAGAAATTCCAGACGGTTATAAAGACACCAAAGGTAAATGTTGAGATTTATTTGCTAAAGTTGATCTCTGCACTTATCGTACAGTTTCTGATAAAATCGAAGCGCAATATTTTCCATTGAATTCTGTAGAAATTTTTATAATACTCGGGGGATTGTTCACAAATTTTTTAGCAAAGAATTTCTGATCACCTTACGTTTATTTTACGGGCGATCTCTTCTTATCTTTTTTTTTTCTGTATAAACCAACTTAGTGCTCTGTAAATTGTGAAATGGTTGCTGTAAATACTGCTCTGAAAATTGTTTGTTTAAAAAGTCAAAGTTGTTTGTCGAGCTCTGATTACAAATTTAGCAATTCTCTAGACTTGATTCCCAACTTTTAGAATAGAAAACAATATTTTTTCGAACTTTCAATGACTTATGAGCCAATTCTAGTTGATAAATAAAATATTTTTGCAAAATAAATGAGAAAATATAAAAAAACCAACCGATATTTTTAATATCACCGCAATGTAAAAGGAACAAAAAATATTTGCTGTTTATTTTTCTCTTTGTTAAAGTAGCTGGTAGACTATCTACAATTATGATGTTTGAAGTTGAATAAAAAAAATAGAGTTTAATTTATTCCTATTTTTTTTGACAGTTTCTTCACTTCTATATTGCATACTTCTATATTTCTTCTGCCAATATAAAATAGTATTCAGAAAAACAAGCATTCGTGTGACTTTTTATGGGAGTACCACTAATGAAGGCAGACATAGGAAACGTTTTCACGCTTCACCAAAGCGGCGAAAATATAACATTTAGAATATCCAAATAAAAACGCTTTTTCACCCAAACCAGGAAGAAGTAGCGTGTTTCGAAGGTAAACGACCATTCAGAACTTTTTATTATCATTATTATTATTTTATCATTTTTGTGAGAGAGGACATTTTGCACGGGCCAAGATGGCCGAATACGTGGGAAAATAAGCATATATAAATATCCGGATAGCCTCACCTTTTGTATTCCATAAACAACAAAAGAAAAAAATGGCGCCATCTCTTTCATTTTTATTCTTTTTAACTTTTGTTTGTTGTCATTATTCTATCCTTCACTTATCGCGATGCTTTATTATTTATCATCTGGCATCATTCAACTATAACCGTCGCCTTTATTAAAGATCATTTTTCCCCTCCATTATTTTCCCACCCAGAACTAATTATAAGTTCTTTAAGTGGTTCGGCCATTGTCTCGAGTTTTCCCGCCCTTTTTCCTTATTGGAAAGTTAGTACAAAGTAATCCGCATCTTAAATGTTTTTTTTAAATATTTTTCTTCGAACAGTTTCTCTTCCTTGTAACAAAAAATGAGGTGAAGTTCGAGCTCTTCGGTCTCGTAACGGTGAACGTTCGAAACGATTGAAATTAGATGGAATAAAAATTTTTACTCAAAGAATTACATTCTTAGAAGAACGTTTCCGCTAATGAATCCCTAAGATTCGGCATGATTTTAATAATTTCTTGTTTAGTTTGTTTTTATGGCACAGAAAGACAGCGATAAAATCCGTCGATTGATAGATTAAGGGACCATCTTTAAAATGAAGAACAAAAGCTATTAAATACTTTTTTTGACGTAAAAGCAAGCATACGGTGATTATAAATGCAACAATTTTAATGCAGATAAAGCATCTAAAATCTAAGGTTTTTCATATGAATAATGTAAGGGAAGTATGTGACATCCTGAACTATCGGCTGATCGTATCAAGTTATTATCAAACAAAAACTAGATAAATAAAGATTTCTTAATTTATCTCGTGCAGTCCAACTGGCCACTAAGGATTTTTCATAATAATGCCTATTATCAGCAGTCTTGAAAAATTTATTTGGAAATTTTTGATGCGATTTACATGTTCATGTCATCTTAATATAAAAAAGTCATCGTCGTATGTATGTTTGTTTGTATGTATTTATGTTCCACATCTTCTCCTAAACAACTGCACTTATTTCAACCAAACTTTGCACACTTATTAAATAAGACAAGGGAAAGACACCTGTAAACTTCTCAAAGTCCAAAAGTTAATTAAACAGTCAGTTAATTAGAAATTAACGGAAACCGTTTTTGCTCTGTAAATTCGAAACAAATTATCCCCCAAAATTTATTTTTATACCATCTTAAAGTTCAAATTTTTACCTTTTTAATGATACCAATTTTATAGCTGTGACATTATTCCTTCAATTTTTATTAATTTTTCAAAATTTAATAAAAAGTTGATTGCGCGCAGACGATTTTGAAATAAAGCAAATTTAATGATACTCAGATGGGCAACGGTGTAACTACTTTACCATTATTTTTCCTGTTTATATTTTTTTCAAATATCGTTTGGAAATGTTTTCATTGGTTCATGAAGAATTTTAAAGTTTATTTAATTAGATTAAAAAATCTCTGCAGTTAATATCACCTGTCATCTTTACCTGCGTTTCCTAAGAAATAATAAATAAGTTATATTTTAATTGAAAATATGTAACTCTGAGTATTACGAGATTCGGAGTTGTGTTTTAACGATGCCTAAAAGAAAGCATAAGTCAATCGCTCAAATTTCAACAAAGGCAAAGATAGTAAAACTCTTGCAAACAGATGAAACAGATTTTTGACTACAGCACGCTCCAGAAATGTTGTTTACAGTCAAGCATTGGATTAATGTAAGTCGTTGTAGCCTTAATCTCTGTAGTTGGGAGGTTGTGGTTTTGAATGTTTATTGTACATATTTTTATGCAGAGTGTATGCCTCTGTGTGTTAATTCAAATCGACAGCTATTGTCTAATCTCGAAGAAATTCCGCACATTAGGTCTTCAAAATAAGATAAAGGACACTGTCAACTTTACAAAGTCCAAAAGGTAATTTAAAAATTTAGCAAGATTTTGGCGTTTTTCAGCGATATCTTCCAAAAATGTTAGCTAACAAAAACTAATTTTACACCATTTTTTTTTTTAAATTTAGCTTTTCAGTGACACTAATTTCATTTCTGTACAATTTTTTTCTCTCATTTTAATAAATTTTTCAAAATTAATTTTATACACAATTTGTAACATTATCCTTTTTAGTGTTTATGAACTAAAATGCACATACGAAGAAAACGTTAACAAAATTTTGTAAAACACTACAAGAAAAATTTAAAAGCAGACAATTCACAATTTATATCAGGAAAAAATTTTGATTTGGTTTATTTTCATTAATCAAAACGTAATTTATCGTTCCAAAAAGTCCATTAAAACCTTTCTTATACTTCACTATTTGTGAAAAAGAAATTTGAAGTACTTATATAACAAATATTAGGGAGAGAATTAGTTTTCGGCGTTTTTAAAAATCATTTGCTTCAATTGATGTTCTCATTTTAATTTAAAAAACGTTTCACACGATAAAAGGATTTTGTGTATTATAATATTTTATTCAAAAGTATTTTAATCCTGAGCAACGCCGGGTTTATCAGCTAGTGGGCTATTAAAATTGTTTATGTGAATTTTAATAGACCAGTTAGAAATAATTTAGTCATGTGTAGAAAATATTATAGAGAAAAACTGAACTAATATGCATTTGAAAACCTCTTTAAAAGCATATATCAACCAAATAATCCTTTTATTTTAAAATTCAAAGAATTAAAACCGCAGATTCTTAATAATCAGGCCTTGTTTTTAGTTGATTGTATGAAGACGAAACAATACAAAGTAAACGAAAAAAACTAAACCTAATGCTTTCTTTAACATCTGGCTCCTATCTGTTTCACAAATTCCCTCATTAATTCTATATTTACAACGGTATTGAAGTCTTATACCTGTTAACGGCAATGTATGAAACGCCGGCATTATATAGAATACCTAGGCATTTTATAGAATGCCTGGCGTTTTCAGGCAAAGTATGAAATATGAGATTTATTATATACTTTCCCTAGGCATTGTATATAATACCTAGGCATTTTATAGAATTACAAATGCTATTTAGACAAAGTATGAAAAAAAAGTTCATGACTATTATTTAAAAGACGTTTATTCCTCAAAAATACAAACGTTATTTTGAAAAAATAATGAAGGAGTGCCATTAAAAAACTTTTATTCAAAATACGTAAAAAAAAATGTAAGTTGTACAAATCAAAATTTATTCCTTTCTTATTAAAGAAAACAAAATAAAATATGAACCTACTTGTTGCACCAAGAAAGAAAATGATTTTATTTTGAGTTGCACATAATTTTATTTCTTATGAAAACGAATCGGAGATGTATTTCATGCTTTGCCGGTTTGTGGCCAAGTATTTGGCATTCTATAGAATGCCTAGGAAATGTGTGAAATATTAATCGTTTCATACATTGCCGGCCAGTTTTCGGCATTCTATACAATGCCTATATATTCCATAGAATGCCGGATTTCAAACTTTGCCGGTAACATATCCATATATTATTATGTGGATGTATTAAGCGATTAAGAATTTAAGTACTTCAAAATGATATGCATTTGCCTTGCATGAGCACTTTTACTTATAAAAAGTAATTATCAAAAACTTTACTTCTGAAAATCATTAACTAATCACATGATTTATGCTACAGTAATAACATGATAACATGGCACTATTATTGTCAGCAAATTAACTGAAGAAAAAATAAATATAAATAAATCAAGGTAAGCATTGAATAGAATCGTTTTATGAATAGCGACAAAAAAAATCAATTTATCTTCTGTACATTTTATTTGTTGACGGTTAAAGATAAGCGTTCTCTTGACATGGGAAAACAAGTCGTCTGCAAATAAATCATTGTTATCTAAATGATTAGCATTTTCAACTTCTACTTTACAATCGTTGTTTTCATCATTCTTCAGTATTTAAGCAATGAATTTAGTTTGTTAGAGAAGATATAATTTTATTTCTATTATCAATTTAAAATACGAAGTTATGAAAATGATAGTGGAAGAACTTTTATTTGCTTTATATCTTAGTAATTCTAAAAGAATGCTACTTTTTAAAATAACAGCTGAGTATTTGTCATCTATATATTTAAGATAATTTGCTAAGAAATTCTTCACCGAGTCGGCCAGCCTCAACCACCCGACCGATTTTGACAATTTTTGTTTCATATGAAAGCTTATGACGTCTAGATATGTCAACAAGAGTCGCCTGCCCTCCATCACCCCAATTTTTGAACGAAATCGAAAAAAAATCTTTTTCTCACTGTACATTCTCTATGGGGGAAAACCTTTGGACAGTTCGCCAGCAACAATCACGAGGTATTTCGACAATTTTTTGTAATTGAAAGGTTATGACGTATAGATATGTAATCATGAGTCGCCTGCCCCCATTTTTGAACGAAATTCATAAAACACTTCTCCACCATACATTCTCTATATGTTTTTTCGATTTCGTTCAAAAATGGGGGTTGGTGGGAGACAGAAGACCTTTGATGACATATCTAGACGTCATAAGCTTTCATATGAAATAAAAATTGTCGAAATCCGTCTGGTGGTTTCGGCTGGCGAACTGTCTGAAGGTTTTACCATATTATTTTAAATATATAGATCCCAACAGTTCCATATCACAATGGTGTGTCAAAAATTATTGTAAAATACGTATTCTAGGTGATGGAAACTGTTTAGTTAAGGCGATTTCATTCTGCATTTATGGATCTGAAGACTTTTATGCCGAAATTCGTGAAAAATTTATACAAAAATTTACAACTAGATGAGGTTTATTGAAAGATTTTACAATTTTAAAGGAATCTGTTGTCTACAAAGAATATGAAATCTACTATGGTTTTATGGTCTGTTCCACTAATCTTCATGCAGTATTTAAAACTGAAAAAAGTAGTGGCTGAGAGCCTCGAAGCAGCAAGGTGGCAGGGGTAGCGGTGAGCAAAGTGGGTGCTGGCTGCGAACCCGTAGAGCGGCTAGTAGAAATTTATTCTTTACCTTTTTTACGAATTTTGAACTACGCTATTCTTCTGATAATGGAAGAAGAAACATAATATCACTACGGTAATTTTCTTTACTGGATCATAATTTAAACTGAAAGCAATTTGTGTATATCCCCTCGTAAAAATGGACCTTCCCATAATGTTCTTTCTTACTTATTTTGTTTTGTTCTTTTTATTTCTTTATCTAGGGATTAACCTGTACTTCCTTTAACCGTCGAAATTGTTTAGACCGCTATCAGTGGTGTAACAAGCCTAATAGTGGCTGGAATTTTGTTGAAAAAGTTCTGAAGTCGTTATTTTCAGTAAGAGTTGACCCGACGTACTAAGATTCCAGAAACAATGCATCCATTATCAAGCTTCGAGTGTTTGTAGAAACATAAATACATTAAGAATGCCAAAACGCATGGCACAAAAGACTAAAAACAGGGAAATGATTGCTTCATTATTATTTATCTTATACCACTTTCTTTGACAGTATCACTTTATTTAATGTATATGTTACTGTTAATGTGGATAATCGGTTATTATGCATAATAACCAACGAAGCCGGTTAAAGTGGATAATTTATGAGAATTTACCACATTAGCCGGTTATTATGTATAATTAAGTTTGGTCTATGTGATTAATTACATTGACGTATGATCTGATTGACCAAACTTCATTGTTAAATGTGATAAATTAAACAAAATTTATTATTTATTATTTAATGCAGTTAAAGGTTTGTCGATTAAAGTTAAATCTTTTCGAAACCAAAGTATTTGTGGGTTGTCTTACAAATGCTCTCTCAAATGTGTCTCCTGCTTCAAATGTAGAATTTCAACCGCACTCACGATGCCTGCGCCATCTAAAGTGGTCAATGGGGCAGACCTAACCGGGCAGAATTTTTTAACTTAAAAAAACATCCTATGGCTTCGCTAACAGGGGGAACCGGAACCTAGTAGCTTCGCTAGCTCATTGAATGTTAGAATATTGAAGAAATTAAAAGATACCACAGGTATATCCTAGAATGCAAAAAATATATATTTAAAGCATTTGCCCCTAGTATTTTCGCTACTAGCGGCAAATGTTTTTCAAAACAAGAAATAGTAAGGAATTATTAGGTTTACTCAGTTCTAATATTTGCAAATGGGAAGAAAAATTTTAGATTTAACAAAAAAAAAAAAAAATAGAATAATGCTAAGAATCAGAGATACTACCACGCAAGTGAAGACAGAATTTCAAAAGATGAATTCCAAAATATAAACAAGCGACTTCATAAAATTCCACGCAAACGAATTTTATTAAATTCATAAATCAATAAAAATCGCTCAATTACGTAATCAAAGAAATATAAAATCACTAAATAAATAAAAATTTTATTTAAAACATTTCATTAAAATTAAATTTTTAAATTTTAAGTCCAACTTTAGAGGATGTTAGAAGAACCGAAAGCTACTCCGTAGAAAATAACCGCCTTGACCGAATTTCGTTGGCAATTATGCATAATAACCGGTTAAGGTGGTAAATTTTCTTAGATTATCCACTTTAACCAGCTTACTTGGTTATTATGCATAATAACCGATTATCCACATTGACCGATATACATATAAAAAAATGCGAATGTCCTCACCCCTTGACTTTTGTGTATAATTTATTCCACAAAGAAACGCAAATTTTAACGAGTGGTCAAAAATGATTGACGTGTTATACAACCAAACCTTCTTGACTGGCATCCCTAAAAAACTCTAAAAGTAACCGAAAATGACATTTTGCACTGATGATTTTTTCGGATCCAGAGAGGTCTAAAACGTAGATAACGTGGGACATAATACTTCCTCATGCTTCATATACGAGAATGTAAAAATCGACTTCATAAATAACATTGGTCTGTTTTCTGACCACAGGTATAAAGAAATGATAATCTTAATTTTAGCCCTTTTTTCATCAAAGTACTCAGAATGTCTATTCGATTTTTTTTTTTTTTTTTGCAATTTGAGTTTCAACTTAATAATTCTTACCTCCTTATTTTGTCGTATTTTTTGTGGAATATCTCTCAATAAAAAATATTCTAGAACCTTGATTTTTTTTCCCTTACAGAGATATTTAAACGTCTTCGTTAATAACATTTTTCCATTAAACAAAATCTCCTTCCTATTCAGAATGAGCTTACATTTATTTTTTTTGCTTCATAATTTACTTAACTGCCATTTTAATGTTTAATGATAGTTCGAAACTGAGATACAACATAATAAAATCACTCGCAATTTTTACAGAAATATTGAAGTTTTACCTATACATTCTTTTCTATTTATTACATCAGTTACCATTTTTAAAAAGGAAAACAACTAGGCAGCTCTTTTCTCGTTCAGGAGCTCTTAAAAAATATGCTATTTTTACCAGATTCGAAATTCCTCGCATGAAGTAAGGCTTTAACATGTAATGCAAACATTTCACATGACTTCACAGTCACATGACGTATGTTAAAATGCATCTCATCTTATGTTAGTATTGTATCATTATTGAGTGAAATTATGAGCGTGAATGTAAGCATGAACGATAGGTGAATGAAAAGTTGAGTGAGATATCTAAGGTGACGTAAATAATACTTAACAATATTTTCTTCCGGCATAATTAAAATTCCTTTATAATTGCACAAAAGATTCAGGCTTAAATCATTTGTTAGTTAGGGCTAAGTAAATAATTATTAGGTTTCGGAGATTTTGAACCATTGAGTCAGTCCCATCTCTGGTGTGACTGCTTTATGCTGTGCTGTGAGCTGAACATTCGATTCCAAAAATAATTTAGCACGTCACATTTGACCTACGTGAACATGAATTGACTACACTGACCGATTTTTCTTCCATTTTATTTCTTGAATAATTCATTAAAGGAATAACTGTCGCCTCTTTTACATATTGCATTCTGAAATAAAATTCCTTCTTCTAATTTATCAGTAGTAACCACGACGTCTAAAATAATCTTTAAAACTTGTACATAGATTATTATTTATACATAATTTTAATGTAATGTTTATTTTCCCCTAAATTAGTTATCGAATTCTTATTATTTCAAGATAATTTCATTCAGAACAAATTTTAAAAGTAATTTAGAATTTCAAATAACGCAAAGTACTCGAATTCCATCCAAAACAGAGAATACCTAAATTTTATTCTTTTACGAACACGTAAGATCGTGTTCTTTGCTCTTTTTCCTTCTAATTTCAGTAACCCACTCAGTTATCTTGTTCTGTTATTTTTCTGCAGACGATCCAAAAGTGTTGCCTACTTTCGATTGAATCATTTTGTTCTTTACCAGATTCGGAAGTATGCCGACATGCTTCGTTTCTCGAAAATCTGGTTATCATTATTACGTTCTAATTATTATTCTGTTTTAGTTAAAGGATTTTTGCATGACCTTTTAACGTATTTCAAAACATCGATCTGTGACAGAATCACCTTGAAATATATCGAATAAAAACGATATCACTTTTGCTTATTGTTGTTTTTTTAACTGTGAAAGTCAAATTAGAATAAATTGTTAGAAGAAAATGGTGTCATAGAAGTTAATGATGCAAAGATTTATGTATTTTATGTTATTATGTTATTTCTAACCAACTAGTTAAGAGAATTGGGACGTTCTGCACAGTCAAAAAAAAAATATATATATCAATTTTAGCCTCATAAAATAGGGGAAATTTCACCTGTTCCAGAAATGTATGATATGTATAGGTTTGAAAAGCAGAAAGCTCAAAAATAAACATTTAAAAATGTAAACAGATTAAAATGTATTATTTTGCAGTTAAATTTCCAGATTTTGCATTCTCAAAACATATTTCTCACAAATTTAGGAAAGCATTTATAAAATTCTTTTCATTGCCTAGATGTGAAATGTTATCCAAAAAAATTATAATCATTAGGCATCTGTTAAACCTATTTTTATTCATTTCTGGGCAGAAATATATTTTTATGACGCTATTTATAATGAAAGATACATATCATATATTTTTCAAGTTACATAATATTCAATATTTTTTCCAACTTTTTTGTTTTAAGTTTATTAAAATGAAATTATTCGCCGTAATTAGTGAGCATTTACTCACATGTTATACTAATTTTGAGGTTATTTTATACAGAACTGTTAATTCTGAGCGTATAGTTCTGTGGTTCAGTAGCGTAGCTAAAGGGGAGCAGTAGGGGTGGTTCTCGCCGGGCGGCGCTTCGAAAGTGGGCAGACATGCCGGAGAACAATTTTATGATTAAGAAGAACAACATCATGTATTGTGTATATGTTACTGTGAAAGACCGAAATTGGAGAATGTCGACTTTCATCCGTGAAAGTCGACACATACCAAATACGTCAGTGAAAGACCGAATATTTGATTATATTCTTGTGCATTCGGACCATCACCGGTGTATGACGACAAGCACAGATATGCTCTGGTGAATGTCGACATTTGCCAGTGTAAGTGAGAAATAAGGATATTTGGCAAATATTTTGGACATA
>BGPR01000673.1:298400-330657 GCA_013235015.1 Araneus ventricosus
TGCTTTCGATTATGGATTATTAGAAAGAAAGAATAATAACCTCTCCGCGTTCCATTCTATTTCTGCACAATGCCGTCATCCCAATCGCTCCCCGGGATCGAATACCTTTTCGGCGGGAGAACAGGTTTTCTGCCTTCTTTGTTTCGAAGATGGCGGCGAGAACAAGGCAGATCGCATTCGAATGCGGAAACAGAAAGTGGAAGGGAGAAACGGATTTCGGAGATAAATTCGCGGAACAGAACATTTTTTTTTTCCGATGTGCCTTCCAAAGTTATAACTTATTATACAGTTTACCGATTTCTAAAGTGACAGCATTATTAATTTCGACGGTTTGCCAGAAGCTGAAAAACATTCCAGATTTGTCCGGAGACATAGAATATCTATGATAGAACCCAGGGAATGAATCTGCCTGAAGGAAAAATAGTCATAATAAGAGCCCAATTTGTTATTAAGGCTTCTTTGTATCTCCTCGCTATCTGCTCCAAAATGTTAGAAAAAGAGAAGGTTTTAGAACATTCTAGACTAAAACTCTTTTTATATCTCCTAGCTTTCTGCTCCAAAATTGTAGAAAAAGAGAAGGTTTTAGAATATTCTAGACTAAAACTCAGAACGAAGTTTTTGTTTATATCTCCTAGCTTTCTGCTCCAAAATGTTAGAAAAAGAGAGGGGTTTAGAACATTCTGGACTAAAGCTCAGAAAATATGGTCAGTGTAATAACTCTAACCCTTTAAATGTTCATTTTTTTCTAGTAGTGTTATAGAAGAATTGCTTTGGGATTGAGATTCTTTCCAGAAAAGAAATTCATTTAGCGTATTCGATGACATTAATTTTTTGTTGATTAATTTTTTAATTTTGCTAATTAATATTTAATTATCAAGTCCAGACACTTCGGTATGGTTTGAGAAAAGAAATTGGAACATCTAGGTATTTGTTCCATTGACAAATTTGGCGAGAATTTAAGCCAACCTTAAAAAATGCACTTAAAAACTGATTAAGTTGGTTGTAAGTCTACTTACCACGGCCTTATAAAGGGTTAAAGCCTCGCTGTTACTGGTGGTGATAGAAGATTGATACGGTCCCGATTATTAGGGTTATATATGCAACAGCACCAGTGGCATAGCGATGGTAAATAATCCCCCTTCAGGATATAATATTCTTATTTTGTCTCTCTCTCTCACCCAACATTTTTGGCGACTTCATTGCAATGAACACAGAAATATTTTGTTTCAGAGACACCCTTCAAAACCCTCTCTCGAAGGCCTCTTCGAGATATCGAAATGCCTCTTGATCCCATTCTCTGTAGGAAGTGGCGTAAATGACCAGGGAGTCAGTGTTTAAGGTCACCGTAGAGTCAAAATATTTCCTATTTTGGGGTCCCGACAAAATTTTTCGAACGGAAATGGGATGCCCGTTTTCATCACCCTAAATAGGGTCGCGAGATGAAAAGCTTCAGAAGTTCTAATTTACTAAAATTTGAATGAGTATTTTCCAATCTATGGCACAAGCTCAGTGATGAAGGAGAGGGGATGGCAGGGACAGCCGTAGATGCCCAAAGCAGCAGTCTTACGAGATGCCACGAAGACAAAGAAATGACATATTTATTTCACTTTATTATTCAAACATGGTGAGGATGAGTAGAAAAAACAATTTTTTTACGCAGGATGCTACTTACTTTTGCTAGCTGATTGTCACCAGGGTTTCTTAAATTGAAGCTCGACCGTAAGTAAATGTGTTGGCTTACATGGATTTTGTAGTAACTGTTACATTTGCATGTGGTTCTGTCACATTCTGCCATGTTCGCGCTTTCATTGCAATTTACCATACATACATATTTAATTAAATTTCTTTTTTTGTTTATCGTTAATTTTATACCTTGCAGTAAAGGGGACAACGCTTAAATCGACCAAATCTGGAAAATTTCTCGCCTATTACTTCATGACGCTGAGAGTAATCAAGAAATAGCTTAGTTAGTTAAGTAAAATTCTCGGCCTAAAATTACACGAGAGTAATTTCTGGACAACCTTTAAAATTTTGAACTATGATCAGATGACGTTGATGACGCCAGTATTCACATCCCCAAATTTTCACATCACACCTATGGATGGGAGTATAGCTCCTATGATTTCCGTACACATCGGATCTTCGATGGAATCGAGTCTTGAACCTGAGACTCATCCATTCGAAATTGATACTCTACCACCAGGCCTAGACGGCCTTCAATAAGGGAAAAATGTGCCAATGTCCACGCATTAATGAATTGGGCTTGGTTCCAGGTTTTACATTTTTTTTTCTTAGCCTGTTATAATATATCAAAACAATTAAAACCAGATTTAATTCAAAGCAGTCAAGATGGATGTTGAACTTTTTCTATCTAGGTAAAATGCTATATTTTACTGTTTTGTTTTCCATCTAATAAAGGTTTAGAAACTAGCAATTGGACCACGAGAAGTGTGGACACCCTGTATAATCCAGCGGCCACCTAAAGTTCGTAGATGGGTTCATGGTATATCCTTTCTTCTGAAACAGGATTGCCAATGTAAAAACAAAAAAATTATAACTTTGTATAAACCAATGCTTATTAAACTATCGGTCCGATCTCAAGTGGGATAGCTAAGCATTGGTAATGAGCGTTTCCGTCAACTCCTTCAATTTAAGGAAGCAAAAATAATTCAGAAGATTTTATTAAGATATTAAATATAAGGATATTAAGTTTTTGTTTATTATAAATTAATACTTCATTTTCCAATTTTTTTCTACTAATACGTTTATTTGGAGTTGCGATCTGAATTTTCATTCAGAGATGGGCTTTCGAGATATTTTTGCAACCGATGTAAGGTCACGAATAGAAGAAGTATAAGAAATTTTGGTATAATCTCTTGTAATACTTAAACTCTTTGGAATATAAGTTATTCTCATCGATTTAAGGTTGAAAGTTAGCCGTTAAAAATTGTGGATATATCTCCTGCAGACATAAGAAGTGTATGTATAACAGAATTTTTTCCAAAAGCAATATTTCAGTGAAAGAAATTCGGAACAAATCGAGAATTACGTCAAACGTTTTCAATATCTAAGGAAGTAAATACCATGATAAATTAGACAATAATTGATCATTAATGTCCATGAAATGCATGAGTTTCAGAAAATTGTCGCTTCAGTGTAAACGTTATGCATAGAAACTGCATTTTAACGAGGTGTTCAACACTGTTATTAATCTTCCTTTTCTATTTTCTAAAACTTTATAAATCAAGCAACAAAGATAAGGCAAACGCTTCACAGTGTGAGTTAACGCACACTTTTGGAATTAAATCACAGAATCATGCAGCCACACCACGTAATTGTGCATATATTACACTCTAATAAATAATCTTAATCTCTTGATATGTTGCCTAAATTCGGAATTACGTTACGACGTCACGAATAATAATTGGTTCGAGTATAATCTCATCTCTCTAGTTTTGGAGCGTAAAATAATTTAATCTACTTATCTCCCAATAATTTTTAAATATTTTAAATATCGCTTAATCTACAAGATTTTATCACTAAGATATTACTAACTTTATCCGAATTTATTAGACCAAATTTCTCTCTATAATCCAGATAATCCGAAACGATGAATCCTGATTTCAGTTAATTTGAAGGTTTCAGACAATGCTTTTTTCATTTCTAGGAAAGAAAATACATACACAAAAGTATTTTCAACTGGTAAGAGCAAAACGAGTCAGTATAGTTTGGTTTAGTTATATTAACGTCCCATTTTGAAGCAACACGAAGGCTATTTTGGGACGGACCTCGTCATTTTTAACCGCGGTCAGATGACGAGGACGACACCTGAGCTGGCACACTCCTCTGCAAACTTCCGCGCCACACCAGCGGGAAGACGTTTGACCCACTGAGTATGATGTAACGTGCAACGGGTCCGCATGCACGGTGAATCTTCAGTGGAATCGGCTTTCAAACTTGGAACCATCCGGGTCCCGAAGCCGAGACCTTACCACTAGGCCATCGCGTCCTCTACCAGTCAGCGAACGGTATCACACATAGAAAATAAATTTGGTAACTTTTTTGTGAAAGAAATGTGTGCAAAAAATATTTCTATCTTCATAGTAATTTGCTAAAATCATTAAATAATTTATAAAAGAGGAAGCATGGTTGCTACCGTATAAAAGTCTCGATTATACAAGTTAGAACAGATCAAAGTTATTCTGAGGTGAAAAAAAAATGTTTAATTCCAGGACATTTGTAAACACTGATGTACACAGGGACGATATGCCAAATTTCATCCATTTATTTTATTGCGTTTCTCAATCATTGTGTTCACATACACGCAGACAGACTTAGCTCCAAAAAATTTTTTGACGTAGACTTACGTCCCGCCATAGTGGTCTAATGGCCTGTCGGGAAAGGAAAAAATTATGACGCTTTTCGCGCTAAAATTAAATGCTTATAGCTCCGCAACCAAATAACATAGAGACTTGGGTTTTATTTCATTTAACAGAGAAAGGTAGATATTACAGATTTCAAAAGAAATTTTAGAATTTGGAATTACGGTTTAGTCACAGTCGAGTTGCAAAGTTGGTGAAAATCACGAAAAAATTTGATGACGTAACAGCGGCCGATGCGCGCGCATGCAGACTAAGGCAATTCATTCATCAAACGCGCGAAATGTTACTCAAGAATTTTTGAATTAGTTCGAATTTCGTGTTAAAATTAAACGCTAATAGCTCCTCAACAAAATAACATAGAGAGTTGGTTTTAGTTTCATTTAACAGAGAAAGGTAGGCATTAAAAATTGAAAAAATAACTTTAGAATTTATAATTACGGTTTAGTCAGCAAAGTCAGTTTAGTTAGCAAAGTTGGTAAAAATTACGAAGAATTTTACATAGATAGAGTCACATAGTCACACTAGACTAATAGTCACTATAGACTATAGAGTTAATAGTCACATAGAGCTACTTTAGTGACAGAAAGTCACAGTTGAGTAAGGTAAGTAAGTTTACGCCCCTCAATCCCAGCAGCCGTTTCGCAGAGACAGCCTCCGAACTTTTTTTCTCAGACTCAAAGAAGGTGTGGAACGTCGATTTTCATCGAATTTTTTGACGATTACAGTACTTTGAAACATCTGAACGATAGCAATACTTCCGATACTTAGACTATTATTTTAAGTACTTTGTATACAAGAAAATAAAAAGTTCATGAAACCTTGGTATAAACAACAACAAAAAAAAATTGCAAACATTTTTGCGACTAGGATTTTAAAAAAGTAAGTGCACTGCACGGCATGGAATGTGTCGATTGAGTTGGCTAAACATTTAAGGAATCAGGAACGAACAGCCATTTTATAGATTTTGGGTTTGTTATTGAAAACTACACGTAAATGAGTGTAGTTTCTATGCAAAAATTGAAACAAAATCCAATCCGTTGCGTAACAGATTGTTTATATTGTAAAAATTAATTTTAGAAAAATTCAAGAACAAAATTTTTTTCTTCAACGCTTTGCGACGATAATTATATCTAAAATAAATCCCAGTCGGCAAGCCGGAAGGCAAAGGTAGGTTCCTTTTGTTTGGAGATATAAGGAAACGAATATTTCGTCCTCTATTTTCATTATGGTTGAAGCTGCAAGAATGAAAGAGGGTGGAAGAGACTGCAAATGACGAGCGCTTTCAAACAAGTGTAACAAGCATATTTTAAAATGAAATTTTTATTTAAGGGGGGCGGAAAATCACATTTTAGCTCATAACTTCTAAACATTTGCAGCCCCAAAAAACTTGAAATATAAAAATTGTTCGTTATGATAAGGCAATAATTCGCCTAATTTGAATTTTCTTTCTATCTTCAATTGGAAAGGAATTATAGAGAAATGAAAATTTCAACCCCCACCATGTCCACCCCCTTTTGAGCTGGATAGCCCATCTACGAACCCGGCCGAGATTTTCTATATCCTTACAGCATATCCCACGCCGGTTAAAATCAAATCAAAATTACTCCAGTTATCGTGTTCACAAGTTAACATGGGCAAATAAATTTTTGAACGAAGGTTGGTTTTGGGTTCTAGGGGTCATGATCGGTGAAGATCTGCAGAAATTTTCCGGAATCGTGTCATGAGAACCATTGCAATAGGTAGAGTTACTATAAGGAATCTACCTAACATTCATTTTAGAGACGGTTTTCGGTTATATAACTTCGTCCACTGACCAATCGGAAAACGCATCAAAATATTTCTTCAAGATTCATTTTCATTCCAAAGAAGCATCGTGTAAAGTTTTCTTTCTTTTAAATCTCTTTAAACCTTTTATCCGTCCGTCTGTTGATATACATTTTTTGTTTCGTGCAAGAATGACACGCTTGTGCTTCGAATTCGCAATGCATGAAATATTCAAAAAAAAATTAAAATAATTGCAGCGCGACAATTCAAACTGAAGACTTCACTGAACACGGTATGAAGGAAGACAGACGAATTATTTGTTCCAGAAAAGTATTTCTGGTTCGGCCTTGAATGCCTTTATTTCGCGGTGGAATTGTTCAGAATCTTTTCCAATTAGAGTAAGTCTCTGCTGATCTACAAAGAAATTAAAAAGAAAGAAAAATCTGTGTGTTCGCAAAATTATAGCTTCCAGCGTTCGGTAATTGAAAATCCACTGCACGTAAACACAGATATGTGAAGTTTAAGTCGATTCTACAGATCAAAGGCTTCTTAAACTGTGGTTAATTGCTCCGTTTGGGTTTCTTTCTACAGATTCAACACTTGCGAGCAAAAATATTTCAGAAAATTATTTTGAGATTAAAAATATTTGAGAAAATTATTTTGAGATTAAAAATATTTCAGAAAATTATTTTGAGATTAAAAATGCCAGTTTAAAATTTACTACTTTATATAACTGCTTAAGCTGTGTTTCTTTTTGTCTTCAACTAATGATTCGTAATATAAGAAAAGGATGCCGAATTTGGACCACCAGGTCATTATCTAATGTACAGTGATAGACATTTTTTATATTCTATTATTATTTATCTTCAGAACAATGTAATTAACATTTTACGATATACATAGGGTTGCCATAATTGCAAAACATTGATACGAGACGTTTAGTTATCTTAATATAAATAAAAGTCATTATGGGTATGTATGTTTGTATGTATGTAAGTTCCACATCTCTTCCTAAACCACGGTACTGATTTCAACCCAACTTTATACATTTATTAATTAAGACAAGGGGAAGATTACTATCAACTTTTCAAAGTTCAAATGTTAATTAAACAGTCAGTTGTTTAGAAATTAACCGAAACTGTTTTTCCGCAGTAACTTCGGAGCATATTATTCCTCAAAAAAATTTTTACCTTTGCAATGATACCAATTTTATGTCTGTGACATTTTTTCTTCAATTTTTATTAATTTTTCAAAGTTTATTAAATTGTTAATTACCTGCAGACGATTTTGAAATAACGCAAATTTATAGCTACTCCGTTGCTAGACAACGGTCAGACTTTGAACTAGTATACCTTTATTTCTGAAATTTTTCCTTGTTTTTATAAATATATTTTATATAAGACGAGAGAGATCATCATCAACTTTTAAAAGCCCTAATCTTATTAAAATTTTAGTTAATTGAAAATTAAGCAAGATATGGCATTTTCCGTGATATTTTTCGAAAATATGTATTATGTTACCAAAACTATTTTTACACATATTTAAAGTTAAAAAAATTATCTTTTCATGGCACAAGTTTCATTTCCGTCCAATTCGTTGCCCTCATTTAAAAATTTTTTCAAAAATTAAAGTGACTATAAAATTTACAATTTGTAAATTTTTTTTTATTGGTGAAGAACAAGAATACATAAGAAGAACTGTTGCTATCTCACATTAGAAGAAATCTGGATGAAGACTAATTTTATTATTTTTCATTCATATTTATTTCAACGCTTTTTCTTAATTAAAAATTTACTATGTAATTAATTGTCCCAAGACATCCGTTAAAATCTTTCTTATACTGCAAGATATATGAACAAAATTCGAAATACCTATGCAACAAATATTAATAACTTATGGAGAAAATTAGCTATTCGCGGCTTTTAAAAATCGCCTGGTTCAATTGATATTCTCATTTTAATTATAAAACGTTTCAGAAGATAAAAGAATTTTGGGTATTGTACTTTTCTATACAAAAGTAGTTTTTAACATCAAAAATATTAGACATGAAAGTATTTTAATCCCGAGCAACGCCGGCCATAACGGCTAGTTAAATAAATAAAACGTGATAAAAGTGGGTAAGTAATAGTTTATTTTACTCTGATTAAAAAATAAATAAAGTTTAAGCAATCTAATAAAATGAACACGTAGAATAATGAAAAAAGATTCAAGGCTAATCCTTTTTAACTCAGTCATAATTTAAAGTTGATTTTATTTTCTTAATAATACCATTTTCTTCTTTCACATAATTATAAAATTGGGCGCAAGTCATTTTATAATTATAAAGACGAATCAAAATTGCTTCGGTTGTCTCCACTGACAAACTATTTCTTTCGTCCAACCATTGAGTTGACATTAGGGAAAATATTCTCTCCACATTTGCATTGTGAGCTGGAATGGCAAATACGTATTCGCATAGCCTTATTAGACATGACTTCTGATCAATATACTTTGAATCTGCAAAAGACTTCAGCCACTTCTCTTCCATACTCAATTTCATAGTTGCTTAGCAGTTTTGGTAGGTATTATTTTTCTCTAAATAAATCTTTTAGATATACTAACTGATTGAATAGAAAGTCAGTATCGAGAAAACGGGGTAAATAGTAATAAGGGACTGAGTAGTGAAATACAGTGACAGTCCCGTATATACGGGGCGTATAGCAACACTAGATATACGCTTTAAAGTAGGAGAAAATTGCTTAAAAAATTGTGTAATAGGTTCAATTGAGAAAACTGTTTTTTTCAGGTTGACCACTGGTTTTCTTAATTGGACAGCCAACTTTTTAAGCACAGTTAAAGCAAAAATACTTTTTGATTCTCCAATTCACACCAGCACAAAATGTATGAACCCAAATATAACATTTTATGCACTGTATCAGTTCTCCTTCTCCCTTTGTTTCCTCACATTTGATACAAAATTACGTAGCCTTAGTGTTTGTTCTTTCTGATCCAACGTTTGATGTCTTTAATGTCCTTTTATTGTGTTTTTTTCCTTCCAATTTATAAGGATTACTAATGATTATAACTGATTTATGGGCTATTGCTCTAGTTAAAGAGAATACTCCCCTTGATTTAAACCAGGGACTCCCAACCTTTCCCCCCTCGCGCACCCCCTGATTGTTCTTTTTGTTTTCGCGTACCCCCTACTGTCATATGCATCCCCCTCGCCAACCATCCGTCTATGAAAGGAAGTTTCTATCAATAATGTTCAGGTTAGCTTAAGAGTGAAATACCTCGAATTAATAACATTTGCAGAACTTATTTTTGATTTTACATTTTAGTCCATTTTTTCAATAGTATTCTAAAACTTTAAGGTTGAGTCGGCTCTCCTGGATATTGAATGAATAAAATAGGATTAGTTCAACGACAAAGCAAATGAAATCAGTATTGTTATTATTTCGTTTTAGCTTTTAAGGATAGCTAGAAATTACACTTCATAATAATCAAATATTCAAATGGTATAGTTATTAAATAGCAAATATTCTCTAACTTTTTTAATCCCTTATGTTTTATTGTTTCTGACACTAACAACTTTGATTTTGCGTACCCCAAAATGGTCCTTCGCGTATTCCCAGGAGTACGCGTACCACAGGTTGGTTACCTCTGATTTAAACGGTTCAATTAGGCAGTTGCTTGTAATCCATTCTAGGCAACTTTCTTTTAGACTACAAAAAAAATTCCTCAAACCTTATTTTAAAGCGATTTTAAAAATTTTTATAGTAAATTGTAGCCAAACAAATTTCCTATTCAGAGGATATAATAGCATATTTCTCTACTTACTTTAAAACAGCGTAAGAGCTGTTTGTCTTTTGTTAAAATAATTAATTCGTGATGTCTAAATTTAAACACTTGTTCTCTAACTGTAACCAAGTAGCGCTTTCTCTTAAAAATGATTTCATATATCACATTTACACCGTTACGACATAATTTGCCTATTTTACGGCCCAAATATTTAATAGAATTGGAGTTATGATACCGGCCAATCTAGGTACTGCTTCGGACCAAATTTAGTGACTTTCCTCTGAAATTTTTTTTTATTTATATTTCAATTTTTTGAAATCCAGATAAAATTTCGAGAGAAAAAAATTTAAGAAGGTCTGTTAAAAATCTATTTTAACCCTACTGTGGTCCATATTTGCATAAGTACTATTTTTTACTTCAAATTGAATAATTTAATTGAATATTAAACTAAATAATCTGAATATTGGTAATTTATATTATTTCTTACTACATATTTGATTTGAAGGACGAAAGATTTTTAAAAAGGGAATTTTAATCAAAGTAAGAGATCGACTCATGCCCACGTGGTGCACGTCAAGCGCTTCATGCTAATTTTGGAATCCATTGCGCTTCTTGTATTGCAACGGGAATTTAGATGGCCTGTCAGAAACGTACTTGAAGAAGGGAAAATTCTTAGTAAAGAAATTTTAATCAAACTGTGAGATCAGTTGAATCAGCAAATTGAAGAAGGGTACAAGCGACAACCAATCGAAGCTCACACAACATGGATTATCATACAGCTTAAAAACAATCAACTAGAAAAATTAGAAAAAAATTTTAAAATAAAATTTTAACTTAAACTTTAAACAAGAACAACAAAAAATTTTATTTATAAACAAGAAAATTTATAGAATAAAATTTAGAAAAAAAATTCAAAAAAATTCATTCTTAGTTGTAAACAAGGAGCAAAAACCACTTATGTCAAGAATCTCATATTCAAAAGTTTGGTATAAAAACAATAAATAAGAAAAAAATAGGAAGTGGGGGTGTTTATTTTTATTTCCTTCAGAAAATAGTTTTCGGATTCATTCCCTTTTTCAGACTGCTAATTTAATTCATGCTCTTGTGATACACGTCAAACGCTTCATGCTAATTTTGGAATCCATTGCGCTTCTTGTATTGTCAATGGCGTAGCGAGGGTAAGTGGCACCCGGAGCAAAATAAGGAATTTGGCCCCCAATCATCATCAGAGAATTAGCAGGGGTCAATGGCGCTCGAAGCATGGAATTATTTTTTCGCCTCTTTCTCAAATTTAATTTAAACAAGGGGCTCAAAAGCACTAATGTTTCGTCTCCATGGTGCCCCCTAAGATTGATGACCGGGGCATCTATAGCCCCGTGTCCCCCCGTTCGCTACGCCCATGCGTATTCCAAGTGCATTTAAATGGTATGGCAGAAGTGTTTGCAGTTATAGGAGGATGCATGGAGGCGTTTACCACGTAGCCGTAATGTCGCGTGCAGTCATTAATGTTCTTGATTAATTAACCCCTTAACTGTCGCGTCCGTCATATTGACGTGCATCGAATTATCCCATTTTTAGGATAATAAACTAAAATCCATAAGCATCTCAAGTATTCTATGCCTTCTTAGATGAGTGTAAACGGCAGCCCCTTTCCAAAACAGGAGGGGTCATCTTATTAGATAGCAAAGAAAATGCGACTCTTAAGGGGTTAATTTTAATTAAAAATTTAAATTCAAAATTAATTTTCGTAATTACTTATCCTGCATTCGTTACACTCATCGGCATACATTTACACAATTTCTGTCGGAAAACTCCAAAATCTCGCAGTACAGGGTTAATCAACCCTTTTTTGCGTGGAATGTTTTGTCTGGTCCGTCTGCCAAACTTCTTTTTACCCATTCATTCCCACCTCCTTTCCCCAAAATCGAAGTGTCATCGATTCGACCAATTTTCGCATCTCGGCAAAGACAAAAGCTGACCCATCTGCGGGCAGGGTTCGGACACCTCTGAAGGAACAACCACCGTCTGCCTGGTCTGATCAGTCACCCTTGGCTCGGATGATGCGTCAGAAGCAAAACAACCGCTCGCAGACAAACCAGTTTCCTCATGCAAATAACACGGGCCGAGGGTAGCGACCTGGAAAAGCTCTTGCGTACCTAGTCTTTGACACCGGTGACGTCATCGGATCGGTGATATTCCAAAGAAGCAGGCAGCGAAAGTCTGCCCGTCCGGCAGAGTCGTGATCCCTTCTTGTTTGGCACTGGGAGAAAATGTCAATCAACTTTTTAAGGGTGTAAATTGAAATGGTGGGCTCGCTTTCTGGGTAAGATTCGGTTTTGGACGTGCTGCACCAACGCGATCGGTGTCTGCTTTACATTATCATGAGGAAACAGGGTTTTAAACTGTAAAAAGAAGCTACGGACATTATGCAAAATAGAAATTTTCTGAGAAGCTCAAGAAATTGTAAGCCGTCAGTTCAGAAAGTTTAAGAGTCAAAGTTTATCGCCCAGCGTCGATATGTTTGGTTCGAGAAGAAATGTCAATCAACTTTTTAAGGGTGTAAACTGAAATGGTGGGCTCGCTTTCTGGGTAAGGTCCGTCTATGGACGTGCTGCATCAACGCGAACAGTGTCTGGAGTGGCTGTTTAGGCAAAAATATATTGATAAAAATAGAAATATTTCAATAAAAACCACGGAGTTTTTATGTACAGTGGCAATTTTCTGCAAAAATTCAAAACAGTGCCATTATATGTAAAAATATGATGTGCAGCATCGATTTGTTGCTACTCGTTTTCTCTTCTTGTTTGGCATTGAGAGAAAACTTCAATCAACTTTTTATGGGCGTAAATTGAAATGGTGGGCTCGCTTTCTGGGTAAGGTTCAGTTTGTGGACGTTCTGCACCAACGCGATCTGTGTCTGTTTTACATTGTCATGTGGAAGCAAGATTTTGTTTTGGAATAGGGACGTAAATGGCTGCCTAGGCATAAATATAATAATGAAAATGGAAATATTACAATAAAAACCACGGAGATAATATTACAGTAGCAATTTTCTGCAAAAATTCAAAAAATTCCCATTATACGTGAAGATATGATGGCCAGCATTGACTTGTTGCTAGTCGTGATCTCTTTTTGTTTGGGTGTAGGAGAAAATGTCAATCAACTTTTTAAGGGTGTAGATGGAAATGGTGGGCTTCTCTCTCTCTGGGTAAGGTTCGGATTTGAACGTGCTGCAGCAACATGATCTGTCTGCTGTATATAAGCACGTGGAACCGTGTTTTTGTTTTGCGATTTCGCCGTCAAAAGCTGCCTAGACAGAAATATATTGATGTCAATAGAAACATTCAAATAAAAGTCACGAATACTGTGTGTATTGGTAATTTCCTTAAAAGCTTTGAATATCGCCACTTTATTAAGTCTGCCGTCCAGAATATATTTGTTTGAATCGGGAACAAACATCTGTCAGGTTTCCTATAGTATTAATGGAAATGTGTATTTTTTAACAGGATAAGTTTCGTTCTGAGCGTGCTGCAGCAATAGTCTACCTGACGTACGTCATGACGTGGTCCAATCACAAAACTTGTTATTGTTTTGTGATTGGACCGTCAAGGGCAAAAATATTTTGATGAAACTAGAAATATTCCAATATAAGTTGTGGATATCGTGTATAGTGGTAATTTTCTAAAATTCAGAAAATTCCGATTATGGCAAAACTTAGCCGCACTAAAAGTATCTATTTGACAAATCTGGCACCAGGCTATTTGAGTCGAAATCGATTCTCGTTTGTATCGCTCGCTTTCTAGGTAAGGTTCGTTAAGAACGTGCAATGTGATTTGTCTGCGGTATATTATCATATGAAAACATGGTATTGTTTCGGAAATGGGGACAGAAGTGATAACTTAAGCACAAATATATTGGTGAAAGTTGAAATATTGCGATAAAATCGATGAACATTGTGTATAATGGAAATGTTCTGAAAAATTCAAAAAATACCATTATACAAAAAGCATCGATTTGTTTGGGTCGAGAACAAATGTCAGCCAGATTTTTAATTATGTAAATATAAATAAATGATGGTTTCCCTTTTTGAATGAAGTTCGTCTTCAGCGTGATACAGTAATTGAAATGAGACGAAAACATAAGTGTACTACGGCAACGTGTCATCGATTTGTGGTCTGTCTGCAGTATATTAACATGTGGACACGTCATTTTATTTGGGGACTGGAGATGGTAGTGGACATCTGGAATAACTAACTACACTGGTGAAAGTAGAAATAGTCCTATAAAAATTTGGGAGATTTTATTAATGGCAATTTTCTGATGAATTCAGAAAAGTGACATCACACATGAATATCTGCTGCCAAAGATCGATTTGGCTCGTTGCTGGAGTCGAGATTGATTTTTCTTTGAATTGTGGCGAAATTGTAATCAGCTATTTAAAGCTGAAACGGTAAATGTGTTAGCCTTTTTCTCCTAGTTAAGTTTGTGAACGATGATACATATTTAAGAGAAGAATGCAGAGTCGTAGGGATAGGAGGGAGAGGATAGTGCTTGTTTCGGGGCCAACTTAGGAGGGAGCAAGACAAAATATTTGTGAGTTTAACTTTTCCTCTTAATTACAAACATGATGAAGGAGGTAAACGCCCCGGTTTCCATACATTCTCGCTGACCGCTGGAAGCTATTTGCAGCAACTTGGTCACTCTGATGTATGTTGTCACGTGAATTCACGGTGTAGTTTTGGGAATAATGGTGGTGGACACCTATGCGAAATATATTCGTGATTGCAGAAATATCCTATAAGCTTTACAAATATTGCTGGACTCTTCTTGAGAGAAAATTTAGTGAACAAAATGCAACAAACTGGGAAATTGAGGTTTAGAAAATTCCTCCATTTGAGAATGGTTCGAAGACCGTTTTTGAGAGTCACTTTCTTGCATCGAGTGTACTTAGCTATTTTCTGATATGCTTTTCAAGTCGTAAACTTAATAGCAATGAGCTAAATAAAGCATAGTGTTGATATTTCGAAATCGTTCGACAAATGAAAAAAAATTTTTTTGGGAAGTTTTTCGAATAAACATACTTTTGATCAGTGGCGTAGTGAATAGGAATATCGCTTTTCCAGCCACCATTTTTGAAGGCTGACACGAAGACGAAGTAGTTTTTCTTCTATTGTGTTTAAATCAACAAATGTGGGACCAATGAGAGGACAAAAACGGCTATACTCCTGATGCACTACGGCATTTGTTTTGATAACCACCACTTTATCAAATATTCATGATTTACCTTACATTCAAAATTATCTGTGGTAATGGTAACCACACTGGCGGCCCGTCGTTCAAAAACGCGCAATACTGCAAAAATATTTCTCGAGAGAATACAATTGATATACAGTTTTTAAAAAGAAAGCAACATTACCTCTAAGTACATAAGTAACACAAAATTTTATTTGCAATTATCTGAATTGTATTTTAGAAGATAACCAACGTTTCTTTTCTCGATTCAGAAGAAAATGAATTTGCATTAAACCAGATATGTGTGAAACAGAACTAAAAATAGCAAACGAGAAAAAGCGAAGAAAAGCAAACAAGGAGGAGAGTAGGTGAGCCTTGGGTGGGAGGCAGAAAAGAAAAAGAAGAAAAAAACATCGGTTGTCCGCCTGCCAAACTAGAGCTGCGAAATTTCCAGCCCAGTCAATGCTGGGTTCAAGGGGAGAAAGCGTTTCTTCCGGTGCGTCAGCCATGTGTGGTGAGCGAGTTTTTTCTAGCGCTATTCGGTGTGCAGCCTTTTTCTGTGTCTCTCCTCAATTTCTGTCTTCTTTCTTCGTTTTTATTATGCATTTTTACTTTCTCGTATACGAAGTATGCAAAGAGAAAGTATTGTAATCGTCAAAAAATTCGAACTCGAAAAGCACGATTTTGGATTTATGTCCGTCTGTATGTCTGTGAACACGATAACTCGAAAACTACTAGAGATACAGGGATGAAATTTTGTATGTGATCTTTACACATAATTTGTAGGTTTCTGTCACATTTTGGACAAAATCCGTCTACGGGAAGTCTGTCTGTCCGCTTTCACGTGAACACTATAACTCAAAAACTTCAATAGCTAAATGGATAAAATTTGGTACACAGTTTTATCGTCATGAATGTAGGTCCATATCAAATTTTGGACCAAATCCGTCGTAGGGTTGATTTTCTGTCGGTCTGTATAATCGCTTATTTTTACTCGAAATAATTTCTTAATAAAATTACTTAGATGAAATTTGGTATGTGGCCTTCTTACCTTAATTGTAGATTTGTGCCCAATTTTCCTTTCAATACGTTAAAAAAAGTTGTTCAAATTGCATATTTGGTTCAAAATGCACATTGCGACTGTGTGTTGGCGAGTGTTTCGCTTATTTTGCTCAAGTTAGTATGGTTTGTGTTTTGACCTTGGCGATCTATGAAGGAAACTGTAGCGAGCCGCAAACATGCGGAAATTATGGCAACCCTCTGAAACGAAACTTTGTTCTGAGATTCTCCAGATGGACGTCTGTGATTAACTAGAGGTATGGTGAAATCTTGTGTGATATCTGTAGTAAGATTTCGTACTCAAAAAAGTTAAATAAAGTTGTGGTATCTCAGCGCGCGTAAAAATTGCGAACATGCGCAATTTTTTTTTTTTTTTTTGCAAAATATTATGTTTTTGGGAATTCATAAATTTTATATGTTTCATTGTAAATCACCATTCAGAAATTTTTTCTCAAAATAACCAGGCCTTGGGTAAATACCCCAAAGATATTTACCTACCCCGCATTACTGGTCGTATGCGAGAAAGTCTCGGGAAGGCCACTCCCGCTGTTTTTTTTTTTTTTTTTTTTAATTTTCATTGATTATTAGGTTCTCAGTGTGGAAAAATACGACTAGAAAGAACGTGGATAGAACGAAAACGCAATTTTTTAAAAATAATTTAGAAGGGCGCTGCAGCTCTGCATTCCTAATGAAGGAGCTGCCACTGGGTAACCAATGGTTTGTAACCACTTAAATATTATGGTTTTCTAGAGCCGTGATGTATTCTTGTTTGTGACAGAGAAAAATATCAGTAAACCTGTTATAGTGTCAACGTAAACGGTTGGTTCTCTTTCTCTTTTTGGTGAAATACATTCGCTTTGAACGATATTGGGGTCTGAAAAAAGTACCCTGCACTAACTTGGTCTATATGCTATCATCTAAAGACAGGATATTTTGTTAGGAATTGGGTCGATTCTGATCGGCCTTGTGAATGGTAGTAATATCCTAAAAACTTTGCAATACGTGGTAGCTCCATGAAAGATTTCCGTAAAAATTTTTTAAGTATACACAAAACTGGAAATTTATTTTTTTTTCCCTCATGAGAAAGTTTTAAGGTGCATTTTGGAATTTACTTTTGAATCAAGTGCTTTTAGTTATTTTTAGGCATACTTTCCAAATCGTATTCTCAATAAAACTGGATGAAGATTGCTTCGTAGTGATATATTGGAATTGTGAAATTCTATCAACTTGTATTGCTATTCCTTAGTTGATTAGATGTTATACACAGCATGATAAATGGTAACTTGGCATAGCATGATAAATGGTTTGTTACTATTTTAAGCGGTATGTTTTACTGAAAACAAGACCTATTCTTCTAGGAAAATGCGAGAAAAGTCAATAAAATAATTAAAGAGTATAAATGCAAAAACTGCCCTTTTCCCTTTCTATGTATTATTGCAGCAGAAGTTTTAAAAGTGGTCACTTGACATAGTTGTTGAAAAACTTCATTGTTCTTGCTAAAAGAAATGTTTAGGATTTCTAAGTACATATACAATGCGTTTTCTGACCACCGACACGTCCAGCCGTTAAATTGATCTTTAATATTTTTATATATTTTGTGTTTTGCTTTTGAAACTTCGAAATTTTGTCCATTAGGTACTGAGCAGTCTAATATCCTACGTTACAAATTTAACTAACTAAAAGGGCAGCTGCATTTCTAATGGGTTAAAGAACTATACAACGGAAATTGAAGTTTCAAAGAAATGGTTTTTAAAACTAATTTTTCTTCTTTAAATCGAATGTTACGAGTTTGAAAACATCGCTAAAATATGCGAAAGTTCATTGTTTTTCAGATTGAAATCTTACTTCCGCGTGAGATAGGAATAAAATTTCCATCATTTCTCGCATAGCAGTAAATAGTTTTTGTTGAGATAAACCGTTTTAAAGATGATAAAAGTTATCAAAACAAGATCTGTGAAAATAATTGCTTCAGAATCCACCATCATATTTTCGTCAACCATTTTAAATGGAAATGAATTGAAAATGGGTATTTGTTATGGTAATGTTAGGAACGAGAAGATTCATTCCAAAATCACATTCATTGCAAACATTTGTGTGAGGTCCACGTCAAACTGTTATTTCAGTTGAAAAAGAAAATTGGTTTTATTTTCTGTTCGTAACGCATCCGTAATTAATTTGCCGTAAAAGTAAATGCAGGATTCGCAACGGTTTGCTTTCCTTTCCAGAGTTTTTTAACGAGAAATTTGTTTACAAATTTACGGTATCCAAGTAACTGCTCATCTAAAAACTATTCTAAATTTAAATAAGATTAAAATGAATACAATCTCGTATTATATTCTTTTCAATGCCATTTCTAACTAACGTTATACCCTGTCTTCCGTCTCCAAAATATACTGTAGAAGTATAAATTATTTCTAAAGAATACCAAATCAAAAAGCAAACGATTTCTAACGAGAAAAGATAATTTAAATCTAAAAAGTAATAGGTTTTGGTGCATGTCTGAGATTTTATGAATTTCTATCGTGTTTTTAAAACTTTCATTTTTAAAAAAATCTTGTTTAATAAATTGTTTAAAAAATATATGACGGAAATTAGGAGTTAAATTTAATGTGTTTTAATAAACGATGGACTTAAAGATGAAAGAATTCTCTCTGCTATATCTAATTATTTTATGAATAATATACATCGTTCGCCGTCGTCTGAAAACGGACTTCAATTATTTACACAATGACTTATATTACATTATTATAATGGACTCATTTTACTATTATTTCTAAAATATTATCATTATGAAATTTGGCTGCAATCAATAGCGGCTCCTTTCGTTGGAGTTGCAGGTCTGCTGCAGCCACTGTATTTTTTTTCACAATTTTTTTAAACGTGTTTAAAATGTTTCTATTCGAATCTTTTACATTATTTCTCATCTTTCAGCTGATGAATGTCTCTGAGTGTAACTGAATCATAAAAAATTCAAAATTAATCCAATAAATGCAAATTCAAATATCTTGCTTTCAATACGTCCTTTATGCCTATAATTCAGCACACACATGGTTTTAATAATCCGTATTTGTGTACACAAGGAACAGGGTTGGATTAACCCGTGTAAGGGCCCATAGGAAGTTGCCTTATATTACCTATTTTGTAACCCGGCCCTGACTAGGAATCGGTTAATGCGGTTCGTGTGCCACTTGTGGCCTTAGGGTATGAGCAAGTGCCTCTGAAGTAAAAATTCAGTTAAATATCTGAAAATAAAAATAAAATTACCATTATTAATTATTATTACCATTATTAACCCGTGTAAGGGCCCATAGGAAGTTGCCTATATTACCTATTTCGTAATCCGGCCCTGACTAGGAATCGGTTAATGCGGTTCGTGTGTCACTTGTGGCCTTAGGGTATGTGGCCTCTGAAGTAAGTAAGGGTATTTTCTAAATGTGTTTTTAAAACGGTAATGTTATTAGTCTGCCATCCTTTCTGTAAAAAGCATGATGCAAAAGTCGCACAGAGTTAAACATGATGAGTAACACAGAGAATGCAACGTTCTACAGGGCAGGCCGTTGGACCTAGAGCTACCACATTAGATCAAGAAAGGTTTTAAAAAATTAATTAGATTATTTAATAATTAAAAATTAATCGAAAGTTCAGTGTTTTCCCCTCAACAACTCCTGAGCATACTATCGCACAGAATCCATTTTTACACCAGTTTTAAATTTTTAAAAATTTCAGTTCTGAAACACTTTTTCTGGAATTTTAACAAATTTTTCAAAATTAATTTTAAGCACAATTTGTAACATGACCTTTTATTGTTGTAATGAAACTCAAACTAATGTCACTAGTTCATCAAATCTTCCACTCGCCTACTTTCGTCAATGTCAGAGTTGAGATAAAAATTGCTTACTTTGGACATCCCAGATAGCAATTTTAGTTTACAGCAAAGTTGCAGCAATCTTGACACAGCAAGAGTGCAAGCTTGAAACAAATTATTGCAAACGACGAAGTTCCCACTCGTCGAACTTGCAGCAAGCTTGTAGCGTCAAACTCATTGCAAACTATAGCAAAACCAGAATGCGCAGACAAACCTCAGATTATAACCCCCCGACAACCCGCTTCCTAAACCTGTCGCCATAGCCACTCAGCCAGTTGGATTTCGATTGCCGAAGACAGATAACGCTAATATATCGTGCATCTTCACGTTTTATTTCAAACTGTCTTTTTGATTTCATTAATTTTTTAAATTTTGCGTTGAGAATATTATTTGAAGTCAAAGGGAGAGCGATTTTCGCTAATAACTACGTTTTGCTAGTGGAATAAATTATGAAATTAGGGTTCAAAAGTAATTACTTTTACAAATATGGGACACAAAGAAAATTATTATTTTTCAACAAACATCGACTGTTTTTTAAGTTTAATTTTGTTTATGAACGTTAAAATTTCAACATTAAGAAAAAGGCGATATATAATTTTCTTTACAGTGCGAGTTCTATATTTAATAAAAAGATGGAGAATTTTCCAAATAATTATTTTTAATAAAAAGACCTAATTAGTTTTTTTTCAAATTATCATTGATTTATTGAATCAATAAAAAGAAGGACGGTCTAGGAGATGCTGTTAAAAATCGGATGTTTTTAAAACAGACACAAAGATCAAAACCAGATATATACAACTGTGTCCAGGTCGTAGTGTGTAAGTATGCAATGTCAACTTTACAGCAAATTTGCATTTCAAGGAGGGTGATCGATTATGCTTTGTTACTTCGCAGAAAGTTCGTTGCAAAGTTGTAGCGTCAAGTTTGTCATGACAAGCTAATATCAAGAAAAATCACATTTGCTGCAAGTTTGCGTGCTATTTGGGATTAACATTCCAACGGGGCGCGTATGCCGAAGATACTTATATCGTGAATCGTAGTACATATTTATATCATATTGTTTTACAAAAATAAATGCAACTTTTATTTGTCCAATCGGTATTTAGAAGCTTTAAACTAAACAAAGATTATATAAATAAAAATTGCTCTTAAATTTATAGAAAGAACAATATAAGTATGTAATACGATGCACAATATAAGTATTTCCTGCATACACGCGCTACTGGAAGGTTAACTTCAAAGCACAATTTTCACTTTCACTTCTACTATTAACATGATAATGTTCTTAGTCTGGCATTCTTTCTGTAAATTGCGTGATGCGCTCAGCATCGAATACAAAGGCAGATGCAATCAAGCCTAAAACAATATTATGTTACGATATTTCAGACAAGAGCTTCTAAATTTAAGGAGATGTTTTTTTGAAGAAAATATTAAAAATATGACAAAGAAAGGCATAACATGCTTTCTGGATTTTTGCAGTCGTATTAATCTCGCCTGGTAGCACATATGGAAATTAGAAAAGATTTTGCATTTTAATGTACTGAAAATTCTAAATAAGAAGATAAGCTACTTTTCGTCTTCGCTTCCAGCATCGAGTCTACATTCAACATGCAAATCAAACTCTTCTGCCAAATGGATAACTATTTAAATTTATTTTTCACGTCTTATCTCCCCTCTTTATCTTGAAAAACGAATGCCAAATTGCATCTCTGGAATAAGCCGAAACCCTAGACGACCTGATTCAGCAGCTTATGTGTGCATTTTTCAGCCAACTTTCTAATACTGAAACTTAATCCCAGCTTTGCGGTAACTAACATCTTTCGATGTCAGTTATAGTTACAGTCTCTCCTTCTACGACAGGATAATTTGCCAGATACCACCAGGGACAGATTAAGTTACTTTGAGTCCCTCTCTCTAAAATTCTGGGGGTCACTCTGAAAATATCAAGGTTCCTTTATGGTTAAAAATAAAGTATCCGTATTCTGAGCAGGTCTTTGAAGTATGCATTTCAGAACATGAGGAAAGAAATGACTCAAATAAGTTTCAATAACGAACTATTATTGATATATTTATAATTTTTATATTCCATAATTAATATTTATCCGATGAAATTTTAATGAATATGATTTTAACAATCTTTTAAGCTATAGCTATTTGTATGCGCATTATTCAAATTACAGGACCATCTTTAACAATATATTTGGATTAGATTCTAGGTATAAATTATGGAATTTGACTCATTCAAGATTTTTTTCTCTATATTTTATTGCTACATGAAAACATGCGTAATAACACAGGTAGTAATGTTCTATTTTAATAAAGTTCATACATACAGCTTTGATTAAGCTAATTCAGTTTAGACTGAACTTTGAGGGATATGTACAAGAATAAATGAAATGGAGTCCTTTGCTCCATTTCATTATTCTTGTGCATTACAGACAGTGGATGCTCCTCTGTAGTACTAGATTTACGGAGTAAGTCAACTTGTGTGACTTATTCAAGAGTTTATTGCAATATATAAAAAAATTAAATTAATTTTAAAAAAATTATGGTGGTTTTAGGTAGATTCCTTATAGGAAGTCTACCTATTGCAATGGTTCTCATGACACGACTTCCGGAAAATTTCTGCAGATCTGCACCGATCATGACCTCCTAGACCTCCAAGACTACCCTTCATTCAAGATTATAATAACTACCATATATATGATATATATATATATAATTACTAGTAATATATATATGTATATATATATGATAAGTATATATATATATAGTATATATATATATATATATATATATATATCTACTTTCATATATATAATATAGCATATATATATATATATAACCATATATATATATATATAATATAAATATAAATATATAAATAAATATATATTTATGTAAAAGCAGGGACATGTCAAAGAAGCAAATATTTAAATTCATTAATTAAGCAATACAACCAAATCTAAAACAAAACCTAAAGAATTGAAAATACTATAGATACTAAGATCAAAAGGTAAGTTTAAACATTTAGATGTTAACATGTAAAAGAACTCTGTTGGCATCAAAAATATTGAAAAAGGCAATCCAAGTATATGGAGTTTTCAACAATTAAGTTAGTTGCTTGGCTGTGGACAAGCTTTAGCCAGGTTAAATGAATTTTGCTAAACAGACAGGATAATTTACCCTAAAATGAAAGAATTTAGAAAGAAAAATCATACACTAACCCTAACAATAAAACATCACTGTATGGAAAGTATTAAAATTAAATATATTTAATACAACAATATATTGCACTAATAACAATAAATACATCATTAAATAAAATACCCATACTTATTCATTAAGAATTATAGAACCAGTGTCTTTACCCATCCTTACCAGAATTCCACATTTTTAATATAAACCGCCATTTAGCTTGACTTCACAGATTGCCAAAACTATATATATAGTTTGGCCAATATATACCTGCATTTTACGAGAAAGACAACATTTCTAATTTAATAACAGTTCTTGTTTAATGTATATATTGATGATTTGATAGTATTTAATACAGATTTAGACCTAAAGCCACAAATTAACTTTTATCCTGATTATTTCAATGATTATAACATTGAATTATTTGCAGAATCTCTCGATTTAGATATGCAAATTATAGATAGGAAAATTAATACTGATATTTTTGATGAAAGAAATGCATTTAATTTTAAAATTAACAGATTTCCTTTTTGGGATTGTAATCTCAGCAACTCTATTTTCAGAAATTTAGTAATAAATTATACAAATAGAAATAACTGTTTGGTTACAGATAACAGTGATAGAATTAAGAACATTACACAATTTTTTAACAGTGCACTGTTGTATGGTTTTCCGAAAAAGTTTTTATATGCTTATATAAATAGGAAATATTTAAGTTACTTAGAATAACTTTTTATTTAGGTATTTTCTATCATATTAATCAATGTATTTCAATCATTTTAAAAAATGTATTTCTAAGCTTTTTATTTTTATAATTTATGTTAGTGTTTCTATCATTTATTCAATGTATTTCTAGGCCTCTTATATTCATTCACCTTCCTTAATATAGATGGATCCACTGTTGTCATTAATATTATAATTCTCTAAAAAGTTCTATTTTTTAAAATAATTTAGGTTTCTTGGTTTTTAAAAATTTATACTTGTTAATTTATCTCTTGAATATTAACTTATATTTAGCAATTTAAAAATGGTATCAGATTTTTTAAAATTAAAATAATTATATATTTAATGCGGACTTTGTATGGCAGTTTTTCTGGCGTTGGACTGTTGTTTGGTTTGTGTAGGCAGGTATCATGGAAAGTTTCACACATTTATTTACTAATTCCTTGTTAAAAATGAAAAAAAATTCCTAGATATTTGAATTCTTTGTTTAAGTGCAATATTGGATAATGTGCAATATATTTAAATGTTTATTATAGATACATGCTAGCTATTTTTATCTTATAGTGTTGCAATAATTCAGGGTTAGGTACCCTATTTTCTTTCTTCTTAATTAGGGTTAATCAACCTTTCTGGTTTTTTTTTCAACAATTGGTTTCATGGATGGTTTTGCGCAAATAAAATCAGATTTAACATGGCAAGCTCGTTCAAAGCCGAGCTACCACTTTAATTATTGAAAATAACATATCCTGGATTGTCTTTTTCAATTATATTTATAGTCTTAATTGTAACAGAGTGCATATGAGATGTTCACACTTTCTATAGGTTCTTTTGGCATTTATTTAGTACATTTAATTTTTAGATTAAAATTAGATATATTTGAGTTAAAATTGAAGTTTTTTTCAGGGAATTATTGATGTGTTTGTTATTTTCCTTGTGAACATAATGTTATAACATTTATCTAAATTAGTTATTAATATTAATATATATAACGTCTTATACTATGAACACGATAGATGGAGTAATTTTGAATTCATTTCAACCGGCCCGGGATATGTTGTAAGGATAGTGAAAATCTCTGCGAGTTCGTAGATGGGCTATCCAGCTCAAAGGGGTGGTGGAAATGGTGGGGAGTGAAATTTTTATTTTCCCATAATTCCTTTACAATAGTACAAAGTAGAACTAAATTCAAATTAGGCGAATGATCGTCTAATTAGGCGAATGATCAAAATCACATCGAACAATTTTTGTATTTAAGCTTTTATGATAGCTGCAATTGTTTAGAAGTTATGAGCTGAAAAAGGATTTACCCTCCTCCCCCTAACTCAAAGTACCTTTCAACTATGCATGTTACCCCTTGTTGGAAAGCTCTTATCATTTGAAGTCTCTTCCACTCTCTTTTATTCTTGTTTCTGCAATCCTAATGAAAATAGAGGACGAAATGTTCTTTTCCTTATATCTCAAGGCAAAAGGACTCTACCTTTACCTTCCGGGTTGCCGACGGGAATTTTTTTTTAATTACATAATGTAATACGTTCATTGCGTAAATATAATTTTCTCCCTCCACCCACTCTTTAATTTCGTGTTCTCGAATGTGCTATACCTATTTTTACTGTTAATTCATTAAATGATTTTATAGTTAGTTGTTTTAAACACATGCAATTTGTTTCTTTTATGAAGAAATTTTTTTAAAAGAAAAAAACATATTTTCTTGCAAAAATAATTTTTAATTCGATACTAAATAAATAATGGTTTTTGCTACCGTTTAAAATAAGCTTCAAGAAAAAAAAAAGAGATTCATTAAAAAAAATTACATGTTAATTTCAATATAATCAAAATATCTTAGTCTCTTCCGAAGTATTACTATTTAAACCACGTTATATGATGCCACTAGAGAGGAACAGACTAATTTAAATCAACACGGAATAAAAATAAAATGAAAGATCAACTTTTACAATTGATGATGGTTGATAAAAAAAATCGAGTTCATGGAATACATTTAGCAGCTGAAAACGTTCATCATCAAGATGGGACAGCTAACAAAATGCTGTGTACTCCGGTGTACGCACCCATTTTTTTTTACCTCCGCCTGACTTTCTCATTGCATTATCCGTTTTCTCAAAGTTGTTTACGTACACTTTCACTAAATAAATAGAAAAGAAAATTGGTTTTTGATGTGCCAGGTTAAGACCCAAATGCACTCTACGCAAGTTCGCAACTACGTCGTTTCTGAAAATGGCCTCACAACGAATGCCAGTCCACGACTCCGTCTCTACTAATTGCAAGTAACATCTTGGTCAGACTAAATTTCAACATGTCTTCCAGATGAAACCACTTCTCTTTTTCTTTGCTGGTAAATGTAATTTTCTCTTATCAGTAACTCTTATAATAACTCCCGTGAGACCTTTTGGACAGGACGGAGAGTAATCTCGCATCTCTCTTTATATATTCGGTGAAAATTTAGAGTACAGAGCCGTTCCTCATAGCTTTGCTTCGCCAACTTTATGTCGCCAAGGGCAAGATGGTTTGGCGATGTGATGACCTTTGTTTTGGGTGACCAGTGAACATCTTATTCTTCTCTTGCGTACGGGAACCGGGGAAATTTTTTTAACTTAAAAAAACATCAGTGGCTTCGCTTTCTGCAAAACCGGAAACTAGTAGCTTCGCTTCTTTATTGAATGTTACGAATCTATTTTTTTTTTAATTCCAAAAACGAGAATTCCCCCACTACCCTTACACCACTATAAAACAACTTTTGCTTCAGCTGTCGGAACTTTGTAATAAGTCTATATGCTTCCAATTTTTTCCAGAAACATCGTTTCGTGATGAATTGTATCTTGTCGAAGAAATTCGAGAAATTGCAGCCATAATAAACACCGCTGTTGTTTAAAATACGCGGACTAAATTGTCAAAATTAAAATCGTTAAATTCCAAACGAAATATGCAAATTCTATTAAATCGTCCAATAAAATTTAAATTAGTGCATAGCTGACCAATTAAAACGAAGCTACCAAGCGCAGAACTCCAATTTAATGATGCGCGCGCCAGACACTAATTTGAACGTCACTGCGCAACCAAAATAAATGTATACATATCGCTAAACCGTCTTCCTCCTGACGCACAGTGGAGTTATATAATTATTTGTTTTAAGAACTTTAGGATATGTTGGATAGACATAAATATTAAGAAATTCTCAATTAATGAAGAAATTAATAGGCAATTAAACAGTTATTACACTATAATCGGTAGAAAAATGAATAAAATAGCATCAGCTGAAATGAATAAAATAGCATCAGCTGAAATGAATAAAATAGCATCAGCTGACTTCCGCGCGCATGCAATATTGCCTTCATTCTTGGTTCAGCTTATCAATCACGATACCTATTTACTGTTTAAATTTATCTTGGATTTTTTTTTTAATATTTCGACATTGTTTTTAATCTCGCCCCCACCCCCCTGCATTTCTCATTTGCATAACGTAAGTCTATATGGGAAATATAATAAGCGCTAGGAGATTCTAATCCGGTAATCTAGCTGTAATCATCTAACTGTAGATGGCTTTCAACGATTGCTTTAAACAAAACTTTAAGCTATGTTTCAACTGTTTAGTTGTGGTTGGACACGAGTTACATCTTTGGTTCGTTGCGTATTCGTAATATCGTTTGCTGTTATGACTAATTAAAAATTTTGTCACCAGTTTTCATATCTGTCGGATTCAAATCAGTTTTCTAGTTTGTGACATATAAAGCTTCTTGTTTTTGAATTTGTGTTAATTCCTGAACTAACTGGAGTCGTGCTGGTCTATAATATAGATGAAGAGGATAATCCACAATACAGTATGCTGTTGTTCATCTCGATTCCGCAAAAAATTAATTTACTGGAGCAAGAATTCAAATTGAGAATCTGTCGAAATCCCATTTACTAATTATAAAAATTTTTAATATCGTCTCAAAGAATAAAAAAAATCCTCTTACAGAGATTTAATCGGAAGCTTTAGAGTTTGATTAAGCAAGTCTTCTAAAGGCATTTGAGATGAAGCTCAGTTACAGAAATATTTCCCACAAAACTAATCTTTTTTAGCTTTTTATTATGACTTCAAAATTCGAGCACTAAGTGGAACTTTCTTCAAGAGCACTGTTTCATGTATTGTATTGATTTTTTAAAATATTTTTGAATTGAATCAGTAGTGGTAAGGCCTTGTCTTCCGATATTGTATCTATTTTTGACTCTCAAATAGCAAGATTTTTGACATTTCAGTGTGTCCCTTTATTCTCCATTTCATGTGAGCGGCATGCATTAGACTCTTTCTGTATCTGTTTTCTCTCTCTCTGTTCTTCAGTTTCCCTTCCTTTAATTCGTTCATTGCTGCCTTCAAAAGCTTTTAATAGCACATTTTAAGGATGAATGTTTTTTTAAAAATGTTTTTTCAACTTGAATCGTAATCAGAAATTAACTTCGGTAATTTTCTTTTTTTGGAGTCGAGTAGTTCGCTATAAGCGTATAAAACCACCCAAAATTTAGAAAGAAAATGTTAGTTCTGGACAGTTTTGTTCTTAGACGAATTATTTTTATAAAATGTATCAATTCTCGTCGAATAATTGATCGTGATGCAACCGAAGTTTTCCTTAAAAGAACATACATCGAAAAATTTGTATAGTTACTAATGCATCGGGACCAGGGGCGAGGTGTCCCGTAATCAAGAAATTACTAATGCAATAAAACAACAAAAAAATTAGAAGTAGCACAAAAATTTGTTTTAAATAGAGAGCTACTAATATAAGCTTTATTTAAAATTATTTATAATGCCAGAATTCCTTGGAGTCCTAAACTTTTTCCTCCAATGATTCTATTAGAACACATAAAAAATTCTTTTGCATGTAAAAAACGAGTTTTTATTTTTTTAAAAACCGTTTGTTTCCTAGTAATAGGGGATAAAAAGTTCGCATATACCTTATTGACTAAGTTCCATATCGAAAACAAGCCACTAGATGAAATCGAACAAAAATAGAATATAGAAAACTGTGGTACGAATTTGGAAACACTTTCAGCTTTGAGAAGAATTCACAAATTTACCGAAGTGTCATGGCAACTTGCATGTTTTTAACACGTCGAAAAGAGCACGAAAAGTAGCTCAATATATTAGACTATCAATATAATTAAGTTTTACCGCTTTACCAATAAGTTTTTAAAAACCCTTTCTGGCCAGCTTTTTGGCATATTTCACCACTGTGTGACGTCAAAAAGTTGGCGATGCACAGCAAGGAGAAACGACCCCGTACCCTAAACTTAACTTTAACGGTATATTCTCTTATCAATAAACATTTAATTTATATCAGTGCAATTGTTGTAAAATATTATTCGACCTAGTTTTTCTGCACTGAAGACTGATATTCAATTTCTATATATTACTAATGGAAACAATAATAAAGTTATAACTTTTCCACTTAAATTTGGAACATATACCCCTCTTCCCCTGCATCCTCATTTTATCATCATAAGGTAAGGTAAATATGCTTCTATTTTTTCTCTACAGCACCTATACCTTCTTTGACCAGGGGTAATTCTGGGCAGGACATATCCAGAATCACTGATTTCTTACTTTTTCGAATCCAGTATTTCCAAACTTGTGAAAGGCAAACTTACCATATTTCGTAGTTTTTATTTGAGAACACACACACACACACACACACACGAAATGTATTCGTAGTTGTAGTCGTTTAATAATTAAACAGGCCGAGTTAAATTCTAAATTTCACTTTATTATGGAAGAGTGACGAAAAATGTACGTACATCATGCTTTAAGTTTTCATGCCAAAAGAGAGCAGAAAATCCCTGCTTTTCCTCAGGTAGGGAATAACAATATAACCACGTGATCAAAGTGAAGGGAATAATAGCTATTTTTAGTATATTACGTAAGTGTTTTAGGGAAAATGCATAGCGACAATAAGTCGCTGATTTTGCGAGTTGTGTGCGCGTGGAAACGATTAAAATATTCTTTTAGTAATAAATATGCCAAGACGAGAGATTTAATATACCTCCAGAGCGGGAAATAGAACGAAACTGGAGTTTAAGAAAAGTGATTTTGGAATAAATTAAGACTTTAAAATATATAATATTAGAATTTGAAATAAAATTAAGTGAGATTATTACACATATATATATATACAGATCACGCGGCGATTAATTGTATGGCCAATAGCCAATATTGTGACATAATAAAGCGACCTTGAATATAGTTTAAATGGTTTTCATTATTTTAAATATTTATTATCATTAAACAAAAATACAAGTGTACAAAAATACAAGTATTTTTGTGTCAAAAACAATCCCTTCCGAGGTAAAGAGTTTGGAATAATTCAATTAAAAGTTGGATAACTTACGAAACTTCTCTACTTTCCCTGAACCTTTCTCTTTCTGATAATTCCTCCTTCGACACCTGTTTGCTTCCGTTCTTCAGGCACTGATGCAATATTTGAAGAGTTAGGTGAAAAGTAATTGTCTATATCAAATTGTATTGATCGTACAGAATCTGTTAGCAAAGTAAACTGCAGCAACAATAAATGTAACAATTGTTTTAGAACAATTGATAGCGAAAGTAATTGTAGCAGAAATAATTGTAACAATTATTTTTGTTGCAATTACTGTAGAAAAATTGTTAGCAAACAAAAGAAAATGCAAATGCAGCACTTCCTAAACTTAAATCTCACTGCCCCTCTCCCCATAAAAAAAACAAGATAAACTTAACAAATATGTTAAGAAACCGAAACGGTAATCAACTTGATGAAATGATGTATTGAAACTTTAATTAATCTTTAATAAATTAGAAAAAAGAGAAAGAAATCACCCTTTTCTATTCGCTGATGAAATCGTTTGAAAATATCTATATGTGTATGTATCCCCGTTTACATTTTAAATTATTGGAAATTTATGTTGGACAGTTGTGTTACTATTATTCTAGCGTTACTATCTTTACTATGTTACTACATTACTATTATTACTATTATGCCTATTGTTACTATGTTACTTCATTACTATTATTACTAATATGTTACTATTTTTACTATGTTACTCCATTATTATTATTGCTGTTATGTTAATTGTTCTTACTGTTACGTTACTATTATTACTATTATGTTACTATTGTTACTATTATTACTATTATGTTACTATTCTTACTATTACGTTACTATTATTACTATTATGTTATTATTATTATGCTAGTATTATTACTATTACGCTACAATAATTACTATTATGTTAATATTCTAATAGTTTTCAGGATTTTTGTAGTGTGTCACAATTATTCATGCCCTCTCTCCCGTTCCCCGCGCCTCGGTAGTATTCTTTTAATTTCATTTCGGGGCCCCTGCTTCCAGATTTGTGCCCCTACTTGTTGATCTGCCCCTGCATGCCCATAAAACTCATGGTCATGGATGCGGGACACTTACATCAAGAATGACGTTTATGATGTGTTACTGACGCACTTGCGTCTGGTTACAGAAATGGTCTCGGATGTCACATCCGGGTTCAGGGTTATTCAATATTCAATGGCGGATGGCGAATCACCAGAATTCACAAGCCCCCGAGGGGGAAAACGAAATTTAAATGCCGAGTGGATAGCCCGAAACTGGTATTTTAAGTTTGATTAAAGATTAGGAATAGAAAGTAACCATCTGGAGAGATTTAGCATTGGCAGACGATCCCCTGCACCGCCCTTTTAGTGATTTTAAACTCATTTATTTGGTCTCCAACCGGTGATCAGTCCATTTCCCGTTTCATTAGACTTTAATCTGTTCGATTTATATCTTTATAAGCCGGAAGTAACCCAACTGGTCGGAATCAGTATCATTCAATAATGTTTAGGAAGCTTATTTCGGTCTGATAAGCTGACCTCTCTCCCCTTCCTGTCCGAAAATTTAAGAAAAAAATGGCGAACAGTTGGGAGATGTGCAGACTGATTAATTTAATTAAGCGGAAAATCAAAGAAAGTCCACTTCGTTAGTCTCATTAATTCTGTGATTAATGCGGTTAAACAGCCATTAAAAGTCTCTTCATTTGCATGAAATTTTACAATGAATATCTCGAAACTTGATCAAAGACAATGTATAGAATAAGCCTTTTATAACAGGAATATAATTATATATTTAACGGATTATAAACGGATACATTTCCTTGAGAGTTTGCTCTCAGCATTCTGTTTCTAATTGATTTAATTTGACTTTCACTTATTTATAATTGGATGCAATTATGAGGAACA
>BGPR01000673.1:330667-390423 GCA_013235015.1 Araneus ventricosus
CCTTGAAAACGATTTGCAAATGTTCTATCGTCTGTTCCTTATAGAAAAACTACGAGCAGGTATTGCTGTTTTAAACTAAATTCTACTAAAATACAAAAAATACTTTTACATATTTTTGTATAAAATAGGAACATTTAACTGGCGTAATGATATCATGTAGCTTACTTAGCCTGCTGTATCTAATTTAATTGCCTTTCAATGTCTGTATGCATGATGTCCAATGCGTGCATGTTTGTTCTGGCATCACTTTCGATCGGCGCGATCGATTTTGATGAAACTTGGTACGCACGGTCATCATTGTCCGACTATAAACACTGCAGGAATAAATCAACCTCAACCTGCTCCATTCTGGCTTGGCTTGTTGAAATAAATAAAACAATAAACTTGCTAAGCCACTGATTAGCATGAAATTTGGTTGGCATGTTTCGAACTGTCAAACTAAAAATGCAATGGAGAAAAATCTCTAACCAACTCCTTGAGACATGTATGGATGTTCTCTTTTACTTGTATAAATGTTCGTTTAAAACGGCTACGGCAATTTTGATGAAATTTATTATACATGTTTCTCACTGTTCAACTAAAGATACTGAAATGGTAAATGAACTCTAACCCCGCACCATCTGCTTACATGGGGCCGAGGCCCACCGAAAGAGGGGAACAGAAGGAGCAAAATCTCCGGTGCCCGGGCTCTTGAGGGTGCGAGCCGGATCGGGATAAGGAAAAATATATTTTTCTTATTTTCAAAAGTATATATTTTTATCCATGACAAATTACGCTCGACATGAGTTGAACCATATTTTTATATTTATTTTCCCTGTATATAAGACTCACACATTCTCATTATAGTAATCGAAATTTCAGCAGACAACCATAAGCCATGTTTTCGCAACAATTTGTGACGTCAACGGGCACCCGGAAGAAAGACTTCCGTTCTCTGATCAGTCACCACAGTCATAACTCGCAAGGCCAGTCCTTTTACCCGGGGCCCAGCTTGGCTCACGGCGGCCCTAATGGGGCCGAGTCAATTCCAATCGCCCATCGGCCCCTCCGTCGTTGTCAGTGGCTTAGCACGTGTGAATTTCGCCTGGGATATTGCATGATTTCTTCATCCCCCTCAACATATTTCGCTTTACAATGTGGCATAAACACATTAACGTTTTGTTTCCATGGCATCTCCTAAGAATGGCGACAGGAACAACCCTGTCGCTACAACACTGTTAAAAAGTAGGGTTAATTTGTAAATCATTTTGTTAGAATTCGAACAATGTTCCAATAAAATAATGCAAATAAAACACTGTGCTTTTTGATATAACATTGTTCCTTTTCCTCTCTCTCACATGGTTTTGATAAGAAAAATACCAGCCACCGCCGGGTACTCTTCTGGCAGTTAACTAAACATAGAATATCAGAATATTGACGTTCATAAAACAACAGGAAGCGAGCATCATTTTACCGAAAAATGCCATACTTTGCTTGTTAAATCATTCTTTTCGAATACCTCGGAATGTTTTCATTTCTTGATGGAAATATTTTATTTTATTCAAATTTGAAACAAAAACCGATTGTTTTCTTTTACAGAAACGATGGGTTATTTTCAATACGAAGAACATGACATTCAAGGAAAGGAATATTCTTGTTCTTTTCATTTCTTTAAACATTTTCATGGAATAGATTTTCTGATAGCGGCAGCATTCGATATAGTTTGTGCAGCGAAGAATTTCGGAAACTCGCTCAAGCATGCAGGAAACTGATAATTCAGCCATAGTTCCATCAAGCATTGCATTATTTGCGTTTTTACTCCGGTATTGTTTTTAGTGTTTGCGAGAGTTGTACCTGGAATTTTAAGGTCTGTATTTTAAGTAAAGCCTCATTTCGTTTTTCAGGGATAATTATTAATTGTATTTATGTTTAATGCTCGGATTTCTTGGAAGAAAGTAAATGAGGTGCAGTTTTGGAAAAAGAAACAATCAGCGAAGGCAAATAATTTAGGTTTGTTTACTCAGCTGAAAATTGACCGAGCATAAGCTTTTGCTTTTTATACAGGGAGTTTAAACATTTGGAAAACCCAGCGAGAATTTTCTTTCTACGACTTTCTGGTATACTTAAGGTGACTATACGTCCCTTTTTGAACGGGACAGTCCTGTTATGTAATAGCCTGTCCCGTTGCCCCCAAGCACAGATTCGGGACCCCAAATGTCCCGTTCTCAGAAAGAGAGAAAACCAAGATAACAAGTTCAAACAAGAAGGCGCCAAAAATAAAAAAAATCCGACGGTAATGTCCAGTAGCCTGGCGATGACGGAGCATGCGCTATACGTATCACACATATGTTAGCTGGTAAGAAGCCTCCTATCTCGCATTTAGTTCTAACTATATTACACCGCATGAAGTGACAGAAGAAACGCTGGGAATATTTAGACCGAAAGTCGTTGAGTGGAACTGTTCAAATACTTTCACGCTAATAATTTAAATCTTACGAATTTCCGTATAGTTTCTGCCCGACATTGTCCCATGTCCATTCAACTGGTTCAGTTGCTGTCATGGCATCAGGCACAGGGACATGGGGCAGTGTTCTGTCTGCCCGACACTAATACACCCGTAGAAAGGTTTTTTCTTCTTATGAATAAATTGTGTTCAAGCTAGAAAAGTTTATAAAGCAACCTTAATTCCCAAAGTATATTTTAAGAAATCCCGCCAAGAATTTTATTCTTTTTTTTAAATCAACGCCAAATATACTGAAGCGAAAATGTGTTCTTCAGAAAAATGCAAGATCATATGAATTATTTATTTTCACGTGTATATTCCTGTTCTTTTCATTAATAAATAAAAACCGAAAGAAATATGTGTTTTCTTGAATTCACATAATATTAACTAAAAATTAAAATTTCCCCGTTTGGAGGGAAAAAATAAATGGTCACTTTAGGTATACTTCAACAGTATGCAGTGACGTAGCGATCGGGGGGAAGAGGAGTATAGATGCCTCGGGCACTACTCTTAGGGGGCAATTCAAAATATTACTGCATTTATACCATTTCTTAAAGCAAAATATAATAGGAGGCATAAAAGTAAAACCATATCCCGACCGCCATTTACACTTTCTAAGCCACTGATGACAATTGAGGTGAAGATATGATATTATTCCTCGGGATCACTTACTTGCGCTACTGGCCATGCTGACAAAACGATAGTGAGTTTATGTTTTAGTCACTTTTTAAAGCCAAATACGATGAAGGGGCGAAAAAACACATCCCCCAGGCGCTGTTTACACAAGCTCAGCCACTGATGATGACGGGCGGGAGGCGAAAAAATCATATTTTGACCCTGGCGCCACTTCCCCTCGCTACGCCTCTGATTAATATAACGCATTTTGCGCTTAGTTTCGTCGTACAATGAAGAGAATCGGTTATACATTTTGGAACAATATCTCTTAACGTTGTCCCATTTGGTTCAAAAGCTGGCATAAATATGCAATTTGGGTTTAAATATCACATACAGTAAAACCACGGTTAACAGAACTTGTGTCAACCGAAACCCGGGCATCCGAAATGCCTCTGAAATCGCAAATCCAAAAAGCACTACGCGGAAATAATCGCGAAGACGAGAATTTTTTTTGCAACGATATCCCCACTTTTTTCTTTTAAGCTTCCCCAGTAAGGTTGGTGATTGATTTTATAACGCTAAAATTAAAATTAATTGGTATTAACAATATTAAATATTATTTATTCCCATTAAGCGAAAATAGTTAGGGAAGGGGTTCGGAATCAAAAAATATCTTTCTCGTTATAACGACCCTCTGCGTCCCACAGCAAAAGGTCTTTATAACGAGTGGTCGCTATAGTGGTTATAATTAAAAACTGTACACATGCACGCTCAGCAGTTCCATAAAAATAGACTATTTTTAAAGAGATTCCAACTAAATATTCAAATTATTTTTTATCATTGGTTTTAAAAATAAAATTTTATCAATTAAAAATATAGTTCTAAAATAGATTTTAAAGTAGAAAATAAAGGAATTTTGAAAAAATACCGGGAAGAGTGTCCGCTGAATTCTATTGGGACCTTCTATTGGGATTAGACGAGACTGGACGGCCGTTATACCGGAAGTAAAATAACATAGAGTGCATAGGGAAACACAGTTGGGGATTTTATCACTGGTCGTTATAATGGAATAGTCTTTATAAAGTGTGGTCGTTATAACGAGCTTCGACTGTATTTGAATTGGTCTTTAGGAATGAATACAGCACCTAAATTAATAGAAACAAACTCAGATATCTTGTTTTTACCCTCAGCTAGTTTGCCACTATACCGTGCGAATCGCAGCGTGCTCTTTCTGTACGCTTTCACAGAGGACCCAGAGTCAATACTCTTATGCATTTGGTCTATCGAGTATTTTACCGAATTCCCCGGAATCCGAACAGAGGTCAGCCCCAATTAGTTCGGATTCCCGGGGTTCTACTGTATTAACGTCCCGTTTTGAAGAAAAGCGATTTTGGGACGGACCTCGTCATTTTGAACCGCGGTCAAATGACGAGGACGACACCTGAGCTGACACCCCCCTCATGAGGCTTAGGACAGAAGAAATGCCATGTTTCAGGAAGAAAACATTAACTTTACCGTTGTTCTTGTTTTTATACTGTATTTCCGAAATAAACCTGCGTTTCGTTGTTTTTTTGTTTTGTTTTGTTTCGTAAACTTAGACATATTTTATTTGCCCCCTTTGAGTTTGTCACCCTGCAGTAAGGTAAGGGCTTCGAAAACTTTGCGCCTGGGCTCTCATATTTACAAAATCCGCCAGTCCTCCTCCTCCATCTTTCATCTCACCCCTTTTCTAGTGAAATCAAACCCGACCTGAGCATGCGCATGCGCGAAAAGGCAGAGGGTTTTCCGTATCCCAAACAGACAGTAGTTCACGCTCACTTGATATATTTAAAAAATAGTTCACACTCACTTGATATCTTTTTTAAAAAAGAAAAAGAATGTTTGTGTTTGCAGTTTGTGTTTAAAGTGAGAGGAGAGGGGAGCGTTATTTTTCAATTCTGGTGAGATTTAAACTGCAAGGTAATCTTAACTCGTTCGTAATTGCAGTTATATTCTTGACTAACCATGTCGTATAAGACAATTTATTTTGTTTGTCAAGACCACAAGCATTTGTTTTCGAGCAGGTTAATGTTGCATTTTTTTAAAACCTTTTTGGATTATTTGCAAATACTTGATATTATGATAAAATTCTTATTGTACCGAATTTTTTATTTGGCGGTAATTAATAAAATTAGGAAAAAGTCGTTTAAATTCTTTTTAAGAAAAATTTTCCCGTGTATCACACATCCAAATCTTTCATAAATTTTTTTTCACCGCTTGCTTGAAATTATGATCGCAGCTTAACAGTTGAAACAACAGGAAAGTTAATCAAGTTTATTAACGAACTTAATGCTGTACTACCTCAAACTTATTCGTTGATTACAGAAACCACATGAGCCATTTTTTTCTTCCAAAATTGCGTTTATGCTGTTTTCACTTTCTAAAGTGGTATTTGTGTAATGAGTGAAGAAATGGTAAGTCGCTCCGTTGGTTTGACAAGGTTCTAACTGACATTTTCACCGAAAATGAGATTATGAGTTTATGCTTTTATACTAAGTTATACCTATACAGCGAACTGGCTCTACCTGGATTATTAGTGGTAAATAAACGAAACACTAGTGTACCATGGTTCTATCACTGCAGACAAAGTTTAAACTTTTTAGTTTGATAAGGTTCTATCTGCTTTTGTTATGACCACTGATAAGCTGTGCTATTATTCAAGCAGGCCGTGGTTGTTTGTTTGGACGCTAATGGGAATTTGTGTTCATTATACAAGATTTATATACTGTTTTGCAATAGAATAAAGTTAAATCCTTTAGCATAGCAAAGTGGAAAATGAGTTGCGTGAGTAGAAATGTTGACTTATTTATTCAGCGATACAGGTAATGGAAGTCAAGAAGGAAGTTTTCTTGTAAGTATTTTTTTTGTGAAGGGATTGAAAATACAGGTATGCAAGTCTTTCTACTTTGAAACATTACTTATATCGCAAAAGCCAGTGTACACTGCACATCCAACTAAAAATGTAGAAAACAACACACCAACCCAGGACCAAAGAGGAAAGAATGGAAATAGTAGATGAGTACCCAAAGAAGACTCAGTTTTAGTAAGAAAATACAAAATACAGAAAATCCATCCCCGTAGTAGAGAGAATCCCGTTACTGTATAGGGGATATACCAAAAGAGAAAATTTGGGTTCTCACTTCAATATTGGGAAAATGTATGAATTGTACCTTAGACAGTGTTGCACTGAAAAAATAACTGCAGTTAGAAAATCAATGTACTACATAATTTTTGTCACGGAGTTTAACCTTGGACTTCACTCCCAAAAAGCGACAGATGTGACGTTTGTGAGAAATTCAAAGAGGCAAAACAAACTCAAATACTGTCGAATAACATTAAATATGAGTATGATGTGCGCCAAATGTCAAAAATGAACATGCGAAAAGTTAGGAACGAGGAAAAGAAACACAAAGATTTGCCTGTATTGCTATTTGGCTTACAAAATGTAATATCGACTCCACATGCTAATATTTGTTCTTTTTTTTACTTAAGAAAATTAAACGTCTACAACTTGACTGCGCACTACACGCCTACTAAACAAGTGTATTGTGCCTTGTGGAGTCAAAATTTATCTGCGCTGGTAATGGCATTGCTAGTGCGTTTCACAAAATACGACCGAACTAGCTGAGGAAAATGACATAACTGAGTTGATAACATGCTCGGATTCGTGTGTTCTAAAATGTCGAAATTCAGTCTTTTCAAACTCAGTTCTACATTTTCACAAGGATACACCTCAAGTATAGTCAGTTACAATGAAGTACTGACTATACATAGCAGGACTTCCATGCGTCCAAGAAATTGATAGCGTTCACAGCAACATTGAAAAAGCCATGAACAAAACCGACTTCTATTCTCCACTTGGATTAATTAGAATTTTAAAATAAATCAATCCAAGACACGCATATCGTGTCATACAAATGCGGTTTGATGATTTTAAAGATTTTCGAGGAACAGCAAAACTTTTAAATTATAGATTGTGTCAAACGCTTGTGTGGCAGTTTTGAAATTTTTGCCTGAACGCTGCACACGGTGAATTTTAAAACATCTCACGACAAATTTGATTCAGAAAATTCCGCAAGTTTCAAGTTTACTGAGACATCTATGATGGACTCGAAAAACAGAAAAAGACCTCAGAAAACTGCAATCTCATTGTGCTCCAAGTAACACCTAATGTTCAGAAACCTGCAAAGAAATAAGTAATCGAAAAAAGAATGATCTGAAGACAGCATTTCTCTTCATACCTATACAAGATAGGGAATATTATAATGCTAGATTACATTTTTAATAAACCTAGTAATGGTACCATTCCGTTTATCACGATACGAAACGTTATTTAATCTTTTCCATTAAATTTTGAAATGAATTAGAACTTTGTACTACATCATTGTAATTTATATAATAAAAGTTTTACTTTGACAAAGTTCAATGTGCAGTTACAACTATGTCTCTTTCGCGAAAGCTATTTTTGTTTTGAATAAAGGTTCTAACTGCATTTTGCTATGCTCAAAAACAAAGGTATGGCACATAATTTTTTAAAATAAACTATGGAACCTTTAAATAAAAGCCTTTTAATGTAATTATTAAAATATTAAGTAAATTAGATCATAAAAAAGTTGTAATCGGTGAAAACTTTAAACTCGTTTTTCTCAAAACTGACTTGGATGCAGTTAGAATCTTGTCAAACCAAGGCGCCGAAGTGTCAAGTAAAGTCACGGTGTAAGCATATTGTTACAAAAATCGTCCTGTGTGTGTACGGTGAAAAAAGTGCAATAAGCAGGATAACGGAGAAAAACGCATTATTCTCGAATATTTCGGAAAACACGAAGAGCAAGTATCAGGAAAACAGCACTTGCGCAGATTAGCAACAACAACAAAAAAAAACAGACACCAATTCACTAATAAGAACAGCAATAGCACTTTCAATACCGCTTGGCGTCTAACAGCTTGCTAACCCGCACAGCGGATAAAACTCCAAAGACATTCCAAAGACGTTCGTACTCCAAAAGCGATCCCTGTCGATCAGCACACTCTCCTGTGATCCGAGGATGGTACTATTTATAGTCTCTTCGACAGGCCGTGACGTCACATGGAATCCTCCTCAAAAATCCGGATCTCGGCCCCCTAAGAGAGATATCAGGAAAATTCTAGTATTTTTACGATTCTACATTTTGTCGCCAAATTTGTCATCAAGTCGCCAATGTCGGAGGTCAATAGCTCCATTCCTCCGGCATTCCCATAATTACTCCTGTAGAACTCTCTTCCCAACCATAAGACTAACAATGCTGGGAAGCGACATTCCATGTTCGTAACATTATAAAATCTACCAGCTAAAAGAAAATTAATCATTGATTTGAAAGATTAATCAGTTTTTTTAAAACTTTCAGCTCCCATTATTGACTCATGTGGTTTCTGCAACCAACGGTTCAATTAGAGAATAGTATAAAAACAGGCATATTCGAGGAGTTTCTTAAGTGCAACTTCAGGATGTTTTACAACATACATTTCTTCCAATCACAACCTACCCCAGAATAACGTGTAACAACTAAATGCAATATAACAGATGAGGCATTAATTTGAAACAAATAAGAAAAATTAAAAACTCTGCCTGTTATTTGTAACCTTAATTAGTTAGTAACTGTAACCTTAATGATCTGTAGGGGCGTGTGTCTACCTTGTTAACTGACCGCGGTTCAAAATGATGAGGCTTATCCCAAAATAACCTTCGGAAAGCTTCAAAGCGGGACGGTAATTTAATTAAACTACACTAAATAGCGCGGTTTTCTGCTTAAGATTAGAAATGCTAACTTTAAAAAACTCTGACACAATTCGAATCTACTTTAAGCTTCCCTGCGTAATAATTTTGGCATTCCTAATTAGAAATACTGACGAGATCTTTTATGCATGCTGTTTTTTATTTATTTATAAAGTCATCAATCGTATGATTGATTGCGATGACATACTTAACCGTATTCATTTTGCTGCACCAACTAGAATTTTTAGAAACAATCGCTTATGTGAGAGTGTTTATTAAATTTAATTATATCGATAATTTCTCGTTAAATAAATGTTATAAAATTTTTAAGAGCATTCTGAAGACCCTGATATTTTTTATAATATCCTTTAATGTTTTTAAGAATAAGTGTTTACCATTTTTAAATCCTTAGTATGTTTTTTAAGGTTATTATTGAGTGTAAATAACTTTTAAATTACTTGGAAAAAAATTTTTTTTTCATGATTCAGTGTTTATAACTTTTAAATTCATGTTATGTCTTTTAATGTTGTCATTTTTTATTCTTTGTCATATGTGCATTTTGTGTCATGCAACACTGTAACTAGAGTTTTCTCTGTAGCGTACGGTACATTCCCCCCATAAATAAATAAATCTTTTGGATTTTTTATTGATTTAAGATGATTCTTCATATAAAATCCAAGTTATTACACCTTGCAGTTTTCCGAGTATTTCGAATAATAAAATTCTGATTCTGTTAGAGAGAGAGAGAGGGAATAGTTCGAAAGAGTCGGAGGAAACTCTGAACTTCAATCCGGAAAAAGAAAGAAAACCCAACCAGGTGGCGCCACAATACTCAGTTTTCGCTCGCCTTTCAGTTCAGTGCATTCATCTCATGCTGCAGACGACTTCTCGTGAGTTCAGAACAACCACGGACTAGCTTGTGTGTGGCTGGGATGCCGAAGAGCGGGAACTGCTGTCCTCACTGACGAACTAAAGTCCGCGTTTTCCCAAGCCAGAAAGTGTGTTTTGGTTTTTCTTTCGTCCTTAGCCATCTTCGAATCCTGTTCTTTTGATGTTCCACCGTTTCGAAACAGCAGACTATTTTTTCTTTTGTGCCATGTGAAAAGAGATTATGTGGGTGTTAGTGTGACCTGGATTATCAAATTCTTATTTATTCTGTTTTATTGCGGAAAGGATAAAACGTATTCACCCTCCTACAATATTAAAAAAGGGCCAATTAGTGCGGGACCAAGCTATTTTTTTATTTGTTTTTGTACGAATGTCGGGAGAAAACTTTGGATAAACCCAAATATTCTTGCTTCACGTGCCTTTATGTTTCGATGGGCTTCATGATCATCTAATATGGAAAACATGCCACTTTCTGGTTTAGTTTAGCATCTAATGGAAACACTTGTCACCGCTGGTAAGTGATTCTTTTGTTTATTACCTGTTTCTCGTTTATTTCCTGAAGAAAATACAATTTTTCGCATCAATTTACGGCAACAGACGCTAACTTTATGATTTATTGAAAACATGTAGCATTCCTTTTGCAACGGTTATAACTAGTTGTAGTAATTTTTTTCTAAATGCTCTAAAATATTAAAGTCACTGTATAATATTTACTACATAGTGCCTCAGATTTTTTTTGAAGACAAATTGAAAAAAATTGACTTTTCTCGATTGTTCTTCAAGATTTAGTTACACATAGAGTTCCTTTTGTTTTTCGGTATTCTAACAGCATTGATTAGAACTAATTTAATGGGTATGAACTAGAGCCATTTGGTTTCAAATCCGTAATGGAATAAATAGTAATTTGAGAAACTTTGATTGTTGACTATTAGGTTATTTGATATATATATCTCCTATTTTGCAAAAATTGAATCCTCAATAACTTTTAAATCCATCGTTAAAAGGGCGAGGAATGTAAAAGATCCACAGTATTAAGTTGTATTCCATAAATTGAACGTCTGTTTTCGTTGAGAAAAGTATGTTGATAATCGTGAATTGTAACATTGGAGCTGAAATATGATGTGTACTTCCAAAACATTGACTTTAATTAGGATTTCTTAAACAGCGAGTCGTGACCCAAGTGGTGTCTTCCTATTGGGTTTGCTGTGCCTTCTTTTAGATTCTTCAACATTTGTAAGCAAAAATTAAGAAAATCTTTTGATTTTCCCTAAATTTCTTGCCTATCGCTTTTAAATTAAAATGAATTTTATTAATCATATCTTAATGCTTTCCTTTTTATTTATTTTTTAATTTGGAGGTCGTGAAATTTTCTACTACACGATAAGGTATCGCAATTGGAAAAAAGTTTAAGAAACCGTATTTAAATGTTTCATGAGTTAGACAGTGGAACGATACAGATTCTATTTTATTCAGAATTCTTTTTTATTAAGGCTAAAACAAACTAAAGTTCCGTTAGAAAATTTTGGCTATTGAAAAATTGCCTTTTTTTTTAAGTTTTAAATTTATCTAAATGCTTATAAAAATTTTTGTGGAATTATGAGAATCATTCTATAATATTACTAAAAGTAACGTTCTAAAATTCGCTGTTTCGAGTGGCAGAGTTTTCTGTTCTGTAAAATAGCCTTTAGCACTGCAGACGATATCCCCCTCCCTTTTTATGACAGGTGGCACATTAGAGCATTCCATAATTTTTTTTGCTACCTTCTTCCCTACCCTTCCTTCCGTTGGTGGAACACCTGGCGAATTCTAGATAGGAAAGAAGAACCGCCCTTTTGTTACATCAGTATACAAATTATTCAATATGTCGTCGAAAGGGTAGGGGACACTTTGTTTTGTTAATGAAATGCTTTTTACTCAAGTTTTTCGGTATCCTCACTGATGAAAGCAATATGTGTAAGCATCGTCAACACAGTGACTGAATAGAGACTCAAATATGACTGAAAAGTTGCGAAATTTCTTAAATTAATATTTCACAAAGAGAAAAATATCTATAATACTTATCTTAGCGAAATTTAAAATCTTTCTTCGAAAAAAATATTTTTAAATTCAATATTAACGGTGCAGTTTTTGTACCGTCTTAATTAGATGATCTGATATTTTGGGACTGTGTTGTCGTAATCATTCAACTAAGAGCCCGTAGAAAACTTGGGATGTTAATGGATATATCATCTCCATTAACATCCGTATGTGTCATATAAGTATTGAATGATAATGTCTATGAATGACTTAATTTCAGATTATAAATGTAAAAATGCGATAATTCAATGCACGAACTGAGCTCGGGCTGCTCTATTAAGGGAATAAAATTAGAAAATAAACATTCAAATCTCGAAAACGCCCATCAACATGCAAGGAAATTAAAACCTTCTAATAGCTTATTGGTGAGTATTTTCGCTCAACGTGGTGAAATCGTCTTCCAATTTTCAATATAAAATGTATTTTTATGTTTGAAGTTCTCGTTCTCCGTAGCCGAGCATCAGTGAAACTATTTTAGTAAATTTTGCGCCAGTCGGATAAAAGCACATTTTTTTTTCTGTTGTGCGTAAATGGCGGATGTGGTTCAAAATGTGTTAACATAATGTCATAAAATTGCTTACATTTTATTAATATTGGTTATAGAAGTATGTACGTTTCTTAAGCTACTCTGCAAAGAAGTGTATGCCAAAATAGTTTAAAGTGTAGGACAATTGAAGAAACAAAAATTCTGCTTCAAAATTCTTTATTCCAACCAACTTCTTTTAACCTCATTCTATAATTAAAAACTATTTTTTTTGTTGCTATTCTGTGAAAAATAAATTCGTTATTCGTTGTTCTCTACAAAATCGTCTGCAATTGATACTTCATAAAATTTAATTAAAACACAAGTAATATTATATGGAGATGCTACAAAAGTAACTGATTGAAATGGGAATTTTTGGTGGATGTTATCCAAAGTAACTACGTTAATGAGTTTAAAAAAATGATACCAGAGTAACTTTTCTAAATATACTTGTAGGATTATATTCAGCGGATGCGGATTCAATGAACGATTCAATAGATTCTTTCATAAATAAATGCAAATTGTTTTAAAAGTTGACCATCAAAATAGTGGATGACCGTTGATGGCATCTGTTAAGTAAAAACTGGATTAATTCTAAAAAATTCTCATCTGCTTAAAAAGATTTTGTATGAAAAACTAATTTGAATCGAATCCTCGATTATCAAAGGTTTATCTTTTAAAAAAAGAATTTCGCATATTTCACGCACTTTCGATTGTAACAAGAATGACCGCTTTAAAAATCGCACCTCAACTTATTTTCTCTTTTAGTTTCGCTGTTAATGTTTTAAGCGATTGGATAATATTTCATACACTTCCGTTGTGATAACAAAATCCGTTAGAGCATGAAACATGAATTAAAACAAAGGTGGAACAACAATCATTAAAAAAAAAGGTAAAGAAACTATCGCTTTTTGTTTGCCTGGGATCTGAACGTGTATTTCTTGCATATTCTTTCGCGTTGCGTATCCTTTGCAATGGGCGGAAGTTTTGATAAACTCGATTCTTTAGGACAATCGAAGCGTTTTATGTTTCACTAACTCGTGCCACACGAATGCAGTTGCAGATTTATCTTTCATGTAAGCTACGTTTTTATGCTCTAATTAATTCTCTACATCCTTTAATGGAAGTCGAATAATTAAATATACTAAAACTTCAATAAGGAATTGGAGATAAGTTAACATTATTTTGAGTTCGCATGCGTATAACTTCATTCGCATGGCATCTTTATCAAAATTAACTAACGTGTGTTCAAACTATAAATTATGGTTTCTTTTCAGAATAAATGCATGAAATGCATACGTTCCCAATTTTAAATATTATCCTTTCATTTTTCTTTGTTATCGTATTCAGACGGTTTTTTAAAATTCGTGTTGTTCGTGTGTTTATTAAAGAATAAAATATTGTTTATCCTAAAAGCTATCTATAATGAACTGAAGCATATTGGAAAGCAAAATAGAACCATTTTAGAGGTTTCGAATTCGAATTCTGATTTTTTTTTAACAGAATGATTATGTAATATTAGTTTAATATGATTAAAAATCTATCTCGCACTTTTTTTTTTCACGAAACAGAGAACGCATGTATTGCGTAGATATCTGCAAATAAATTTTCTCAGTGACTTTTAACCACAAATCAATGAAGCAAAAAATCGAAAAAATGAAAATTGCACTCTCGTAAGCAATTTCACGAACTTTCAATTGGCAGTGCATTGAATCGAATTAAAACTGCGAATATTTTTGAGAACTTAAAATGTCTTGATACTTGGTGAATAAATTGCTTCTTATAAACTTAAAGCTGATTTGTTCTGAATGAAAAAAAATGTTTATACTTTCTAAACCTTTAAAATCCGCTTCAGTTGCTCGGGTCATTGGACGGATTGATCTAGCCGAGAAGACTCCATGTCTACTTAACCTAAAATACGTATTTTGAAGTAGATAATTGTACTTGAGGAGACTTCGATTTTGTCCATGGCCTCGAAGGTTGACTTAGGGATTTTTTTTTTCCGATCTTGTAATTCGAAATAATGGAAAATTACAGTGTATCGAACTTTGTTGTGAGACAACACGGAGTTAGAAAAAAAAGTTTGTAAATAATGGCGAAAAAGAGTGTTTTGAGTTCATTTGCTCGTTCTGTTGCTAGTTGGTGTGTTGTTAAGTGGGTGAAAGTGGAACGGAGCTGCGCGAACAAGTTTCTTTCCTTTCCCCTGTCTGTAATTAAGTTTCGGAAACCCTTCTTATTCTAAGCCTTCGTGCTTTTAAAAGGGATTTAGTTTTCTGTCACTTTTTAATTGAATTTAACCATAACTTTCTCGCAGTAAAAAGTTAATGTTTCTTTGTTAAATAATGCATGCAATGTTGTCTTCTGGTGTTTGCCGGTAGAAATGTGCAGTGTAATCGATTCTTGTGACTTCAATCACATGCCGAACGTTTCTGCGCATGCTAACTGCTCATCTTGTACTACGCTATGAAATGTGGCATTGTGTCCCCCCCCCCTTTCAAGATGCGCGAAAGATTTCACTATTATGCGGCGCGTTTGACATGTTTCATTCGACCATGAATTGATTCCATTAACCACTTAACTGAATAGTTTTCTTTGCTATCTAATAAGATGACCCCTCCTGTTCTGGAAAGGGGCTGTCGTTTTCATTCATCTAAGAAGGCATAGGATACTTAAGATGTTTATGGATCCTACATATTTTTTGCGTCAAATTATAAAGCTAATTAATGATTCAATTTTAGTTTATAAGACTAAAATTTCGATGCACGAGTATTCTCGGGCTGTTAAGTTAAGCGGTTAAATACCAAAACTATCGCATTAGTGCTATAGTGATCAATTATAAGCGATTTAAAATAACTGTATGTGAATAATTACTAATCACGCTTGGTTTGTATCCAACCAGGCATTTCATACTTGAGCGAACAGCAAAGATTTTGCTTCGGGACAGTTTAGAGATTCTCTTGCTTAACCCCTTTAAGGATCGCATTTTTTTGCTATCCAATAAGATGATCCCTCCTGTTTTGGGAAGGGGCTGTCGTTTTCATTCATCTGAGAAAGCAGAGACTACTTGAGATGCTTATGGATTCTACGCAATTTTTGTGTCAAATTATGAAGCTAATTGATGATTAAATTTTAGTTTTAAAGCCAGAAGATGCGATAATTCGATGCACGTCAATATGACGGGCGCGAGACTTGGGGGGTTCAAATGAGTCCTGGGATTATGAGATATACGTAGTTGTCAAAACCAAACTAACTCCAAATAACTCAACTTGAGAAGTTCTTTTTTGATTATTTATTGGGCACTACCTACTACAATCAACTAAAACTGCTCTAGATACTAATATACATATATCATATTTTAAAATTTCAGAGAGATAGGGCCAGCGTTGCATTCTCCACCGTTCATGCAGTCGTTCTGAATATGCCGCGGTGGCCTAGTGGTAGGGTCTCGACTTCGGAGCCGGAGGGTCCCAGGTTCAAACCTAGATTCCACTGAAAATCCGCCTTGTATAGGGCCTGTTGTACATTAAGTCATATGTAGTGGTCAAATGCCGTTCCAGTTGGTGTGGTGCGGAAGTTTGGAGGGGGGCAGTGGCAGTTTAGGTGTAGTTATCGTCATCTGACCGCGGTTCAAAATGACGAGGTCCGTTCCAAAATAGCCCTCGTATAGCTTCAAAACGGGAAGTTAATATAACTACACTAAACTAATCTGAACATGCGCAGTAATTGAGGATGTGTAATCGCATGACTTTTCTGCTCATGTCCGCAGCTGTGGCGTAGCATTAAGGTGTCAGTATTCCCAACACATACTATTCTGAATAGGGACACTATATCTGAATACATAAAAAGGCAATCACGCAACTTCTATCAATCAATCTCTCTTATAAGATAGAGTAATGATGCTTTGATAATAATTGATAGTGATCCTGTTGACGAAACCAGCCACTTAAAACTAAACAAATCCCCGTCGGCAAGCCGGAAGGCAATGTAGATTCCTTTCCGGAGATATAAGGAAAAGAACATTTCGCCCTTTATTTTCATAAGGATTAGAGCTGTTGGAATGAAAGAGGGTGGAAGAGACTGCAAATGACGAGACCTTTCCAACAAGGGGTAACATGCATAGGTTAAAACGTGCTTTAATTTAGGAGGGGAAGAGGGAAAATCACTTTTTCAGCTCATAAACTTCTAAGCAATTGCAGCTATCGAAAGAGTTTAAATGCGAAAATTTTTCGCTATAATAAGGCGATAATTCGCCTAATTTGAATATTTTTTTATCTTCAATTGTAAAGGAATTGTGGGGGTTGAAATTTTCATTTCTCCATCATTCCCCCCCCCCTTTGAGCTGGATAGCCCATCTGTGAACTCGACCAAGATTTTCACTATCCTTATAACATATACCACGCTGGTTAAAATTAAATAAAAATTACTTTAGTTATAGTGTTCACATGGGAAAAAAACGTTATATATACTATATATAATATAAACTTTTTAACGAAGGGTGGTTTTGGGTTCTAGGGGTCATAAACGGTGAAGATCTGCAGAAATTCTCCGGAAGCACTGTTATGAGAACCATTGCAATAGGTAGACTTCCTATAAGGAATCTACCGAAAACGAACGAAAGATTTTGAGTGGATTGAAAGATCTTGAATGCTGTCTGTTCAAGTGGATTAATTTTACTGAACGATTTGAAATGACTGCCAGTATCGAAATTAAGGAGCTTGGAAGTCGGCTTTGAAACAAACGTAATATCAGCCTTTCAAGTTTAAATTGGAAAGTTCGAATAATTAATTTTTTTTCTGAAATAATTATATATAGAGTGAGGGTACTATATGTCTCGTTCGTAAAATATCGACTCTTTGAAGGTTGCCGATTTCTTATTGATGAGACTAAACTCATTGACACGGAGTTATACCGAGGAAATCTGAGTTTATTTTTTTCACAGGTTTAATCTCGGATCCGATATTGGAGATTGTAATACTATGAACTGTGATCGGTCTATGAATTAACCGCTTAACTTAACAGCCCGAGAATACTCGTGCATCGAATTATCGAAATTTTAGTCTTATAAACTAAAATTGAATCATTAATTAGCTTTATAATTTGACACAAAAAATACGTAGGATCCATAAACATCTTAAGTATCCTATGCCTTCTTAGATGAATGAAAACGACAGCCCCTTTTCGAAACAAGAGGGAGTCATCTTATTAGATAGCAAAGAAAACTATTCAGTTAAGTGGTTAAGAATGAAATCTTCACATGATGGCAAGAATCCTTAGATTTTTTAAGTCTTCTGATGTGTCAAATCATAAAAGTAACCTTTATATGGTCATAAATAAAATGATTTTTTTGGAGCACAAACTTGGATCTAAAATTCAGACTATCCTCTGTCTTTCTTTCCCCATCAGAAAAGCCGAGACTGAATATATTCCTTGGTTTCAAAACACGTCGACGGAAGAACTTTCTGTGTGAACGCAACTTCGAAAAGCAGATTGACTACTTTCTACAAACAAAATCAGGTGTAGGTTTTAGCTACTGGACGAGTTTGTTTCCAAGGCTAAGCTATCCTAACTACCAGTTACGGTTGGAGAGCAATGTTTGGAGGCCACTCCTGGAAGCCTTATGAAGGATTGAAATAATTATTTTTGTCTTTTAAAATACTTTGTTTTGTCCTTCTGTGGCAATCCATTAATGGACCACTGATCCTGCGTCAATAGCTTATGTTATCAAGGATCTGCCACTTTGAGAACGAACAGAAAAAACCCCAAAGCGATCTGTTGTTGAACTTGAGAACATTTATTTTGTAATCGACTTAAATAGCTGGTGGCCTCTTTCGAACCGAGAAATTGTCGATTTATTCAATCACGCACGAAGAACTTGCAACAACATGTAGAAATTTACTGTTATCGATTGTATTTAAGTATTTCATGGGTATTTATTAAAGCGAAAGTGAGGAGACGAAAATGCATCAAATTTGAACTCTTCCTCCGTTCTAGTTAGATTACGCAGACTCGTTGCTATTTGGAAAGAAGAATCAAATGTTCTTTCCGAGCAAATAATTTGAATAATATATTTCATGTAGTTACTTTTATATTTTTACATTACGATTTCATTGATATTCTTTTTAGTGAAAAAATAATTTCTTTGGAACATGCTTTTTCACTTATGTTTCTTCTTAAGTTTTCACTCTGTTTCTGGGTGCTCTGAAATTTTACGTAATTTTCTTTCTGTAGAAATATTTTGGTAAATTAATTGCATTTCTAAACCTATTTTGGTGAATTAAACGTTTTTTTAAAGTTGAGCTTGACTGACGCTAAGATTACTTAAGTCTTAAAATACGTTTGTGACAAATTCAGCTTCTATTATTTTTAGGTATTTAATGTGAAGTTTTGATTTTTTTTCCCATATATTGATAGTCATGCTGTAAAAACGTTATCAAACGAAGACATTTCAGTTAGTATATCACCAACCACGTTTACGTCGTCAGTGCATTTCATCAGATAAAAGTATTTTAAAATAGAATATCCATTTTTTTTAACGTAAGACTTGAACCAGTGTTAATATCAGTTTAAAAGGCTTTGCAGGAAATACTTTTTATATGTTATGATAATATGGTCTTTGATAAGGTTATATAATGAAATACATTATAACTTTTTAATTATTGTTTTTCTTCACACTTTCAAATTAAAATACTTATAGAATTTCTTTATATTTCTTATTCATTCTTGAAAGTTCGCCAGCTTTTGTTGTTTTTAAGGGCATATGAAATTAAATATTGACTGTTCAAATATTTTATAATGTGTATTTTATGCAGCATGGTCGGATCTCTTTCCACCAGATTACACAACCAACCATTCGATGGTATTCAATGGACCTTATGCACCATTTGGGTTCGAGAGTATAAAAAAACGTCTGTGAAGGAATAAACAAAACGATCGGCCTATAAGCGACTCAGAAATAAAAGCAGTTCTGAGTCAGCTGTTTAAGACTGACCAATGGCTGCCTCCGGCAGGTCACGTGTCGGAGGATGTGATGTCACATGCATAAGGTCCATTCTTCAAACATCTTCACATATTGGTTTTTTTTAACAACTGCCAGAATTTTGGTAGATCTCGGATCCACAAACACTGCGGTCACGATATTGCCTCTGTTTAACAGGCTTTGTGGCTGTATATTTACTGAAAAACTTATTTATTTTATGAAATACCTTATGAAAAAATGTTTTTTTTCCCTAATTCTTTTTATTTTTAAACTTCAAAGAAGTATCTCGGATTTTCCAATCGGGGTGACGCCAGTAGGGGTCCCGGGGGGCCAAGGCCCTGTCGGGGCAAATTTTTTTACCCCGTTCACGCCATGCCTATTCAACTAGTAAATAAAGATCTGGCGATAATTTAAGAGGGTCACCATTCGTGCTCCCCCCCTGTCGGACGGACTCTAACGCCACCCCTTCTTCCAAGCTTTCGTATTCTGTTCTACTTTCAGCTCAAGGCTCTTGCCATACCTGCCTCAATCTCATCCTCGTTTACCAGCCATTGTCCACCCGCCTATAAGGATGGGGCTCTTCCCCAATTACTATACCGATCCCGATGACCGTGGATCTCGCGTCTCCTCTTTGTGTACGCCCTCCCTCCTCATTAGCAAACGATTCGAAACATCTCCTTTTCTTTGATTCTGGATCGAGGATTTGTGTCCATTGTTACCGGCCTTTGTTCTTGTCATCGCCTCACCAGCCTCGGATGATGTGTTATCGGAGGCACGTACTACTTCGAATTCGATTCCGAAAGGTAAAAGAAAAAAAATAAATAGAATTGATACTTCCGCGGTGATCGGGTTCCGTTTTCGAACGTCATTCCTTTGTTTTGGTTGGAATAATTCCTGCTTGCCTCTTGGAGCATGATCGCTTTCATTCCCCCCTTTTCCTTCCGATGCTTGATTCCATCGATGACCTATTAGATGCCACCTGTTCTAACCATATGTTAACCTGTTCCCGCTTCTTGTTACCGCCTGGTGTATAAATGATCCGTGAAGTTCCGATGCATCGCAAATTAACCATCCATTCATTATCTGCAAGAAATCGCAGACACAAAGTATCTTGCCGTATGATTTGGTACTGATATTTCTGTAAACATAGTGACGTAGGAGTTGCGTATGTTTGGCATGTCGTAGATGTTGCTACGCTATTTTTAAATTAGTATTTTCTCTTGTAGCAGCAGGGCATACATCGACAAATCGATCACCGTTATCTTTCAAAAGTGATGGTAAAGTTTTGACTCTGATGTTTCTATGAATAGATAACATCCTAGATTGTCTTTGTTCAGAACATTTTTTTACGGTTGTTCCGTTTGACCTGGGGGATTTTTATGTGGCAGTGGCCAGAGTTTGTTGAGTAACTGATGACCATCTGGTGTTTTTGGATATTATTCGTTTCCTTGTTTAACTTCGTATATCAAGAGTTGATTATCAGGTTTAAAGTTGCGGTTTGGATGTGTATCTAAGTGACCGAGGCCGATATGACCGAAGATAATTTGAAGTAGGGTTTTCAGATCGGCATTGCTCCTTAATTTTTGGTCCATTACATGAAGTGGCATTACAAAGTTATGTAATAAATAAATAAGATCAACAAAAGAAATAAAACTAAAATATAACTTCGAAAATTGTAGAAACAAAAATTTTAAAGTTTGAAGCAAATAAGAGCAAATAATATTAAGAGTACTCAAATCTTAAAAAATGCATCGTAATAGTGGCGCGCAAATGCAGCAGCAACCAAATCAATGTAGAGAACAAAACAAAGAAAGCAAGACAAAATAATGGCGGAAACCCTCTTCTCGTACGTTGTCAGGGGTCAAACCGAAGAAGCAGAATTTCAAAATGGACTTTTCTGTATAAGGGCAGGACTAGTCGAAAATGGCCCAAAGTTTGACCCAAAAAGTCCGAAAGTGGAATGGAAAAGAACATCTCCAGAAATAAAAGTGAAAAAATACTCTTAAAAAACAAAAATTATCCAATCTTACCTCGCCATTTTAGGTCTTCACCCTAAACAAATGCAAAACTCTGCTTCTTTGGTTTGACCCCTGACGATGCATTTGTTTAGGGTGGACTCCTAAAATGGCGAAGTAATGTTGGATAATTTTGTTTTTTAAGAGTATACTTTCACTTTCATTTCTGAAGGATGTTCTTTTCCATTCCACTTTCGGACTTTTTAGGTCAAAATTTGGGCTATTTTTGACTGAAGTCCTGTACAGAAAAAAGTCCGTTTTGTAACTCTGCTTCTTCGGTTTGACCCCTGACGACGTACGAGGAGAAGTTTTCCGCCATTATGTTGTCTTGCTTTCTTTGTTCTGTAATAAATAAATGCGTCTCATAATAAATATATGGCTTGGTTTGTTGCTTTTTGGTGCGAAAGCCATTTTTACTTATAAGAAGTACATTAAAGAGAAAGCATTGTAAGGTAAAAAAATTCGACCTCGAGATTTTGATGAATCTGGAGTCCGAAAAAAACATTTCTGGAATTGTATGCCTGTGAACACGACAACTAAAAAAAATTGACAAAATAGACGAGTTGGAATTTGGTATGTTTTTTTACATCTAAATTGTAAATTTCTATCAAACTTAGGATGAAATCTATTAATGGGAAGTCAATTCAAAAACACAATGATCCGGATGGATAAAATGTGGTATATTGTTTTATTTCTAGAATTGTGCATCTATGTCAAATCTCGGAATAAATTCACCCATGGATTTAGTGTCTGTAATCATGTTTAGCTTAAAGCGGTAATTCACAAACTCAGAGAATTAGATGAATGAAGGTTGGTATGCGATTTTGTTACCCAAATTGTAGATATGTATAAAAATTAAAGCAAATTGTTCAGTAGACAGAGATTCTATTCCAAAATGCTTACTCGATTCTCTTCCCTGTACTAACACAAAATGTGTCATATTATGCAAGTATCCCAAATTATAGGAGCGAACACTTCCTCTAGTGTTTGCCTTTCTGTTCTTTGTCCTCTACTAGAATTAAATGTGACGAGCGTTGTTGAAAATTTAAAAGAAAGAAAAGGCACTATTTGCATGATGGTCGAGCTGCAAAAAGCGATAAAATGTTCTTGTATTAGTAGTACAAGCAAGCCGAAATGAATGTAACAATAACAAGCTTTTATTCTTGCAAAAAATTTTATGTATCTAATTATGGAGCTTTCGGAATCGCAGACTGTTATTTTAAAACGTGTTCTTTGGAATTGCGTCTCCTGATTGCTCTCAGCAAGCCATATGATCGTAAATTTATTTTAAAATAGTAAGAAGCGTTCACCGCGCAGTTTACACGCGATGCCCATATAACCTAGCCTTAACCTCGAACAAGGACGTTTGGAGATTAGCATTTATTTCGTAATAGAAGTAACGACTCTCAAGTTTCCTTAGTTGTGGAAACTGCATGTCTGAAAATTCCATTGTTAAGACAACACCATGGCCATCTTGTATGGATTTTTAAACGACTTTTTGCTTCTTTATGATTCAATGGAACTTGGAAAATTAAAAACTGAAGGTACCAGAACAAAAATTCGAGTTAAGAACAAGAAAAATACTGGATCTAAAAATGAGTGCAGCAATAGAAAGTGACAATTTTTGACTAAAAATGGCTGTAACGATTTATAATTAATATTTCAGTTTTAACAAATAATGCATAATTAATACATAAACAGTAAGCGATTTTAATAAAGTAATAATACTTGGAAATGAAGGAATTTTAAAAATAATTTCAATAAATTAGTAATTTGAATAAACAAACAATATGCCGCACTTTGAATACGACGATTGTACAATGAAACTTCAAAACAAACACTACAATTTCGTATCTAAGCGTGTACAAAGTTTTGTAAGGAGCTGATAATTTTTTGTTGCTTTTTTGATTGAATACATTGCACAGCAGTGAAGTGCTCTACGAAATTAATGCCCTTTAAAACTTTTTCACCTACGATTGGTGAGAACACAAATTACAGACGTATTTTACTGAAGAAAATAATACAGAAATAAAAACGATTTTTTTATCGTTTTCAGTTTAACTTAGGATTAATCAAAATAAATTCGAATTATAGACAATATTCTATATACTTATAAAAGGCAATGTTTGCGCGTGTGTGTGTGCGATGTCCAGACGAATCTATAGCACTTAAAGCCATGAAATTTGGCACACAGGTAGTCGTAATGGTGACTCAATGCACCTCGAAGCCGGAATTTTAAAATTTTTAATCTAGATTTTTCTCTTATTTTTTTAATTAATGTTTTTGTGGTTTTGGGTAATTTTTGGCACGATTACGGCTGTAGTATCTTTTCTAATGATCATTGAAAAACAACCAATGAATAGAACAAACAATTTTTGTTCTAATAAAGTTTGTTTTGAATTTTTAACATAATTTACTGAATTTTGAGAAATTTTTAAATAGTCACTTTTCATTTATATTTTTAAATTTCAATTCTTATTTTCTTGCATCCGACGTTATAATAACGCTATCATTTTCAATTTTTTTAGGTATAAACTGGAATATTTATCCCTGTTTTAGAACAAGAATGATTAAAATATCTTTTTTATCCGATTTTCTATGATTTTTTTTTATTGATGTAAATCTTGAGTGCCATAAATTCGCTTCTCCCAAACATCCCCCAATGAACTATTCCCTTATAAGTGAAACTCAAACCTGGATGCTTTTTCACGGGACAAACGATCGAAATTCAGAACTCTCCTGGCTAACCCGACACGTCCGGTCACCGTAGTTAATCGGAGTTTTATTGTATTATAAATACAGCGAGCGACATCAAACCTCCGTTTGTGGACGAGAAGGTCTTGGTTCACATTTGGCAGACAGACGTAACAGATTGATACGGAAAGGTGCGTTCATGATGGAATATTTCCGTCCTTCAAGTAAAATGGATGGAAACTAGAACAGGGATTCGAATCTGCTCCACGCATGTGCCGTTCACTTACCGGTTTTTGCATTTTCGGACAAAACTGATCGGACAAGTCACGATTTTCGGAAGAATTTGATTATCTCCCCTTGGTTGGAAACGCTGCATACGGAAGGAAAAAAATAAGCATTTTCATTCATTTTTTTCCCCTTTTGCGCTGCATAGCGAGACGGAATAATCCTGCATTATGCCAAAGTGAAATAAGATTAAGGACTCCGATTATTGTGCGGAAGTGCGTTTATCCTGAATTCGTTCACGCTGTTTCCAGATTTTAAGGAAAAAAAAATCTAACGCTTTGTGATTGTTCAGATACATATTTATAACAGCAGCGTCATTTTAAAAATAATATTTTAGGTTGATGGTTCTAATTTTCCCCCATTGTTTTAAAATTCTGCATTTCCGAAAGTTCTGTTTTCATTTAAGAGCTGTTTCTCCAAGTTATTTTATATTTTTGTGAGTTTTCTTTGTTTTTGTGATTATTCGTTGTTTTGTATCGTCTAATTAGATGACTCCTTTCTGTTTTCGAGATGCGTTGTATTGATTCAACTAAGAATACATAGAACACTTTTGATGTTAATGGGTTACCTGTCATTTTTTGTATCGAATGACAACGTCTATGAATGACTTAATGTTAGATTATAAGTGTAAAAATGCCATAATTCGATGCACGAACCGGGCTCGGGATACACTGGTAAGGGATTAAAAATTTTATTAAAGAGCATTGTTCGCACAAAATAGCTTATCTATAAAACAGCTAGGTCGATTAGCTAAGATGGGTTTAGCTGCTTCAACATTTTCTTTAAAAAGAGGATTGCGAAATTTTACCCAAGATTAAGCGATGTGAAAATATAAAAAGTTTCTGTGATCGTGAATGATTGCTTTTGGATTAAAAGCAGAGCGTGTGCGACTATGAGAGGAAGAGGACGGTGGTCTGCTGGTATGGTCTCAGCTTCGAGATCGGAGGATTTCGGGTTTAGAAACCAATTCCATCAAAGATCTGCTGTGTATGTGGGTCTGGTGCAATTAAAATCTTGCATCAAGGATCACACTTCCTCATGTCAGTGTGATTAGAAATCTAGTGAGGGGGTTGCCAGCTTTGGCGTCGTCCTTGTCATCTGACCATGGTTCAAAATGTCGAGATCCGTCCCGAATCAGTCTTGGTCTTGCTTCAAAACGAGGCATTAATGTAACTAAACTTAAACTACTTGTCTTAATCGTTAAACCCTTTTTCACTTACCTTTGCTATATCATCACTGAAACTTTGAGGTCATGACTTTCTGTCCAGTTTTTTAAAAAAATTTCAATAATAAATAACCAAGAAAGCCATGGTTAAGATATTTCATAAACATTTTCATCAAACTACCGTAATAAATGAATATTTTTCATTCATCGTAAAATAATTAATCTGCTTGGATTGTTTTCTTATATAAATCGTTTTCATGTGGGAGCGCAAAATCATTTTTGAACCAAAAAATGGGGTCGAATAAAATTTTTTTGTACTGGAAGCGCTTGTGAGTGGGAAAAGATTAAAAATCCCCGTTTTTTTTCAGTTAAGCTCATGTCCTGGTTCGCTTTCTTAATCACTGAAATCAGCTCAGTTTGAAAATCTTCCTGTAATCGCCTTAATCTTTAATTCGTAACAGATCCAAAACGTAGAAATGTATACAAAAACTTTTGCGAAAAACACGAAACACTGAATACACATGTAGTCAAGCAATGATGAAACCAATTGTCATCAACTTTCGTGCAATTTACAGGATGTCTCAAAAACGTACATACTTGGATTCATTTGGTACAACAACTGTAAACTCATAAAAGAATATGTGCCATCTTGGGTGGTCGAAAGTAACAACTTTTGGCTGGTTTAGAAATTTAAGAATAAGATGTCACTTATAGTGTTAATATTTCCAACAAATTTAAGAACTTTTAAGTTCAGGTCTAACACCAATAGGTCATGATTCAGTTCTGATGCTGACAGTTTTAAGAAGAAATTGTATAGAACTTGGAGATTATATTCCACGCGGGAATATGGTCTTCAGTTCATTATTTTACAAGAAAAACAATGATTCTCCACAGCACTTATATCTGTGGTTAGTGACAACTCATTTTGATGGTACATATACAGCCATCAGTGGCTGCATCATCAGTTAATAATATACTAGAATATGAACAAAAAATAAAGGACAAGGCGAATAATTTAACATTAAAAATTCCAAAACTATTAAACTTTGTATTAGACGGAATGGCGCGAAAATGCAGTAACTTCCGATAAAATACAAAAATAAAAATACTAAAATATGAACAAAAATAGCTAAAAGAACAAGAATAACAGAAAAACGTAAAAATAAACACTATGCATTTGGTACGCGCATACGCAGCAGGAGACAGTGCATTCCTGGAAGTACGTTTGCGCGTACCAGTTGCATTGTGTTTATTTTTATGTTTTTTGTTATTCTTGTTCTTTTTCTTTTAGCTATTTTTGTTCATAATCTAGTATATCAGTGAATAATGTAATAGTGTTTCGATTTGTCTTAGGCCTACTGCAGAATTTCATGATATTAAGCAACCTTTGTTTTAGAATTTTACTATATGGAATATCGAATATTAGCGTTCAACTGCGCAACCAAATCTGTTTCTTGTGCCTTGCAACCTGAACTAATTCATTATTGGTGTTGGTAACTAAATTTTGTTTCAATATATCAATTAATTGCAGTTTTTCCCTTGTGGGAGGTCTGGATGCTGTACCAACAGAACATTTTTCTCTGCGTAATGGGTGGTACAAATACAGAACCAATGAATCATTAGGATTTCATTTCGTCTCTTAACACCCTCTCGATAGCTCTACACCTAGATTGATTGGTATTGAGGGAAAGCAAGATATAAAGGGGCTACAGATCGTGCCATCCAATGATTTGAAATTGAGACGGGCACATTAATTTATCCACCCGACTCCTCATTTTAGAAATACGTTCTGAGAATACATTCTTTCGTATCTGAAGGTTAAATGCATTAGGGTCATAACTGGAACCACTTCATTAGGTATAATTATGCATTGCATAGTGTTCCGTAGCGATTTTGAGGCATCTTTGACTACATAACTGTTTTTCCCAGAATCTCTGTCCCACCGTTCTGTCGGAAGCCACCCACTTTGATGTGCCGCCCTCTTCTTCCCGGTAGTGCCGTGACCGACCTCACGCGAGATGTATCTGGAGTCATAAACATTCCCACAAACAAATAAACGCGCGGATTGATGGGATATATGCGAAGAACTGGCAAGAAAGAAAAAAAAATCGAATAAAGGAAATTTCATTCCTTCCGGCTTCTTTGTTTCTGTTGGCTATTTTCTGTCTCTCCGTTACCTGGTTTTGTGATTCGAAGGCGCTCGTGCAGTCTTGTTCCCAGAATCGGATCACCCCCCCCCCCTCCATCCCCTTCTTTCTTTGGCTCCCGCTCAGGTGTCTTTTGCACAATGAGAGTCGGATATTCACTTACTTGAAACAAAAGTCCGCACCGTTTCGTAAGTCGTTTCTGCGTTGTAATTGTTTTAAATGCTTCCGAGGATCATTTGTTTGAGGGGGGAGGGGAGAAAAAACGATTTGTGAAAGAAAAACGAGTGAGAGGCTAATTGCAGTAGTTTGTAGGTTCCTGGCCAAAAGAAATCAAAGGAGATGAAGCACTAAATCCAAGCCCATTTGGAAAAATGTTGGACAGAGATGTGGGTCTACAAAATTTCTCGTTTTGTGGGATTTCTAATGTTTAAGACATAATAAGGACACTTTGTGAAGATAAAATTTCACATATTTATGGCTGCTTATGATTATTTCTATAAAAGAGCGATGTAATTCATGGGTTCATCTTGACATGCTTGGCTTTTTCCTGCGTTTTTTGCACGATACTTGTTGATATAGTTTACATGGCTTGACGTCCCGCTCTGAAGCTACACGAGAGTTTATTTAAGGAAGAACTTTGTGATTGTGAACCTTGCTCGGATCATGAGTTTCCTTAACACCACATCAACTTATATCCCACAATGGCAGATTTAACATGTGCCAGGCAGTATTGCATGACAGATTTTTAGTAGAATCTGGTCTCAAACTGGGGGTGTAGTGGAGCCGGAACACCGCCCCGGCACTGCTTTTTTTCACGAGAAATAAATTACTAATATAATAGCCCAGATCTGTCTCTCGGTAACGCTCTGACGTCACCAACAATAAAACTCGCGCCATAGCACTGCGATACGTTAAACATCATTATTTCATTGTTAGAGAACCTAAATTTCAGTTATTTTAAATTTAAAGGAGAAATTGTTCTAATTTCTAATTTAATAGCTCTAAAATAGTGAAATAAAATTTTCTATCGATTGATATAAAATTTATCTCGCTATGATCAATAGTTCCCGAGAAATTTTAAATTATATTAATCATATATTTCAAATTAATTTCCGTTTTTTAATAGAAAATGGTAAATTACGTCAGTGGTATATGATGCGCGTGATTTAGTTTGGACGCCACGACGCATCTGATTTAGTGCAATCGTGATGATATAATTTGATAATATTTTTTGGCAACGTTTGACAAGCAGAGAAGTGCTTTGTTTTGATTAGACATCTGAAGTACAAGGAAAATCGTTAAACAACAAAAAATACTTCACACGGAATGTTGTTTACCAAGAGGTTTTTTTGAATAAAGAGAGATGTAATAATATGTAAATAAAAAAATATTTCCTGTCATAAGACATACGTTTATTTTATTTGTTTTCAATCAATGTTAAACATTTCTCTCGCATATATATCTATTTAAGCACGTCAAATTTGACGGGAAATCTCTCGAATGAAGAGGCAATTTTCACCCGACATGCCATGATGGGCGATTTTCTAGTAAAAAAATAATTGTGAAAATGTCCTTAAAACAGTGCGATTTTTGTCACTCAGGTTAGAATGTTTAGGCACTGCTTATTGGGCGACTACACCACTGTCTCAAACCTGCTATCCTCCGACCTCAAATCTGAAACTCCGCCATTGACCCATCGCCTTCCTTTGATACCTGAAAGAAGAAAATTTATTAGTTTACAAATTCGAAACAATCCATTCTGGTCTGTGACATCAAAATCTCTTTTGTATGAGAAAGGTCAGTCTCATTGCCTATAAACTTGTCGAATAGCTGTAGGTCGAAGCAAATCAATATTGTATTGTGTGTTAATTAGCTTATCGAACTAGATGTAGAAGATAACAAAATAAGCACATAGTAAACATTTCGTGTAACAGGAGATGATGTAGGCAGAAACTACTTGAGAAGCCATACAGCTTATTTGTTGCTAGGGCGAATGTACCAGAAATTGACACGAGTAATTTACATATTTATACTATTACCTGAACATTTGCCCTTCATTGAATTTTGACTAGATGTTACTGTAAGTGGAGTAATTGTTAATTTGATGATTCGTTTTAATTCTTTCCCGAGGGCCACGTTCTTCTCAAACATCTGAGTTGCCCACGATTTTGATTGGAGAATTTTTGCGTTTGATGTTGAAAATTTGGCATATGGAGAAAATTGACTCTCCAAATAAAATTCATGAAAATAGAGAACAAGGCATATCTCTTGTTTTCGAATTTCAGCCTTTTGATTGTACATTACACGTCATTACATAATGTTTGAAATAAGGACATTTCCGTGCAGACCGAATCCATGGTTAATGATCAAAACGAAGTAATTAAGGCGAACAACCGAGTCGTATATCTTGTTCCGAATCGATAGTTCTAGTGCGTGCGTGAGTTTATATTCGCCTGGATCTGCTTCTGGTATGATATAGGAAATGATAAACCCATGAATAAAGTTTTGGTGGTGTTATGTGTGAAATTATTGAATTGCATTGAAGAATTTTCATGGGTATTTTTATTTCTAGTGAAAGTTTTGAGCGACGAATTGGAGTTTTAACCGATACCAGGTTGTCGAGGAAATTTTTAATTAAATTGGAATGAAAAAAACAAATACTTTTTCAAAATGAAAAGCATGTTATTTTATTTGCTTGCAAAGCCCAATTGGCGGTCCTGTTGTTCTGCATATTTCGCAAAAATATGTAGAAGTCGTGCACGATTTATTGGTGGAGCATTTAAAAATAAACTTTATTGTTTTGTAACCAAGCCATCTGTGTGCTTCGCGATTTGGTACAGATAATTACCGTAAATTGACATTGAACACCCGTCACATATTTGTGACGCCGGGCTCAAGTTATAAAATTGAGACGACTGATAGCGAACCGCATCTTGAAACGAATTCGGCGATGCTTCATAGTATAAATTTCTTTTAAAAAAATTTGAATAAAATATATTTAACGTTTTTATTCTTCAGAAACTCAAAACATCAGTTTTTTTACGACCACTACAGTTTTTATGAAAAGAGAATAAGCATTTTAGTGTTTCTTCATTAGTTTTTGACATTTTGATGCTGTTTGTCATGGTGTTACTATGGTAACCATGTGACGGTTTTCGCGTAACATTTTTAACCGATTGACTGTCTGGTGTCGTCATCTGTAAAATGACAAGTCAAGGCTTCCTATACTGTGGAGCATCCTCGAAAAATATTGGAGTCGCAGAATTTTTCGGATGAATGAAAATGGTTAATAATCAGCTTGACTTCAAATATTTATATATTTGTTTAAATTTGGCAATTATACTCAACACGTTCAGGCCTGTTTTGAAACTTGCGTCTCCTGCTACCGGACGACAGCCCTAAGAGCTCTTTGCTTCATCAGCCGGCTGAACTATACTCAAAATGAAAACCTTTTGAAAAGATAACTATTTATGTTTTGCTTTCATTACCATTACTGCTGTTTTTCTGTTATGCTGCTCAGTTTAGATAAGCAAACCGAAAAGGCTAAGCTTATTAATAAAGTTCAGAAGCTTCCATCCGTGCTGGTTGCTGTTAACCACCAGATGGCAATCTTCAAAATTGTGAACGATCATAATTGTGACCAAATATAAAGAACTAAAATTTGGTGGTTTTTTTGTACGACCAGATGGAATATCCAAGTGTGAACCATCGGTGGCACACGTCGCCTGATGGTACATTCAAGTGTAAACTACATGTGGCACACATTGTCCGATGGTACATTCAAGTGTGAGCCACCGGTGCACACACTGGCGTGAACGTGTTCAGCACTGAGTTGTTATTTAGTTATCAGTGATTAATGCGCCATTTTGTTACATTTCCCAACTTTTAGAGTGAGGTAAATTTTTTTTGTCGAAAATGGGGCTCGAAAAATTCCACCTTATAATTAAATTACAATGTCGTAATTTTTCGTACGAATTTTATAAAGCAGCCCAATCATAAAAGTACCATATGCTGGGGCTTGTTTGGGCTTAGACAATACCCAAGATGATTTATCAAGAGTACTAATTTTAGCATTTTGCATAGATATTTGAGCGTTAAGATTTAATTTTAATTTTTTAAATCTACCAGGATACCTGTCTATGAACCTTTAAAACAAATTCACCATATTCTGTACCGGTAAAGTTATATTGCAGTCAAACCTTTCATGATGATGCTATACTGAAACGGCTCATGCGAAGAAAGAGCATCGACTTCTTTGGTTTTCTTGTGTCATGCATTTGAAATGTGGAACGTAATTCATATCTTGTATCTTTCTGAAGAAACAAAACCGAATCTACAACTTCCTGCGGTTTGGAGAATTTCTAAAAGACGTGTTTTTTGGTATTTGGATTATGTAACTATCCGTGAAAGCATCGCAGGAATGCATTTTAGACAAGGTGTTTAACATTGCTGGACATGCGTCTTGCCATCGTGTAAAGAAATTGTGCTTTTGGGTATTTTGAAATTCACCACTTTGGCTGTTTTTTGATGACCAGACACGGAACATTCTACTGCAAAAATGCTGCTTAACCTTTTCCGGTATTATTCAATCGTGAAAAATGTGCATGAAATGACCGATGCTCCCACTTAAATATTTACAAGAATGAAATCAATTAATGAGTTCTCCAATATAAAACACATAATAAAATTATTATATACATATGTACAATTACATTTTAAAATGATTTAATGACATTAACTTTCTGAAATATAAATCCGTAATATGTTACGTGATAACTTGCAAAACGTTTGGCGCACACGAAGTAAAAAAAAAAAATCTACTTCTGGTTGTTAGAGAATTCTAATAGAAAGTAAACCCAAGACGCGTAGAAATATACATCATTCATTGGTGCAGCGCCTGAAGTATAGCGTGTTAGCTTCATGGTGTTGTTACAACCCTACGTAACGTGAGGTTACCACCTTCCAAACTTTATCGCCCAAATATAGGCTAAAGTTTTAACATTTTTTTAGGTTTAAAATGGGTATAGATTGCAGAATTATTTTGCATAATATTGTATTGTCACCGGAAATCCACCACCGTGCTAAATTTCAGAGCTGTAGCTCGATTGGAAGTGAGTAAGAAATCGATCTCAAGATTTGAGGACACGACATTCAAGTTGAATAAAAGCTTATAATAATAAAAAGGAATACAATAATACTTCTCTCCCATTCTACAGCTGCTCTTCGACCCCTCCCCCTATTTCCCCCACTCAGTGAATTTCCGATAAAGTAGTGAGGCCGCGGTGGCCTAGTGGTAAGATCTCGACTTTGGAGCCGGAGGGTTCCCGGTTCGAAACCCGATTCCACTGAAGATCCGCCGTGTATGGGGCCTGTTGCACGCTAAATCATACGTAGCGGCCAAACGTCCTCCCGTTGGTGTGGTGTGGAAGTTTGGAGAAGGGATGCCAGCTCAGGTGTCGTCGTCGTCATCTGACCGTGGTTCACAATGGCGAGGTCCGAAATATAGCCCTCGTGTTGCTTCAAACCGGGACGTTAATATAACTAAAACTAAAACCGATAAATGTAGCCTCGTCTCGAAGTCCCAATCTAGTCAAATTGTTTGATCTGCCGCTACCCTGGCATCAGGGTCCCACTAAAGAATCGGGCGTAAGATGGCCTGGAATTTGGTTTGGTTGGAAATCCAGGTTTCCTCAGCCGCTATGCTATTTTCCGAAATTTTTCGACTTTGATGATTGTTTTTTCCTTGCCGTGTTCCAAAATTTCCATTTCGGAAGAGATCTGAATGGCCTGCTTAAAGCATCGAAGTCCACCAATCCATGATGATTACAGTACTTTCTCGAGTACTTCGTTGTCGAGAAATGAATAAAAACCAGGCTGAAAAATCTTTCATTTAAGGACAATTTAATATATTCACATTCAGAAATGTCAATTATTTTGGTTTGAAAAGTGCTCCTTAAAATTTCAGATACTACAATAATTAATTCGCTTAAAACTTTTTAAAATTTGGTTTCATGAATTGGAGAGGGTCTTTATGCCAACCAAGATTCTTATAATTATACCTTAACTAATCTTATCATAAGCTGGGCACGATCCCTAAACATTCTGAAATTATGCTAACCTAAGTATAAAAATTGTGAACCAGTATAGTTAATTACATTTTAAATGTAGTAAAAGATGCGGAAATAAGTGATCTTAAGACGGTATAGCTTCTGAAAATTACAGTATTCAGATTTGCTGGTATGAAGTGCTTTTTTCTTACTGTCTAATATTTATTCGAATATTTTTTAAATTTTATTTTACCATATATTTGCATTATTTGCCATAATTTTATTTAGATAAATCTAATTCGATTCTGTGACAGACCCTGCGCATTAAAAAACACTTGACGATCCACTCCGTAAAAGAATAATGTATTTGGTTTCTATAATGAGCTTAAAAATATTTCGAAAATTGCGGAATTTTCCATTTAAAATTATTTATCAAAATTTAATAGTTTCGATATTTATTTGCATTTATAATTTAAACTGATTTTCCACTTTCTGGCTTACGCAGTTTTGCAATTAATGTAAAATATAAACAATAAATTAACTATAATGTATGGGAGATTTCTTGCTTGAAATCGTAAGTACAAGTGGTAAAATGCTGTTGTATATCGGTTACAGCATCTATTTATATGAAACTCATTGAAAATACTGAGAAATAAAAATTCATAGTTACTTTGTCCGTCATTATCCTAAAACAATAGACTCAATTTTTTTTATAAAAAAAGTAAAACAATTGACTCGGTGCAGAAACTGCTGAAGCATTTCTAATCGTTTGGCCGAAGAATAAATTTTTTAAAAAAATCTTCCAAAGTTTCTTTCGGTTATTTTAAAATAGCATGTCACTAACTAATCCATTTTGTGGAAGATCATTGCACATGCTACTCATTGTTTTTAATGTTTTTGATGACTAAGGACATGTTTTTATTTTCTCTGCATACTAAAGAGCTTCCTGAGAGTCAATGGACTCCTCTTCTCGAATCACGCATTGTTTAAGGTAGCGAGAGCTTGTTACGGCCATTATCGTTAATCGAATGAAGCGACATGTCTAACTTTTTTATCGAAAACAATCGTCTGAGTTTTTTGGTGCAGCCGTCCTCATCAGTCTTTATTTTCTGCTATTCTGATTTTTCTTGCAATTTTGTTCTTTCCCTTGTTATTAAATGAATCACTATTTTCTATCTAAGAAAGTAATAATAAGTTAATTAATGTTATATTTTAGATATTAAATGAAATTAATTTTTTAATCTTCGAGTATTCGTGAAAATTTTCCTACGGCATGTTATATCGTCCTACAACACGGTTTCATTCTAACACTATACGTGTGAAATCCCCTCAGAATCGGAACTTAGAGAGAAAGTCTAAGATTATAATGTAAACATAAAATGTCACGTTATACATTGTATATAATTTATTTCTAAGCTAAATGCTGTAATTTAATCACTTTTTTGTAATCCATAATCAATCCTTTCTTCTGAAAGATAGATCTGTGCTGTAATCTGAAAATAGCGTAAAGAAAGGTCTGGACTTAGTGGAACAGTTGGAGCTATATTTGAACCATCGGGGAGTGGTCTCCCCTAAACTTTTTCATATACTCCTAACACATGTGGAGAAAAAATAAGCTAAAAGGCAGCTAAACGAACAAGCGTCCCTAAAGCAGTGGAGAAAAATGCTTGGGAATCGGAAGCTTGGAAGAGAGAGGCGTGGGTAAGAAGCGAAAAGGATTAGCGCAAGTGAATCGCGCAATTACGCAATAACGGCCTCGCGTCATTGTGTGATGAAAAAACACAAATAGGCGATTTGAACACCTTTTTTCGACCGATTCAAACGAAAATGGGGCACGAATCTACAATTAATGTTAGCAGGCCTCGTACCAATTTTTATTTATCAAAGCCGTAGGGTTTACGAGTTATAATGTTTAGAAGTATGCGATTATACAGACCGACAGACAGTCAACCCTTTGATGGACTTGGCCCAAAATTTGATGCGGGCCTACATTCTTGATGATAAAACTGGGTACTAAATTTTATCTATCTGTATCTTCAAGTTTTTGAGTTGTAGTGTTCACATGAACGTGGACAGACAGACTTCCCGTGGACTGATTTTATCCAAAATTTAATAGAAAAATACAAATTATGTTTCAAGATCACATACCAGATTTAATCCCTGTAACGCTAATAGTTTTTGAGTTATCGCGTTCACAGTCAGACATAATCCCAAGATTGTGTGTTTTGGACTCGGGGAGGTCTAAAACTTGGAGATTCATCGAAATATCGAGTTCGAATTTTTTGACGATTACAATACTTTCTCTTCGCATACGAGCAAGTAAAAACGAAGGATCCTTCCTCTGTACTAGCGGGAATTTCTCCCACATTCACACAATACAGGGCGTTTTGTGTGCAACTTGGTCTTATAGTGAAGAGAACTGGGTACACATTTTAGACATCTTCCCTTTGCTCCACTGCTCCAAAATTTGATTCAGATATACAATTTTGATATCAAGATCATATACCGAACAACTTCATTAATCTTGCCATTTACGTTTTTAAATTATTGCTCTCACAATTACTTCACACTTATGCGAATAGACAGACCTTCAGACAGTCAACCCTTTCACGAATTGAGCTCAAAATTTGATCCAGGTCTGTAATTATGATAATAAAGCCATATTCCACCCATCTAATTCTTTACACTTTTACGTCGAAAATTTGATGCAGATTTAAAAATGTGACGTAAAAATCCGCATACCGAATTTAATCCGTCTAGCTCGTTCTGTTTTTGAGTTATCGTGTTCGCAGATAGGCAGATATAATTTGAAAAATATTTTGTTCGGACTCGGGGAGGTCTGAAACGTTGAGGTACGTCAAAATCTTGAGGCTAAATATTTTGGCAATTAATAATGCTTTCTTTGTATACGAGAATGTGAAAAATCACTAAATTTACGAGACCTATAGAAGTTTTTAGCGCCATGTAACGAAATTAACCTCTTAACTGATTTGTTTTTTCAACTATCCAATTAGATGGCACCTTCTAATTTTTGAATGCTTCGTCATTTTAATTCAATTGAGAACTTGAAGGACAGTAAAAATGTTTATAAATTCCTCGTAATTTTTCTATCGTACTATAACGTCTGTGAATGTGTTTGCTTTAGTTTATAAGTTTAAAATTGCGATACTTTGATGCACGTATGGCGTACGGGCAAACCAGTTAAGGGGTTAACCTTCCAGCAGGCTCGCGTATGAAGGAGATACCTATATCGTGCATCGTATTACGTATTCATATAGTGTTCTTTTGCAAAAATCATCGCAACCTTTACTTATGCAATCTGTATTTATTAGCTCCATACTAAGCGCAGATTATATGAATAAAAATTGCATTTAAATTTATAAAAGTACGATATATGTAATACCATGCACGATATAAGTACAGTGAAACCTCTCTGAGCGGCCACCCCTCCGTTCCGAGAAAAATTGGCCGCTCAGAAGGGTTTTCGTTACAATTACAAGATAATTGCTATAATACATAATATAAACAAGTCTGGCAAATATTTCTTCTTTAAAATGAAGTTTGAGACTTATCCAAAGAGAAAATAGTACTTTATTTAATAATTTTTTACATTTTTTGAAAAAAGGACACAATTTGTGATTGTTTTAAGTTTTTATCCTTCTCGGAAAAAAACCCATTTTTTCAAGTTCGTTTTTCAGTTTAAAAAGTAAATCTCTAACCGATGCGTTTGTCAAATGAAATGGGCGAACCCACCCGGCGACCGTTCAGAGGGGTTGGGTGATTGTTGCTAGGGGTTATTTTAACATTAGGTCTATCAGCCGAAAAATCCGTGCCACGAAAAATTGGTCGTTAGGAGGGGTGGCCGTTCGAAGAGCCACTGTATCTCCTACATACGCGCAACGACTCGAGAGTCAACACATTCCGAGCCATGTTTACCATGGAGGGTACATGCTAAACTTTCCGTTCAGGCCGCGTGTACCATCGACGGTGCACGCTAATCGAGAAGTTGGAATTGATCGCAGCACCACGTGTGCCATGAATGGTACAGTGTGTGATAACTACGCTAAACAGGCTAATTTACTTTTGGGTTGACGATATAATGAAATATCATGTGATAATCTATCAATCTTCAAAAATCTATCGTCTAATTAGTCAAAACATCAGACGGCCTGAATGAAAAGTCGAACAAAAACGATAGGCACGGAACATGTTAATAAATGTCTAAATAAAAACCGAAATTTGTTGAGAATATCCATTTGGCCAAAGCAGAACTGCAGCCTTGTACCTCACTAGCATTGCAAGTAAATATAAATATCGTGAGGAGTAATCTACAGGAAATGTTTGCTGACGAAACGCATCGGCAAACACACCACCCACTATTCTTGGTGTTCGGACCACCCCCCTCAGTCTCTCGCGCGTCACCTTCCCGTTACAGAGCAGGAAAACCCCCTCTTCATCCTGTTAGATAACGCGTCCTTTCCTCGCCATAACAGCATCATCACCGGTGGCTGGACATCGGTAGGGTATCCAGGTCAAGGATGTCTGTGGGCGAGTGATCTGTCCTCTTCTGATCAACCCCCTTTCCCCCTTCCTTCTGTAAACGAGTGCTGCCCCAAGGCCGTCAGGTGTCTCTCCGGGAGCATCTGGTGTCATTTTGTGGGAAGGTGAAATACGCCAGAAAATTTCATAATTGCTGGTGGCAACGATCGGGTAATTGAGATTTCTCGGTAGACCAATTGTTTGGATAATAGACGCCTAGTTTTATTCTCCCAAACATTGCGGTTAGGCGACAGTTTGTTTCTCTGTTGCATATCGTGTTTGCGTGAAGCTTATTTTGGATGTAGACGTTGTTTTGTTTCTTGTCTGCCGAGCGGCGTTGTGGTAACCTAGTTGGTTTTTGCCGCCGCTGCATATTGATGATCGTAATTTTAAGAAAAGATCACTATATACGCAGGGTCAGTTTTCCCATAGGGACAACCTAAGCCATAACTTAGGGCGCAAATATAAAAGGTATTGCAATAAAACAATTACAAATTCCAGTATTATTTTGGAAAAACCATATAAAACACTTATTTGTAAGCGCAACTAACTGGTGGCACATTACGTTGCCCCTATCTCTATATTAGCGGTGAACACCAGGGGAGATGTCTAAATACTTTGACGTATAAATGTAAATCCGGACATGAATATACTAGCATACGGACATAATATACGGACATAGTCAAAGAGGTGTCATGACCTCTTTGACTTCGATCTTCCTAAAAGAATGGATTAGCTATGTTGTATGGAATGTGAGGTACAAGTTTCGGAACAAACTGCAAGTCACCAAGCTGTTGTCTGTAACCTTTTCTACAATTTCCAAACGCAACAGTAATTCAACCAGAAACGCTTGGTCCGTTAATTTCAGAATTTGTTTTTTTTCCGAATGATATATTGTCATTGGATAAGAATTCATTTTTATATATTTTTAAGTGGGCAGGTGGTACAAAGTTATATTTCTCTTCGGTACAAAAGGAAAAAGGTATGCAAATCTTTGCAGTACTGTATTTACAAGCTAGCGATATGAAAAGATGATCAGTCTGTAGCGATGGGGCGGCGGTGATTTCATATTCGAAACCCTATTTCTCCTAAAATCCACCGTGTATGTGGACTTGGATATTTTAAATCTGACATCGAGGGGCAAATGTCCTCCCACTGGTATGGGGCGGAAGTATGGAAAGGGGAATTCCGGTTCAGGCGTCCTCCTCATCTTCTAACCACGGATCAAAATTACGAGGTCCGTCTCGAAATAGTTCACGTGTTACTTCAAAACAAGGTGGTAATGTAACTAAGCCAAATTATATACTTTTTTTGCTCCCTAAAACGCAAATCATAACATTTACAGTGGAACTTCGATTAGCCGTCACCATCCGAACCAGGGCTGTGACAGATAATAGAATATCCAAATCGTAACATTTACAGTAAAACTTCGATTAACCGTCACCATCCGAACCAGGACTGACGTATAATCGAATATCCAAATCGTAACATTTACAGTAACTTCGATTAACCGTCGCCGTCTGAACCAGGGCTGTGACGGATAATCGAATATCCAAATCATAACATTTACGGTAAAACTTCGATTAACCGTCACCGTCCGGACCAGGACTGTGACGGATAATCGAATATCCGAATCATAACATTTACAGTAAAACTTCGATTAACCGTCACCGTCCGGACCAGGGTTGTGACGGATAATCGAATATCCAAATCATAACATTTACAGTAAAACTTCGATTAACCGTCACCGTCCGGACCAGGACTGTGACGGATAATCGAATATCCGAATCATAACATTTACAGCAAAACTTCGATTAACCGTCACCGTCCGGACCAGGGTTGTGATGGATAACAAATGCCTTAATACGTTTGTACATACATTAACGTGATTTCACTTCCGACTTGGGACGAAAATGAAATCCTATAAAAGTAAATAATACATGCAAATTGTATTTAATTTTACAAAACGATGAATATGAACTTCAATATAGGAGTAGGAATGTAAAGAAATGTATTGTAATGCTATAAACCCTCGACCTTGGCGGACCTTTTCGACGATGCCGATAGCAGAGGCTGACCGGTTAATCGAAGTTTTACTGGACTCGAGTCGCATTTAATTATTTCTTTATAGTCAGTGGTAACTTAAATTGACAGTACGGGAAAAATTACGCACCCTAAATAATCTTGAATGTGTACCTAATGTATTTAAAAGTAATTGGTATATATCTGAAGAGAGTTTAATTTTATGCATCGTTAACCTATATTCTGTGTTAAAACTATATTTAAAATGCAGTTATTGAATTTCTATAGTCCTTAGACATGTAGAAACTTGTATGATGTCACTTGCTCGTAGCGTTCTTTCAACTTCTGTTATTACTAAGTATAGCTTTTCAGTGTTTGTTGACCACTGAATCAAAAAGAGCGCTTCAAGGCTTGCTGCAACATTTCAGTATCATCAAAAATGGCTTAAATTCTAAAAATGTCGAACATAGCTCGACTTCTGAATATAATTACTTGAAATGGTGAACTATTTTTTTAAAGACAGTGCAAAGCCACATTGCTAAATGTTTTTGTTGATGTCTTACTAAAACAAAGCACTTCAGATCTGGTTGAATTCATGTGAAATCTCGGATATTCTTTCCCATATGATTATAGTTATAGAATCAGTTCTCCTCCGTGTGTAATAGAATTAAATCTCGTATGTAGTTTTGATAAGCTCGTTGAGCGGAGTTCAGTGACAAAATTATATCCTTGTGGTGGAGCTAATAAAATCTCTCAATTCGTTGCGTTTCCAAAACCACTGAAGCAGTGAGATTTTCTTTGAAATGATGGATATTTCTGGGGGATTTTTTTCATTTTATGTTTGTGCGAAAATAATCACTCAATTCTGACTATTTCTCATAATTTGCTTATTTTCTAGATATGATATTTAAGGTCTTATTATTATAGACATCTTCCTTACTTTTTTTTTATTTTTTTTCAAAAACCTGCTCCCATCACTTCTGGACGATTTTATTCCGCTAAGGGGTGTTACACACTGAGTAAGAAAAGCACTTTGCCGGAGTTCTTTATTAGGCGCGTTTTTCTTTTATCTATTCTTTTCCAATCTAATATTCATTTTTGTTTTGAAACTATTTTGTTTCAGTTCGAAGCGTATGTAATGTTTCTATATATTGCTTGGTAAAGAATAAACATTTCATCTTTCACTCGCCCTCTTCTGGTGAAACCAAAGCCCACTGGCGCATGCGCAAGAGCGCGGAGTGTTTCCGTGTCTGAAAAGAGACTAATTAACCCTTTGCGTACAGGTAACTTTATAGAACACTCGGATCAGGTTGGCGCACTTTATACGCCATCCCATTTTTTCCAACTCTGTGCTTATTTAATTACATAAAACTTTATTTTTCATAGTGTAATAAAATTAGGGGTTTGAATGGATGGATAATATACACATTTGTGCCCGAATTTTAGCCGCTATCCTCTTCGATAACTGGATTTCTTACACCTCAATCTCGAAATCCGTAAACTGTGGCGCACATTATACGCCGTACCTGTCAGCAAGGGGTTAAATTTTTTCTCACGGATGGTACAGATGCTAAGGCTGTACATTTTTTTTATCACTGTGTAATGGAGACTGAATCCTAAGCCATTAGGATTCCAATCCCCCTCATACTGCTATTCGCCTGTAAATAGTATTACACGTTTGATTTCTTGTATCATGATATGCGTGCAGAATATATTTACTGCTAAGACTCTGTTTACGAAAGGACGATCGTTGGCCCTGTAGGCCACGTGATCCAATGAAATCTCGCCACCAGTCCACACTCTGACGTAAAGAAGAGACAGTGGCAAGTCGTTGTCCAATTCCCTCCCAGTGTTTCAAAAGTCTGCACATGCGTGTGTCTGACTTCAGACTGTCGACTAGTGTTCCTTTAACATCGATAGTTCAGTCGATAGTTTACCCAAACTACCTACTGAACTATCGATAGTTTCAAAACAATCGATACTATCGATAGTTTTCTCCCGGGCATTACTATCGATAGGCGCATTTTCAGTCGATAGTTTAGAAACTATCGATTGTTTCGGTCGATAATTCCTGTCGATTGTTTTGAAACTGTCAATTGTTTGATCGGTAGTTTTGAAACTGTCGACTGAAAATGCGTCTATCGATATTATTTTCTAGGGAGAAAACTATCGATTGTTTCAGTCGATAGTTCCGAAGACCCGATACTATCGACTTGTCTTCGATAGTCTATCTATGATTAAGGAGCACTACTGTCGACTGGAGACGAGATTTTGTTGGAGTCTGAGGTCACTGTGAATAGCGACTGTCCCTTTTAATAGGATCTAATGAGGTTAAGACAAGAATATGTAACCCCACAAGAGGTCTAAAAAGACTGGATCTTATCTTCCATTGACTTAAAAACGAGGGGGGCAGTACTTCCCTGTTATCTAAAATCTTCGTCTTAATGGGAGATTAAGACGAAAGGAGATTTTCCTTAGCTGTTATCTAAATGTTACCCGAAAAAAAAACTTTAGGACACCCCAGGAAAAGGAATTATAACAGTAAAACGTAGTTATCAATCGGCTCAATACTCACCATATCGTTTGAAATAAATAAATTGAGATTGAACTAAAATTTGATTTAAATTATCATTCAAACCAAATTCTAAATTTGTAGAAATATTGCTTAGGCAAAGAAATTTGTAAAAATTGCATCGTTCAACATATTGCTATGAACATAATATCGTCGTCGTTCAGGTAGAAATCGCCAAGTACAAAACTATAGTTTCGGATGCTTTCATTTTAAACTTAATTATTTTTGTGTCGTCATGATAAATAGTAAAAATTATTGTACGGATTTCTAGCTCTAACGGTTTATTTACTGATAGCAGGTTTATATCGCGAAATAATTGCAAATTCTAATTGGCTGCAGTAGTCCATCAAAAGGTTTTTGTGCACTTGGCGACTTTTGCCTGAATGGCGACGATATATTCTTTTTTGCTCATGATTGCTGATCTTAAAAAACCGTTTGAAAAATGTTCATTAGAATTGACGGGCAATTGCTGGAGATTTGAAAGTAAAAATGAACGCTTTTTAACTTTTACCAACTCGTAAGGCAACGCCTTAAGTCGAAAATGAAATCGTTTTCTCCTGTCAATCTTTGTTTTTCTCCTGTTTTGCATAAATGTATTAGGTTCAAGTTAGACACTTGCTTTTCGAATTCAGCGACCTCTCCTTGACAAATTCTTTTGTGGTTTGTCGGAATTTTCGTGCTGAAACAAATTGGATTTCGTCTGACGCCGCCATAATTGCAGACATTCTGGAAATGTCTTTGCATGGGGTGGTCTTGACATTCTGGAACATTTGTCACCCTCTAATGCACATTAATGAACTGGTTTCGGAAGATTCCGCAGCATCACTGGAATTTTTTGCTGAGAAGTGAAGCTGGAAACCAGACGATTCAATGAGAGGTGCATCATAGCGCAGATTCCAGGTAAAAGCCTCTCGCCATTCTTGACCACGTCTTTGAAACCTCTCTACTCTTCGTCTCTTAGCTGAAGTTACAAATCTGCACCACTAACATTAAATTCTTTACTGCCACATCTTACCCCTCCAACTGCCGATTTTAACCCTCTAAGTTTTTCACACGTATTTTTCCGTTTCTCATATTGAGTTCAAAACCGGATAATTCACGTTTATGTGTATGATTTCTTATGCTACCATGAGTAAAATGTTCTTAAGATTTCAGAGACTTGATTAAACGCAATGAATATCCGCTTATTCACTTTAAAAGCAAATTTTTACGACTTTAATTCTAGTACATCACGATAGCTAACAACTCAGTGTTAAAATCCCTATTTAGATGCAACGTTTGCAAATGCCGTTAAACCAACCGAATTGTTATTTATATGCAAAACTTCATTAGTATAAGATGATTCAACGCTATAATAGTACTAAGCAAACAGATTAGTTTGCGGCAAAAAATAGATTTGCTTCCTACCCGCGGAAATTGCGGGAAAAGTGTATGAAAGTGAAACCGTATTGCGATGTGCAAGACGCGATAATGTGCGAGAGCTCACTAATTAACGCCGTTTCTAATTATTTTGCGAATAATTCTTTGGATAAGTTTCGGCGCAATTACTTATTGGATTCTCCAACTCATTGTGTGAATTTATTAGTTTGGTTCTCATTTGAGATTGCAGCTGATTGAGAAATAATTTGTTTTATTTTATTGATGTATGTAATTTTGTTAACCCCTTGGCCTATGAATTTATTTAACCTCCTAATTAGATTACATCATTCATTTGGGATATTTTTTTTGTTTCAATCTATTTACGATGGCAAAGGATACTTGAGACATTTAAGCGTGCCCAAGTGATTTTTGTATTTAAAATTGTTACGTTGACTTAATTATGGATTTAAATGGCAAAAATTCTGCAATTCTAGACACATGTCAGACATTTTGTAAGCGAAGGGGATAAGCAACACAGAAATGATATCCGTTATTTAACCGTCTGAGGAAGAGATGTTCTCGTTATCGTTTCTTTAAATATTCCGTGCATTATTATGCAAACAAACTTTTGCAAAAATAAAGCAATGTGGCCTATCGAATGCAGGACTTAACCGTTTCCTTAGAAACATCCAGATTGGGTTTACCGTAGAACATTTAATTGTAAGAATGTGGACCATTTTTTAAAACTAAATCCATTAACGCTATTTCTTCTCCGTGAATGGTTCGATTGCAGCGTTACAAGGTCATAAAAAGATTTTTGTTCGAAGAAGCTTTCCGTTAAATTTATTTTTTAATTCAGCTGTACAAGGGCATATCTGTAATTACCCTCTTTTGTTACTATTTGATCTTATTCGAAGCGAAATAAGATTGCAAACTTCAGTTTCCGCGACTTGGGTTTTTTTTTTCTTACTCCCACTATCACGTGAGCGACTCCATTTATATTTCATCACGTGATCTCCATATTCTCGTTCCGATCGTCTGGCGGGGAAAAAAAGGAAATTCAAAATCGAATTACTTTCCACTCTGAGAGGGCGTAGAAGGGTCTTCTGTTCCAACTCTTTTTATTGAGTAATATGGACCTGACACGCAAAATTTCCCTCTGTGTTTGATTGAAGAATGACTGTGGACATTACTGAGGAATGTTGACTTTGAAAAAGTTCCAGACGATAGTTTTTTTCAGATTTTCCTTTCTTAATCGAGGATAACTATCTTCATCTTAACTTTTCTTTGTTAATGAGTCATTTCTAGCGTCAAAGCTTTGACTGATGGTTGGGGACTGTACATGCTGTGCAATATTTGCTTAGTTTCTCCTTAACTATAAACGTTAAGATTTTTGAAAGTTATATACATTTTTAACTAATTTTTCTTACGTGTTCTTTGATATACTTTTTCAATTAAGTAAATGTGAAAAGGTCATATGACTCCCGTGTTCGTAGGGAAAATTGCTTTCTAGTATATTAAATTTCTTAGAAAACGGTTGGATGACTATTTTATTATTTTTTTTGAGCTCTTTCGTACGTACTTCTGTACTGCTTTTATGATTCAAATATTAAAATAAGATGATTCCGCTCTTCGTATTATAAGGAATATAGTGATTACATTTTGTTATCTGCATTCCAGTTTTAACCCACCGATTATTTTTCCAACCATATTTTAGTTAGATCTAAATGGTTCTTTTGCAGGTGCCCGTTGAAAAGATGTATTCGTACTTGATCCAATCGGAACAATTCATGCTCAAATTATAAGCGTAAAATGTGACCCTCGCCATTTTACATTTCATACCTACTGCTCTTAAACGGTAAGATAGAAATAATTTAGTTTCTGCTTCATATTTTTTCCAATAATTTATTCTAGATACTGTATTAGAACTTTATAATTAGTTCTTAAACTTTGTCTAATTTATTTCATTTTCTGTATACATCGGAATCATTCATGTTTTTCCGCCATATTAGCGTTAGTTCAATTTCAATTATGCAAACTTTTTGGAATTTATTTTTATATGAATTTTCTTAGATGACTTTTTATTTTTACAAATTAATTAATATTATATGTATATCAGTTTGTTGGTTAGTATTACTTAAGTTAGGCCTGAAAAAACACGATTCTCAATCTGCACTACGCTTATAAAAATTCCTTCGAATTCCCTGCGACATCACTTGAGTCGACTCGATTGTTTTGATATGTTTCTGTATAGTGATTAGAATATCGGAATAGAAATCAAATAATATAAGCTTCTCATCAACGCTTCACTTCAGTCAAGGAACTTATTGGAAATGTCATGATTTCGAACATAACACTGATCATTTACTGATTCCAAAGCCATTAAAGCTAATTTCAGCTCTTGAAAATCGTTGTGCACTGACTAGAAAACAGATGTAACTGTGTATAATTCTTGCGAATTGTATAGTATCTTATTGTATTGTATCTCATCGACGCTTCACTTCAGTCAACGTATTTATTGGAAATGTTGTCATAATTCCGAACATAACACTGATCGTTTATTGATTCCAAAGCCAGTGAACCTAATTTCGGCTCCAGAAAACAGATGTAACTGTGTACATCTCTTGCAAACTGTTTCGCAATAATGAAAGAAAAAGATGCTTTATTTATCAATCTAAATTACTTACACACAAGTCTTGCAAAACAAAGGTTGTCATCGTCGTCTACCTTATCCCCAATCAGATTATTTTCCCCCACCTTTGGAGGTTAATGGCACCATCACAAAATCGACTAGCCAAAACTGACTGATTTTGAGCGAGAATCTAAACAAAAGCCGCATCCATTATTTCCCATCAATTTGATTTCTGACGTCATTGCGGGAGGGAAAGGGGTTTGGTCTGGCCTTAATCCTGTCTCTGCCTTAATGAAAGGTACGACACCGCTTTTGATTGCTTAACAAGCGATGCAGTTGCAAATCTCTGGCTACCGTCGCGCACTTTAGGGAGGGGGAACATGTTTCTTAAGTGTACTTTCATTGTCTTCATCGGTGTCGGTTTTCCTCATCTGGATGTCGGGAGGCATGTAGGCCACGTGATGTATTAGGGTTTGTCTTTTATGAATTTTGACCCCGGTACGGGTTTGTGGTGTATTTCAGGAGATAGTGAATTGTTTTGTGAAGAGTTGATGTAAACCAGTGTTTCATCAATTGAAAAAAAAAAATCCAGGCCCCCCCCCCCTTTAAATGGACTAATGATTTTTCTCGTCATTCCAAGTGCAAATATAAGTAGAAAAATTGAAATAGGCCACTATATTATTAATTAATGATATACCGAACTAATTTTAATGTTTTCGTTTAGAAAACGGAATGTTTCTAATGGTTGCAGCTTTCCAAATTATTTTTGCTTTCTAATTCTTAAATATCCGACAGAAACATGCTCTGCGATCCCAAAGCTCATTGAACGCGATCTTTTTAAAGATTGGGATCTATAATTTAATGAAGGTTGTTGATTTTTCTACAAACGATTAGATTTCCTATATTTAGCAGATTGAATGTTTCAGTTTCAGCGCCAAATATGAAAATATATTTGGCATACTTATTTACTTCGTCAGATTTCAAAGTTTTTGCGAACAAAGAAATTTTGCTATTTTCACATTTATTCACTCAAAACTGAAAAGATATGTCGTCTCATGCGTCTTCAAGAAACCGCCTATGTCTCATCATGTACAAACACTAATTCTTACTGACGGATTTCAAATATGGTCGTTTTTAATTCATTAAAAGCCGTATTACGGGGTTACAAAGCCTCAGAAAGGACGCTGAGGTCTCCATTCTTGACATATTCTTAAAAATGTATTACATTATGATTTATATTAGTTAGGAACCGCACAATTGCCAAACAAGTTTGTTGCGCTATGGTCACGTTAGATGAATAAGAGTTTTGTCTTCCTCACGCGTAATACTTTGTGGTTATATTCTTATGAAATTCTTCGAAAAGATTAGATCCCCAGTCTTTCTTATCTGGTCACAGAACCGACTTTTGCATTTTAGGAGATTCCTTGCTGGTGGTTAGATTCTTGTGTTGCTCTGAGCCTGTATAAATGCCGATATCAATCCAAATTATTCTACTGTAAAATTTCTTTAATAGACCAAATTGTATATGTGTGAACATTATTAATAGTTAATAACCGATGTTGTCTGATTTTTGAAACAAAATCGGGTGATACGTGATACAGCAGGTTGATATCTCGTCCATTATGGAATGTTACGTCAATAGTATTAAAAGGTGAGTCAATATTTATACATATTGTTTTTTTTAAGTCACTTAGGAAGCGTTTGTGGTGTGTGAAATCTTCGATAGCATTTGTTCTCTGTTCCATAATATTGAGATAAAATATAAAATAGTTAATCCCTTGCCCTACGATTTTATTTAACCTCCTAATTAGATGACACTACCCATTTCGGATATTTTTTATTTCAATCTATTTAAGATGGTAAAGTATACTTGAGGCATTTAAGCGTGTACAAGCGATTTCTGTATTGAAAATTAATTGTTACGTTGACTTACTTACGGATTTTAATAGCAAAGATTCTGCAATTCGATGCACTTATCAGATACGTTGTTGTAAGCGAAGGGGCTAAAATATTTCAGCGAAATTTACCAAATGTCTGTTTTAAATGGACCATCAACTAATGCTTTCGTTGCGTAATATTGTATAGTTTGTTATGCCTTTGATATTAAGAATCTTTTTTCCATCATAAATGTAGAAAAGTTGAAAAAAAGCCTTGATCTAAATAAGTAATGGATAGTAAAACAACTATGAATCACCTGTATTTATTAGAATTGTTTGAAGTACGAAAATGATTAGATAATTTCAGATCAAAGATAGATTACATTTTATTTTCTTGCTCGTAAGTCATGAATCACTTACTTTGTCACTGCCAGATAAACATCTCTTAACGATGTGTATTATAGTTAAGGAAGGTCGTTTTCCTGGAACTTTCGTCCTCAGTGTCAGTGATAACGCTGTTATTCAGAAGTTGTGACACGCCATTTTATCATATGAGAAATGTATTTCATGTTTTTGACGAAAACAATAAATCGATTCGAGGAATTTTAACACATCCCAGAATCAAAATATTTTCTGTTATCCAGATGAAAACGGGATTGTCATAGGTTAACCGTAGTTAGTTGGAACTGATTTTGTATTCGCATTTTCAAACTCTCGATCCAGTGCTATGGTTATGGATTAAATGTGTCATGAGTAAAATTTCTTCACGTGATTTCTTTTTGTGTTTTGCGAAATTACAGGCAGGTGCCAGCTTGGTTTTTGACATAGGATAAGTGGTTCAAAAATTGGAATCTATATTAGTAACAGGAATGACAAAATAGCATGTTAAAAATGTCAAGAAAGAGTAATAACAAGAGAAAAGAAAAATTAAAGTACTGATAAAAATTTCTGCGGAAACCATATTGACAATGGTTTTTTTAAAGCCCGGTATATCAATTTAATAAGCTATTAAATAATAATTTTACTATTAGAAAAGGCATTCTATTCCATATCAATATTTGTTTTTAATTTTGTCCTCCGGAATTTAATCAGGTAACGTCTTTCTTATGTGGTTTTTGAACATTGATTTCGGTTTATAAATTGAATCTGGTAACAGCTCTGTTGCCAGAACTGTGATAACTTTTGAATGTAGAACACTAAGCTTATTGATTTGTGTTGTCTTCTGAAAAAGAGGACCAATGCCAACATCTGCTATTAACGATTCTTTTGAAGAAATAACAGCATATCAGAATAACAGCTTGACTCTCAAATCAGGATGAAATAACTTGGTTTAGGGTATATCTACAACAACAATGATATCAGTCGCTTCCGAAAAACTCTTAAAAGAAGAAATCAATCGATATTGGGCAGATTTTTTGACGTTTCACAAATGGGAGGGGAGGGGGATTATGGCAGATGAAAATGCAGTACTGTGTTTGCATTGCTGCAATTATATATAATTTGTTTTGGAAACTCAAAAAATTTAATCATATTTCCATAAAAATCTATGTTAAACTGATGATTGGTCAAATAGCACAATCTTTTAAACGGACTGTTATGAACCGATTCGCCTACTGTTTTATGTCATTCATCATTTAATAGTTTTTTGAAAGTAGGAAACATACCCATTTTCAATTTGACGCTCTGTAAATTGTTCTCGACTTTTCAGTGCGCAAGTTCTAAGTAAGGAGAACTGTTTCAACTGGTCTGTTCCTGTTTCGCGCCTTGAGGTTAGGCATGCCAAGGTAACTGTGTCTGCCGCTGACTAATTTCTCGTGGGCAAAATCACTGGCAAAGATCTCTCTCTTCCTACGGGATTTTTCCCGCCGAGAACTGGTTGCCGGTCACAAGTGCACTCCGATTCAGTATCTCACTGCATCTGCCTACCTCGTCGCAGAAGAATGCAACTGGGTTAGTATAGGAGTACGTGACCAAAATCTTGGGCCCAAAACCGATTCTTCTTCACTTCCCACGCGATGGCCCCAAGACACAATGTCACAGCTTTCCGTGAGTCAGATCGCGAATGGATGAATGAGATGTGCTGAACGGGTCGGCAACGTCCTCCTCAAGATGTTAATGGATGATCTACATAATTTCAGTAACATTGAATCTGATTTTGAACTCGGTCGATTCCTGTATGACCTTAAGTTTCGGGATTAGACTTTCGAAGTTTCGAGTATTTTTCTCGTGGTAAGGTTCGACCAAGATGTTTTCCATCCTAGGTATTTTCTTTCAAAATTAAAATAAAAGCAATTTGATTGACTATATTCTTTAAGACTAAGTTTACTTTTTTTTGAGACCGTCTTGCTTGTATTGTCTGATTTCAATCGTTTAACTTAGAACGAGTCTACGAAATTTTGTGATAAACATTTCATTCCTAGTGTTTTGTTTCGCAATAAGAAATTTGCCTTTGAAATGTCTAGAGTGGTATACACATTCACATTTTTTATTGGAAAATTTTAATAAATGTCTATATTCTAGATTTATGATAGAGGTACACTGTATTACTTCATACACTTTTTATGCATGCCCGTCACTTGATGGCCCTTGAGTTGGCCCGCTTCATGCTAATTTTTTTTTATTTGAAAGAAACAATTCGATATTGAAAGTGAATCCATTGTTATAGTGCCGGAGGAATACAAAATAAAGGTAATATCGACGTTGATATGCACCCCTATTGGGTCGAAATTGGATGTCCCATCGGTCGGTGTGTTTCACCATTCCCATCGATATTATTCATCTTGTAATGTGGGACAATTTAAAAAAGAATGCTAACGACTATCAATACTTTTGCTTATTGGGCAAAAAAATCACCAGTTTATTAATTAATAATTTATAGAAATGTTTTGGAACAATATTAAATAGCATTAGCACTCAGTCAATAAAGAATTAATATTGGTCACGAAAGACAAAATCCTAACAGAATGCAAGGCAGCAACATCACTTGTATTTTTGCATAATGCCTACAGATGCAAAATATATTACAGGAGAACCTTGCTGATCCAGACTAATTGGGGCTGAAGTCTGTTCAGATTCCGGAAAATTCTGTAAAATACTCTGATACTCTGTGAAAGGAGTATAAGAGGCTAGCGGCGATTCGCATCGCCAAGTAGGTTCAGTTCCTTACGTCAACCAGCGGGAGGGTTCTCCCCTAAACTTTCTCGTATGCTTCCCCAAAAAGATGCCGTTTCCCCTTCCCCCCGCGTGGCTAAAAAAATTCGAACCTATTGTTACCCAGAATCCAATGACTATCATAAGGTTTTTCATTATAGTGATTGAAAAATATCTAGGTAAAGAATGAAATTCAAAGAGATGCGTAACGGTTTTTCTCTCTTACCGGCTCAAGGACAAATTGACGTAATTCGCTACGTAATGAAATTCCTCTCCGTTCTTCCAGTACGCTTGCGCGTGGAGATAAACGGATTTTCTTCAAAAGAAAATTTATACGGACCGACAGTCAACCCTTTGAGGGATTTGGCCCAAAATTTTATACGGATCTACATTCATGACGATAAAACTGTGTACCAAATTTTATCCATCTAGCTATTCAGGTTTTTGAGTTATAGTGTTCACATGACTTTGGACATACAGACAGACTTCCGTTGACGGATTTTGTCCAAAATTTGATAGAAACCTACAAATTATGTTTAAAGACCACATACCAAATTTCATCCCCGTAGCTCTAATAGTTTTCGAGTTATCGTGTTCACAGACAGACATAATTCCAAAATTGTGTTTTTCGGACTCAGGGAGGTCTAAAACGTGGAGATTCGTCAAAATCTCGAGTTCGAATTTTTTGACGATTACAATACTTTCTCTTTGTGTACTTCGTATACGAGAAAGTAAAAAAGGAAATAATCGATTTTGTGTCTACTAATTAGGGTGTTGTATTCATTCTTAAATACCAATTCAAATGTTTCTTTTAAGATAGGAAAAAACATTACCTTTTTTTCTGATTTGTAAATGTAATTTTTCCTTAATTTTTTAATAATAATTTTTCAGATAATTAAAAAAAGATATTCGAATTATCCGAAATTTCGTGTTCTTGGGGTACGAATTCCCGAGGTTCCACTGTATAAGGAAAAAAAATATATCCATATATTTATATGGAAAAAAGCTTTCTGCGAGTAATGAATCATGATTCTAGCTACACTTACTGTTGGCATCGTAAAGATGAATAGCGTAGGTTAGCAATAGTACAATAAACAAATCCTTGCGTGAATTAACTCCTTGGCACACGATTTTATTTAACCTCCTAATTAGATGCCACCGCCCATTTGGGATATTTATTATTATTTCAGTCTATTTAAGATGTTAAAGGATACTTGAAACATTTAAGCGTGTCCAGATATTTTTTTGTATTTAAAATTACTTCTTACGTTGACGACATTACCAATTTAAATATCAAAAAATCTGTAATTCGATGCACGTGTCAGACTCGTCATTGTAAACGAAGAGGTTAAGAAATGTTATCTTGTATGTCAGTTCGGGTAAGTGCGCCAGTAATGGAACCACGAGATGGAGAGAAAACCAAATGAATTAATTTCTGTGACTTTACAGCCACGTGACAAGCGTAACTGCGCATAACATCTAGCTGCACGCTGTCTTGCATCATATGATGTCACGTCCTTTTTCCTTCTGCAAGATCCGAAACTGATTCTGAATTGTACTGACCCGGTGCAATTTGGCGATTATAAATTGACTCAACCGCCAACGTGTTAATCAGTACTTTTTCGCCATTTCTCGCGATTTTAGGAATCCTGTATCAGTTCAAACACATGACGATAAACAAGGTCCGTTATCGACTCGATTGCTAAACGTGACAGGCACTGCAAAAAGTTTGAAGTTTCATTCCTGCTGGATATTTCTTCACAAAATGCGCCGGTGTACCAGGTATTGTTGGAATTATTTTAGTGAGAACTTGATATGGTTTATTTTATCCAAATGTTTAGTAGTGACAGTAATCTTCCGAATTCCAAAGTGAATTCAATTTTAATGCTTTCATGAAGAAAAGAACTCAAAGAATTTTGTGGTCATTTGCATTTTAGAATGGAATATCGTAGAGTTTTTAAGTAACATGAAATCTAATTCAACCATTAAGATAATTTCCATTTCATGTTTAATACTCTATACTAATCGAAATGTTATGCATTAAAATTTTTCCGTCGCCATCAACCAAATATAATTTTCTCCTATACTATTTATTATGTTTTAATTAAGACTTTATTCGAGATATAGTAGTTAATTTAATGCATCCAACGACGTGTTGTTAATCAACAATAAGTATTTCGAATTTATTCGATGTGGAGAAGTCATTACAGTTTCTGCGCACAGATATTTGTTTACTTTTTGTGATTTAACTAGGCTTTATTATCTAAACCGATCTCTCAAGGTCGTATTTTAATATATGGGTAATGAATAAATTGGTATTGCTTATGTAAACGTGGTAATCCTTATATGTGTAATCCATTTAATGTATGTATTCATAAACGAATTTCGTCAAGGTTATGAGACCAAACCTCGCATGAAACGCGTTCTGCAAAGAAAAGAGACACGTTGATTGCATTGTAATGATTCGTATATTACTTTGCTTACTGTTTACGCAATGATAATTTTGAAAAACAAATCAACATTTTAATATTTCAGCTCGTAAGTAGGGAGACAGAAGCGCGACCCAAAAAATATTTCACATTAAGCCGATTTCGCTGACCATAGCATTAAGGTAAAAAAAATGGCTTCCGGACAACCAAATAATTATTATTGGTTCACCAGAAGAGAACTAACTTGGTAAAGTGTATGGTTGAAGGCTATCTTGGTGGCACAATCCGGGCGTAATTATCTCTTCCATTATTTATTAATTTTAAATATACGATGTTACGATGTTGCATTTATCCATTGTGAATACTTTGAGATCTATTAGACATGAATATTGGTATGTTTATAGTCGGTGACATCTGAATTGATACTGTTTTATAAGCTATGAGCAGCTGCATTACCGGTGAATAACATAATGCATGTTTCTACGTGTTTTAAAGAAGTAGAAAGAGCTCTATTAAAATAAATAACTTTCGTTTTTAAGCATATATCGATTAGGAATGCTTGAAACTAACTTATGAGGGCACAATCCAAACCTGAGGATGCTTTTATTAATTGGAGTTTTACGTATAAGAGTGATTCAACTATGATGTGCCTAATATATCAAACCTGAGGAAGTGCATTTGCTGAACCAAATTGTTTTATGTTGTTCACAGCACTTCTGGTTCATTCTTAAAACGGTTCATTTTCAAATAAGGTTGCACAGGATTTCGGCTAATAGTCCATTCATGCTCACTTGAAACACATTAAGTGTGCTGTGCCGATTTAATTTTGGAATCACTGCGCATCTTGCAAGATGAAAGACCTGACGTCACAGCTCAGCGTAAACAACGCGCAGTTAGGCGTTAATGACATTTGCATTTGTCATTCGACTTGGATACCACATGAACTGACTCCGTTCGGCACTTTTTCAAAATGGAAACTTTTTAATTGAAAATGGCTCGCATTGGATATCAGTTAATGGAAACTTGAGTAAGTTTAGATCTTTTTTGGAGGAGGCTTGTAATATAACAGCCATTTTTGGCTGCACTGCGTCGGTAGCACATTGAAGAATACAATAAAATCTTATTTGTTTTCGGTATATGTTCAGTCGGAACAGAACGTTCCCAGACACTTTATTTCTCAATCATCTGTAAAAAAACCCATAAAATTTTGTAAATAACTATTTACTTTTACGGCGTGGGAATATGAATTATTTTTGCAAATTCCATTTTACTTTTTAAAGAACAGTTGGATAGAGAAAATTAGATGTTAGCGTTGAATTCCCGCCGCTTCTTTCGCGACGCCTTCTCCCGAATTCGAAACGGTACGCAATGGATTTCGAATTTTGTTTTTCGAACGTTTTTGTTTACGCTTGCCTCTGGAATAAGAGAGCAGAGAAGATTGCAAATATTCGTGAAAGAAATGGCCATCTTTATAATATAAACACCGTAATTGTCTTCAGACATGAAAATTAAAGTGGCAGACCGATCTGTTATCAAACCCACATTTAAGGAGGGAGGGAGATTTTTTTTTCGTAGTCCGTTATTCTCAGAGGGTGCAGATCAAGAATTCTGTAATCGACAGCTACCACTGCCTGATGAAAAAAGCAGCAGGTGAAAATTTAAGACGGATAAAATAAAAATTTGATGAAATAACGGCTGCGTAAATTTTGGGCTAGATTATTGAAATAAGAATTAGACGTTTGTCTGGATTCTGGCGTTTTGATCATGACTAGAGATAGAACTTCGATATTATCTGTTGGAATTTTTGAATTTTTCAGTTGAAAGAAATTCGATTCTCATTTATTTGCAGAAAAGTTAATTTCACTCCAAAAAGTGGCACTCTGATCTTCAGTCAATTAGTTTATTGTATAAATGTTTGTCAATCGAGCCGTTTTTTTCTTTTCTTCTGACAATGAATTTGAGTAAAATAGTATTTACAAGATTCCATAATATTTATTATATAGAATTGTGAATTATATTTAAAACTAGCAGTACGCGCACGGCGTTGCCCATGGGATCGGGACTTCAACAAAATAAAAAAAAGCCCACATACAATTACATAAATAAAAGTTTTAAAAACGAAATCAAAACAGAAATATATATTATTGAGTTGGTCCGCCTCTTTTTCCTCTCGACCGAGTACCGTTATATTGAAAACAATGTTAAAAAATTACAATGTGATATTTATTACACCGCAAGCAAAGTATGAAAGGAAAAGAAATAAGTTAAGACATGCTTAAAAATAATCGAAGTCATCGAGTAAATAAATCATCTCCTTGCAGAACGCGAAAGTAATGACGTCACCCTGGCCCGTCAGCCAATGAAATTGCCCGCAACGTTCCGGAGAGCTGTCGCGTTCGGAAGCTTCGCTAGAGGAAAAATATCGTTCAACTACCAGGAAAAAATTCATTTAAAAAAAACGAAAAAAGATATTTTAACCATTCTTGTTTTAAATCCGACAGAACCGTTGCAGTTATAAGCTGAAAAATTTTCAAAATGATATCTTTATTAGAACATCGGATGCAAGAGTTTTAAGGATTCCAGAAAATTTTATTTTTGAAAAGTGACTATTTTTTAAAAAAATCCCAAAATTCAGTAAATTACGTTAGAAATTCGAAACTAACTTCATTAGAATGGAAATCGTGTGCTCTTTCCAATGGTTTATCTATTTTTTTCGTACAATTATTCAAAACCATTCTATGGAGAAATTAGTTCTAAAAATCAACCAAAACAACACAAAACATTAAATAAAAAATTTTCTAGATTAAATTTTAAAATTTCGGCTTCGAGGTGCATTGAGTCACCATTACGACTACCTGTGTGCCAAATTTCATAGCTGTAAGTGCGATAGATTCGTCTGGACATCGCAGACACACACACACACAAACATTGCCTTTTATAAGTATAGATAAAAAGTAGAAAATAGAAAAAATTACTGAAAATAAGATTTTATTAGTGTCCTAAAATGTGGAAAATATTTAGAAAAATATAGAGGTCAAACAATCGAATTGTGAACCATTTTATAAAGAAATTGCTCCATGATAAATATCATAAATTCCTAAAAATTAATTAAAAATTTAAAATTATTTTTGTGATTTAAATTTCAATTTATCTAGAGTAATTCTATCGGTGCCGTAAGCTTTCGTTTTGGCTTCCATATTTTTGATTAAAAAAAAAAATCTCCTGGACTTTTCTTTTTCAAATTTAGTTCTGTTATCAATTATTAGGAAGGAAAAATATAAACTAATTATTTCCCAGAACCTAATCCTCATCCAAATTTAGCAAAAATCAATCTAAATTGTGTTATTACATTTTTAAATGTTGTAAAAAACCATTAAAGACACAAAATTAAATGTTAACATTATCAAAACCATATATTATTCCGGTTTTGAAGAAGTTATTCCAATATTTGTGTAATACCTTGGGAAGAAGGGAAAACCCTTAATCTTCCAAAACAATGTCATTCTCCTGTAAAAATGGTTGCGTAATAATTAATCAAGCGTAAATTAGAATTAACATTTTAAAAATTTAAAAATGGTGGTACCAATTTACCAAGGTGGTCTGTCATCGGCTCGAAATGTGAATGGAGTTGCGTAGGTGCTGTTTGGTGGCTCATTTGCATGTAAAACGGCGGGTTTCTTCACAGCAATTAATTCATTTGTTTACGGGAGTGGTCAGTTCAAGGCTGTCGTACCCTAAATATTTGTTTATCCCAATTAAGATACGCCGATCTGTAGATTAGTTTGGATGTTTCTTGCGATAAATTTGTTTGTGGACGTTTTGACAAATGTGATAGTCATCCCTTTTTGATATTGTTATCTGAAACAAATTGTTTCGAAAGATAAGTATTATAAACTGTAGTCTTATTTTATTTTAATTATATTTCGAAATGTTTGCGTAAATAAGTTGTCCTATACGGAACAGATTTTTAAATCCCGGCTAGTATCCGAAATGTAAGTTCTTTTGTTTTCACGGCACGAGTTGGGAATATTTAAACTTGGTATCGTCCCCCCCCCAAAAAAAAAATGTAAGAATTTCACTGGAATCCTTCTCTTTATGTCTTTAATACTTTTGTTCTTCTGTGAGAATCGATATTGGAGTTAAAAGTGAATAAATTATGAAAATTGATACAATTAATTTACATTCAGAAATTACTGACTATTTCAGTTTTTTGGGAAGTTTATTTCAGATCTTTCAAAATTAGATTAAATTTGAATAATTTGACTCGTGTAGAAATATGAATCTTTCTTCTTACTTTCTCGCATGCGAAATATACAAGGAGGATGTCAAAAAAGTCCGACCTCGAGATTTTGATGAATTTCCTCACGTTAGACTTCCCTGATTACTGAAGAAACATTTTTGGAAATATGTCTGTCTGTGAATATAACAAATCGAAAAGGAGACGAGATAGAAGGTTGAAACTTTATTTTACACTAACATTGTTGAACTGTATCAAATTATGTTTAACCAGTTAACTGCTTCGACGTCGTTGGAAAAAGTGTCTAAACTGCGGCGCACAAATTAAGCGATGGCGAGTATACTCGTCAAACACAGAGTATATGTAATATGGAATTAAGTTGTAATGAAATGACTTTATTTTTCATTTTATTACTCACATTCACTCATTTTGCAACAATTTTCTGCACAACTTTATAATATTTACGTACTTCAAATTCTTTCGTTGCACTGTAATGTACTATACTTGTTGATCTGGTGACGACTTGGTACAGACTAATTTACTTTCTTCGATCAGACAAAAATATTGCGCCACTTATCGCATAGGCTAAAACAATATATGAATCCGTAATTGCTTCAGTGATGACTAATAAAAGTCAACAATATATTTACATTTACGAAAAAATAATTCATACTACATACTTATCTTTCATAATTATTGTTTAAAAACTTTTATTTCGACGTGGCCTCAAAAAAATTTCAAACATCTTAAAGTTTACGAATATATTTTAGTTTTGAATAAAATTGCAATTTAAACTGCAAATTGTCACTACTGTTTACTCATGACGAGTATACTCGTCATAAACAGTTCACTGGTTAAATCCCTCAAAGGGAAGTTTGTCCGTAAGTGTGCATGTCAACACGATAGCACACAAAGGCTTCGAGCTAAATGAATGTAATTTGGCAAATGGTTCTATACCAGAATTATAGATCTGTGTCAATTTCTGAACTTCACCCGTGCCTATCGGTCTGTCCATTCGTGTGCATGTGAAGGTGATAGCGCAAAAATTGGAGTGAAGTTTAGAGTGATTTTTACACCAAAATGGTAGACTTGTATGAAATTTTGGACTTGGTGATCAACGGGAAGAATTCAAGATTGCCTGCTTGACTGCCTTCGTTAATATTATAAAGTCATTAACACATTCACGCAGGCGCGTACCACCGTGGCTCGCACTGATTTCTCATCAGGCGGCGCGT
>BGPR01000673.1:390433-414652 GCA_013235015.1 Araneus ventricosus
CACTGATTTCTCATCAGGCGGCGCGTACCACCGTGGCTCGCACTGATGTCTCGTCAGGCGGCGCGTACCACCGGTAGCTCGCACTGATGTCTCATCAGGCGGCGTGTACCACCGGTGGCTCGCACTGATATGTCTCATCAGGCGGCGCGTACCACCGGTGGCTCGCACAGATGTGTCTCATCAGGCGGTGTGTACCACCGGTAGTTCGCACAGATGTGTCTCATCAGGCGGCGCGTACCACCGGTGGCTCGCACTGATATGTCTCATCATGTGGCTTGTTCCACCGGTGGCTCGTACTTGAATGTTTCATAAGGCGGTATGTACCTCCAGCAATTTAGTTCGTTTAGTTTATATAATTTCCATATAGTTGAAAATTAAAATAATGGAAATTTAACGTATATTAATTGAAAGAGTAGGATTTATTTTATTTCAACATTATAAATATAACTTGTACAATAAATTCGATAATATAAACATAATTCAATATTATAAACATAATTGTTTATTTCTATGCAATTTTTAAAACACTTCAAACAAAGTGCTGGCAAAAACATGACGGCAATAGTGGTAAAAAATAAAGAGCAAAAATGGTTATCATTGTGGTAAAGTTTCATGTTTCACTTTAGATCGGAATTGATGAATTGTAGCGCCTGCGTGAACGTATTAATATTATAAAAATTAAACCCAAAATACGCCATAGTGTGGAAGTGCATGAGAAAATCGAGGGAGGAACTCTCCCGCTGGTTCAATTCGTACTTCTATACGCCATAACGGATGTCATCGAACGTGTACGGCATATTCCAAGCTTAACTTGCTTGTTCCAAAATGCATTAATAACTCTGAAATTTGGAGTGCTGTTTCTTTTTGCAACTTCCGTGTACACATATTCACAGTAGATATAACTAATCTAGGTTATATCTTAGTTTGGAACGGGTCAGGTGCTCTGTTAATCTATCACTTTGTTTTGATCACCCCTCCGACGCGCTTGAAAATAACATCCAACACCTTACGGCGCCTGTTAAATTAAAGATTGTTATTCAAAAACACTCCCTGCCGCGAGGTGCCAAACGCGCGTCATGGTCACTGCATCCGAATTAAGGGCAGGTTATTTAAAAGCGAGTAGTTAACACTTTCAATGCAGCCCCATAAACTGCTAATTTTAAACACTTTCTTCTCCGACTTCCCTTTGCATAGAAAAAGGTCTGGAGAAGTTCATCTTGGCATTGTGAAATACTGACGGAGTGGGAATACCAATGACTTGTGTGAAGGTTTAACGCGTTTACGTTTTTTTATTCCCTCCTCGCTTAAAAATCACCTCACATTTCAAATGTCTCACCTGAAGAAAGAAAAAGTAAGCTCTTCCAGCAGATAAATGCGACCATCTCGCTTTCAATACCAGTTAACCTTCCCGAGCATTGTATATCTTTCCTTTTCATGCTAAAAGATCTTTTCTTCCTTTTTCTTTCCAAGTGTTTTTGTCGAATCCTGCTCTCATTTTCCTTTTTATGTCCAAAAAAGGACATTATCTGGATCAAGAATTGTAGAAAGACTGGAGTTGGGTAGGTAATGTGTATAGATGAATGTAACGGCACTCGTAGAATGACGGTCTTAAATATGGAATTGTTGCAATGAGAACCGTCTTCGTGACAGTCACTTTTCCTGTTATCTTTTTTCTGTAACGGCGACGATACCATAAATCGACGTTATATTCAGATATATATGTTAAAACTAAGATAGTAAGACACAGTATGGCGATGAACGAGTCATACAAGCTAATGTTTCTCACTTATCGTCATATCTGTTAGTTGCAATCCTTTTATGTCTGTGGATGAATGAAGAAGTTGCCTGACTCCAATTTTAGTATTATATCATCTGACCATAAACATATTCCAAAACGTTAAACTCTAACGCTAGCTAAAATAAAAAATAACGCAATGAAAGAAACTATAAAAAAGGTTTTAAACAATTTATTTCACAAAATACTATAATATATATCAATGGCAGAAGACTGTTGGCATATCGTAGAGCAGAACTAAAACAAAACAGAAAAACTAAAAATACAAATTACAAAGGCTCTAGCACAACATCACAATAGAAGTTCGAAGATCTTATTCGGGTTCGAAGTAGTAAATCAGGCTCTAGCATGATATAGTTCTCACTGCGCCGCACTTGAAAAATGGATATCTTGTTCCTATAAATATAAGAGCATAAATGTGTTTAGTGTGTAGGGTATGTATTTTGTATGTATCGGACACATAATTACTCTCATTCTCTATTACGTTTGATTTGTATCTAGAGTGAAATTCTTTTACACTAATTTTACCAGATGTTTTTATAGAATTTTTTAAAAATCGGATAAATTTAATATGTAAATTCTAATTTTTTAGGCAGGTTTGCAACTGTATTTATTTATACAGTCAACATCGGGGCAGTTTCAGCATCCTGCCTTATGGTATTACTACATCGTCCAAAACCCTGATTTTATCAGCTTTATTTATCGACAAGTTTAATTTTAATTGCTCCAAGACGTTCGATAAGAGAAAATTACCTGCATTGATTTTTCAAGGTTCCTTTGACATGCTGTACCTAATTTACACAAGACGACTTTACATCTTTCAAAGCAGGAAATCAGCACACAATGAATGACTAATATAATAGCCTTCAACATCATGCTCTAATGGCGGATCTGGTATCTCCTTTTTCTCTAAGGAACGAGTTTGCCAGTTTGGTGTTGTGTAATACTCGAACTTGGCAATACCTTATGCAAGAAATACACGTTCATTTTCGCGTATTTGATGGATATACAGCACATTTATTCTATAGACTACTTTCTTTAATCTGATTAAGTTATGTGTTGTTAGCCGACTACGCCCTAAGAATTTCTAAATTGTTTTGAATTTTTTGTGTTTTTACTAGTTTATCGTCAATTATTATGAAAGCCAATGATTATAAAAGAGCTGAAAAATCGAGGATTTTTTCAAATGTTTTTTTTTTCAAATGTTTTTTTTTTCAAATCCAGTCCTTGAAATATTTTTATCCTGGATCCAGAGCGAGCAGATTCTGGAAATCTCCCCGCCCTGTGCGATATTTATATTCCTTTTCAATTTTGTTATTCAGACAATTTTCTTTGATTAATCGTCTAAGTTGATTTCATGGGATATTTGATTATTATACTAAACTCTATTACAAGCGTTAATCATGCTGTATTGTGATTTTTCCCACTTGGTTGAGATTAACTTGTCAAGTCTTTGTGTCAAGGTCTCATGATTAACACATTCTCTGTCACTATTCACGCCTGAGATTCGAACTTCGTACACCGTGCTGCACAATCTTATAAGTCAGTATCCACCTCCGGACAGTGAGAATTTCTCTTGTCTAGTGGTTAAGATGCTGGACTCGGGACCCAAAGATCCCAGATTCTAAACTACGCACTGCCACATTGGTGACCTGGACGCGATACACACAACACCTACTTTCAGTCCCACTAATCACATCAATTTCATCTTCTGCTGTATTCACCAGATGGCAGCATGCAACTCCTACGATAACGCAGGTCTCCCAATTCAAAGTCTATGACGCAATTCATAGCACAAAGCCTGCACGGCCTGCGCACAAGCAATCGGTGCATATGCACTGAGCAAACGGAACTAAAATTATCGCTTTCTTGATATTCAGATAATATCAAACAAGATACTTCGGACAGTGGGAATTCCTCTTGTCTAGTGGTTAAGATGCTCGACTCGGGACCCAAAGGTTCCAGGTTTCTGAACAAAACCATCTATCTAATTAGATCTCCCCTTCGCTGCCATCTCTTAACTACAGTAGAGAAGGGGTCATCTAATTAGATAATAGGTTCTGGACGCGCCAAAGCGTCGGTGGCGGTGAATGTGTTAAGGTTAAGTTTCCTTTGCGAACCTTGGAGCACCTACTGTCCGTTTTGAAATACGGAAACCCTACGAAATTTTGCGCATGCACCAAAGCACAGTCGACTTTGATTTGCCTAAAATAGGGATGGGATGGAAGAGGAGAGGTTTATTTTTTATTAAGCAACATACAGAAACATTACAAAAGATTCGAATTAAAGCAAAATAGTGCGACTCAAAAAAGAATGAATATGAAGATCGGGAAAAGATAACAAAGAACTCCGGAAAATAGCTGTTCTTACTCACTACCTGCTACCCCTCTGCGGAGTATAATCGCCCAGAAGTGATAGGCGCGGTTTTCTGAAACGGGCAGTGGTATCACTCGAGTTAGAAGTGCGATTTTAGTTCCAGAATATAGGCGGTGATGTAGGTTTCCTTCTTGGATGGAAGGTAACTTTTAAGGGCTCACATTCCCGTTTCACTTGGAGAAGGCCTGAAAAACCTCCAACATTCAACCCGACCGCAGCGAGCAAAACGTTACCGAAGCGCGCACATCGGTTTATCAGTTTCTGAACAATGCTAGTTGAGAACACGGCCTAAAGATCGAACTCGCGAACCTTCCGATTAAATTTCCTCATACATGTAGAAATTCTAATTTTACTACCTAAATCTTTAATAAATGATTTGATTGTTTTTAAACACTGTTTTTTCTCGGTCTTTAGTACATTTCTCTAGAGTGTGATATTGATAGTACCTTTTTTACCAGTAAGGGAGAAGTCTAGGGGTATGTTTCTTGCTTTGGTTTCGAGAACTCCTGGATATACCTCTACATAAATGCGATGCCTTAACCCACTAGACCACTGGTGGGGATTAATCTTGATATAAAAATAACCAGTATTGGCGATGATGATTTCTAATTTTTTAAATTGGTTCTTCTTAACTGCAACCGTTCTCTGGAGTAAGGTAGAAATAAATCTGTTATGGTGTCAATCATTCTCTACATCTTGACGAACAAACCTACATCGCTGCAATTAAATAGCCATTTAAAATTGTCATCGATTTTAGCGCGAAATGGCCCGTGAAATGAAAAATCATCCAAGGTTAGTGAGTTAAATTAGTTTATAGTTAAGTTATAGCAAAACTTTGAATAAAAGGAAAGCTTTAAATGTACCATTTGTCCGTTATATTTGCATGCGAAAAATTTACATATAAGAAGCTTCCTATGAAATGAATCACGTTACGTAGAAACAGATTATCTTCTATATTTAAAATTTCAAAGCCTAATGTTAAAAAAAAAAAAAAATTAATGTTCACAGTGATAAATGCTAATTTGATATGGTTTTTCTTAATTTTAAGTGTTGTCTCATGATCTAATTGGCTTTTCATGCATCATGTTTTCGGTTAAAGAATTTTATATCCTTTTCTTTCTATTTTTAATCGTATTTTTCCGTTTTCGTGCTTCTATACTTCGCCGTGTCGCCATTTCACATTCTGTCGGAGACGACAGCCGTTAAATGACCACAAAACATTTATAGGAAGCTGGGATGTCCGGAAAAACACCCATTTCCGACATCTTCGAGAATCGACAATAGGTACTTTGTGGATGACATCATCCAACGAGGAGCCATTGTTCGCTTACCCAAAACGGACACTTCACGACAAGAGAGAAGGTATCGTTCTTCGAGATAAACATAAAAAATCGGCTTGTCATCATCCAAGAATTCCTAATATTTTTCCACCAGCCATCGGTTCTTCTTTTGTTGTTATCGGATGGTCGGATCAAGGTGCGGTTGTTTTCTCTCTCATCCAACAATTAAAAAAACTTCCTTCTGTTGGAAGGTGAGGTGACTCACGATTTGAATGTAAGGCATTCAGATGTACAGCGGTGATCCGGAAAGTACAATTTTCTTTCATTCAGGAGTCAATAACTCTTGCCTTGTGAAGGTGGGGTGACTCATGACTTGAATGTACTACATCGAAAGATATGGCGGAGATCCGGAAAAGTACAGTTTCTCTTATTCAACAATTAACAGTTATCGCTCTGTTAGAAGGTGAGGTGACTCATGGCTGAAATATTAGACATTATAAATTTAGCGGAGAATGGCACAGCTGAGGTAAATTATCATTATTATTAATCTACCGTTAGAGAACCGACCTGACAAGGTTTACGATTATACAACACTCGACTTCGTGTAAAGAAGAATCACAAATGGAAAGGGAGGGAATTGAAAACGAAAATTAACACAAGTGCAGTAATATCTCGGTTTTCGTCGATAATCCGTGCGAAAAGAATCGGCGAAATACGAAACCGACGAAAATAGTGGCATTACTTCCATATGATCCACTTAATTGTTCTAGACACTCTAAAATAATACCAAAAAAAACATTTTAAAAAGTTTTTCAGTGTTTAGTACTAAAAAACAATAAGAAATCAATAAAAAAAATGTATATGTCACTGCTAAACACTCTAGGAGTTCCTAGTTGATACACCACTAAGGGTTTCACTTTAAAATCAACACTAGCATTACCGCACAATAGAAGAGTTAGATATTCTCTTTCATAGGCTTAATGTCCAGTGCCTTTTACTCCCGTGTAATGAACGTCCTCTTTGGCATTTTCTTCCGTAAGACGCCAGTTTCACCCCATTTGAAGACTTGTTGGGGGATGAATCCTTCAGTCTCTACGTGTTCTTTGGATTCGGACACAAATTTTTCTACCCCAGAACTAGTCTGAACTCGCAGCTTCGCCGTTTGTTTTCGCAAAATTAGCAGCAGCGTCTCATGAGTGCGCCGACGAAATCCAAGACAAATTTTTCGCGGAAAAAATCGACGAAAACCGAAACCGACAATAACCGAAGTCAGCGAAAACAGTGGTACTGAAAAGTCTCCAGCCGTCCGTCAACCATCAATGTCTTAATGGTTGGTGGATGTTAGAAAAGTCTTCCTTAATCAATGCAGATATCATACCTTCGTTCATATAGAATCTTCTTAATATTAATAATTTTCGTGCCAGGGGTTCTTTTGCTTTGAACAATATTTTCGCACCAGGTGTATAGGTTTTCAACTCTGGCTTTAGTGAAATGAAAGGGTTTTGTCACAGGATAGTCTGTTGCGTCGTGTCAGGATTGCCTTCGTCTTCGCAGTTGCAATGATAGTGTGAACATAAACCGAAGGTGTGGAGAGAAGTCACAAAGGGCCCCACGTGGCAACGGTAAAATTATATCAGGACACATACTCCTTTTTAAACCTTACTTTTTTTAAATTGGGCCTTAAAAAGTTAAACGCATTAAAAATCGTCCTCACCGCACTTCTCAAGACTTGTGTCTGGGTCATACATACCCTCCCCCTTGTTCCTCCTGTCACTTCGCCATTGCATCAAACCTTCCTTATCACCGTACATAGTCATACCTGGCACGTGCACCAATAAATCTCGACATTCAATCCAGCATATTGATATTTTGTTATAAATTCACTATATATGCCATTTCTACTCTCTGTCTTATCAGAATGAGATTCCTCAAACTGTATTACACGAGTTCTGAAACAATGGCGTAGTGACAGAGGGGGGCAGAGAGTGCGAAGAGAGTCTAGATTCTCGGAGGAACCATCTTAAGGGTGCCGCAAAAACGAAATATTAGGTTTATTTCGCTTTTTTAAAGCAAAATATAACGACGGGGATTAAGTTTATTCGAGCACCATTTACATTTCAACTTCTCTTTTTATAGTTGATGGTTATGAACCTTTATTGTTTACTAAAACCCCGGGAAAGTTTCAAAACTTAGCGCGGAAACTGCCTCGTCCATCTATATAGTTTTTCCAAGAAAGTCTCTTAAAATGTCACCCTTCACCTAATCCGCTATCCTACTTTTATTTACGTCCATCAAAGTACCGCAACGAATTGCATGCTTCTTCAAAAAGAACACTAAAATAGAAAGGGAAAAAATTGCCTTTCCCATTTTTTTATGCTCTTAAATCAATGCCACGTGTTTTTTTTTTATTTCGAAACCAGCAACGGAAGGAACTAGCATCTGTGGGAACATTGAATGTTCTTTCGCGAGAGAGAACACAGATTTCCGCGAATGTCCGGGAAAATCGAATTCAACGGGTTGCGTGCAGTATCGTTTGGCGGTAGGTTCACTCGAGAATACTTCCAACTAGAGGGGGAGGGGCAAGGAAGCTCGCAGAGAATTGTATCGCATGACAGAAAGTGTCTCTTCCTCTATCCTTACCCACCTGCCATCAATTCCATTCGGATATAAAATTCTCACATTTCGTCACGGAAGTGGGAACCAAACGATTCAAACAAAAATCGTCTGTTTCCTTTCGTCCCACGGTCCATCCCCGAAAAGGCCCCTTTCCGCCGAGGGATTAAGGTTTCTTTTGGAATACAGTCACACACTTGATATGTTGGAACAAGTGTTCTGTTCTAACCATAAGTCAATGCCATGTGTTCTTCGAAATAGATGGTCTTCCTGTTATTCGAAGTTCCATGTTATCTGAGCTAATTTTTTTATTATTTTTAACCCTTAACTGCTCTGCCCATGCGTTATGCATGCACCTAATTATGTTTTAAGTTAAAATTAAGTCTTTCATGACGTTATAATTCGATACAAAAATTACTTGAAATCCATAAACATGTCAAGTGTTCTGTGGGCTTATTGAATCAAAATATGACATTATATTCCCAAAACAGAGTGTGTCATCTATTACATAGCAGAAAAAACTAAAATGTTGAGGGGTTAGTTAAACTTGCATTAAATTAATTAATGTTGCATTAACTTTAAAGCTATGTTGGCGAAAATTTTCGATTTTCTGTCCTTGTATTGTTTCATTAAAAAAAAGTGAAATTTCGTTTCATTCTAGAATTAACTAATTTTTGTTCTTACGGTAATTAATAACAGAGTCAAATAATTAAAAAGTTAGTTTGAATTATTTAATACTATTTATTATAAAATATTAAAATAATTCCTTATTTTAATCGGACGGAAAATGCGAATGCAAATTCAATGTTTTTCAAAAAGCAAGTGCATTTTTTGAAGAACTGACGAGTTTTTGCTTTTTATACTTGAACAATTTACTCTAATATTGATAACTTACTGAAATTTATACTCATTGTACGCGATATTGCCTTTAATTTAGACTTCAAATCTGAAAATTAAGTACCGATTTGATAATTTTATTTATTTTCATTATAAATGATTTTTTTTTTCTCTGGCGCCTTTTGGCATAAATTTAATTTCATTGAATTTGAAAGGCATGTTTTTTTAGTTCGAAATGTAGACGAACTTCAATCTGTTATCTTGACACCATTTTCAGCTTTCTCGGATAAATTTTTCAAACGGTTTTAACTTTCCCATTTATCGTCAGTAATGCAATCATTTTTTAGCTTTTCAGTTACATTACCATGATGAAACTGTTCCAAGTTGTACCTCGGTTTTTTTAAACGTTTTCTACCGGCTGAACCATTTATGAAAATATAACAAAATCTTTTTACGATATAATCCATCTGATATAACTCTTTACCTGTATTTATCTACGCCAGCGACGAGATATTTTTAATTCCCGATGGAAGAATTGAGCTCGCATCTATTCGCCACGAGTGTTCCAAGTCAAAATGTGTGTATGAGGCACCAGAAAGTTGAGACCTCCGAAATTATATTTACCATCGCTAAAATCATCCTTTTTACAAAAGATGGGCCAAAAAGAGCATCTCCCACTGTCATTTATAGGGGCTTTAGTTTTAACATGTATAGTATTAACTAGTTTTATATTATGAAGTATTTTCCAGAGAAACTTAATAATTTAAAACTTTGGACATAGGCCCCTAGTTGATGTCCAAAGTATAAATAAATTGTTGATGTCCAAAGTCGTCGAGAATTATCTGGAAAGGTATGTTTGCTTTTCGGTGCGAAAGGAAACTATTATGTTTTCATTTATCGATTTATTTTTACTTTTCCAGATGCTTCACTGACACAACCCTGGGGTAACGACTTCAGCTGTGTTTCTAATGATGCGTGAAATGTAGGATGTTTGTGAAGGTTCCTCCTAAAAAATAGCAGCGTTTCCCCTTTTTTAAACAGAACTGAGCCAAAACCTTGAATTAGCCTCATTCAGTAACATTTGAAAATCGTTTGCGTCAGAATCATTTAAAAAATAAAATAGCACGGATCGTTTATCTTGGTTTTGAAAACAGAATTCCTATTTCGCGCAAGGACGCGAGTTTATATTTTTCTTAAGTGTTCTAAATCGAACGTTTTCGATATAGAGTACTTTTAAGAAAAAAAAATAGTAGCCTGAAAATCAAACATAACTTCGGTCCAAAAAAGCCGTTTCTTGTCAGAGAAAAATTATACAAAAATTGAGTATTTCACAGTGCGATCATCAAACTTAAAATAAATGTTTCATGGTTTATACATTATAGCTTATAAACATGCTTATTACTCACTTTCTAAATATTACTTTATCAACATAGTGTTAAAATTTCGTGCTATAAGCAGCTTTCAACAATTCAGTCACGTGGTGACTTTGTGTGGTTGCCATGGTTATACAGTTAAAATTTCAGGAGATTGTATTTTTAAAACATATGGAATCGTCAAATATTTTGAAAATGGAGTTTTCATCTATGATAAACGAGCGATAATAGTACTTGGATCTTTTGCAAAATAGTGGGTAAACCTCTTAGACATGTAAAGGCAGTAGACATCTGTTTGATTTTAGCCTATCGGCAAGTTTTTTTTTCCTTTATCAAGTATCGCTACTTAAAAAAAACTGTTGATGACGTCATTCAGATGTTACAAGAACCATGAAGAGTGGAATTGTCTGCTTTTTTGTAACTCAGTCCTGCTCTCGCTTGCCTTTTAAAGCTCGCTATTAAAACACTATTGACATGACCTGTAAAATAAAGTATTTGCTCGTATTTAGTTTAGAATATATACTTTCAATTATTCTCAATTCAAACATTTTTTTCATTTTAATGCTATGTAAATTTTATTGATGATTATAAATTAAAACTGGACTAGAGACTGTGTCAATAAGTTTTATTAATGCGAATAGTTGCATTGCACCATAGTTAGAAATCGTGTATTAAGACACAGTATTACACTTTCACGGATTCTAGAAGTATCTATAAGGTGCAGCAGGAAAATCCATTTTACTTTTCAGTTTCATAATTTATTATTTTATACTTGAGCCATTTGATGGCAAAAATTACGCCGTGTGCGAGTTAGTCACTCGATAGCTTGGAATGTTATTGCCAAGTTATTGCAATTGAAGCAATACAAATAATTCTGAGAAAGATGTCGAAAAATATAATTAAGTTAAAAGTAGAGTTAAATTATTTCTTGAGGACCACACTTGCACTGATCATAATGGAATATTCTTTCTTAAATAGTTTTACTGAAGAATTTAAATCGGTGAAGTGAGTAATCAGGGATAGTATATGCAGTGAAGTCAATTCCCATTATATCATAGTTTATTTACAACCCGCCAAGACCCAGTCTACCCAAGAGGGTGCGAGGCCTTCCACAGACCGGAGGGCATTATATCATAGTTACATGGCAAAGGTAACTGCGTTTGCCATATAAATATAATTGGACATTCTCATGCTGTGTTGTGACGTCATTGTTTTTGGTCTCGCCAGATGCATAACAGACTCCAAAATTAAATTGAAGTGTAGTAGACTTTTTCATTTGAACATGAAATGACTCCTTTATATTACTGCTGCCAAGCCGTTGGGAGTGTTTCCCCCTCGAATTTCTCGAGTATTCACATAATACTTCATGTTTTGCATTTAGCTCTATATTGAAGTGAAGAGAATCGAGAATGCATTTTGGAACTCTTCTCGGACCGGGTTCCAGTTTGATACTAACCTGTAAGTTTGGTGTTAACCCCTTCGACTACGAATTTTTTTTAAAATCACTATTTAGATGCAACGTTTTCAAACGTGTTCAAATACCGTTGATCGAAGCTTGTTATTTATATGCAAAGCTTTATTTGTATGATAGAATAGTACAACATAAACATATGATCTTTCAAAAATTTCAGGATGCAGCAGAAAATAGCCTTGCTTCCTATCCGCTTGATAAGCAGCCGGAGGGTTAAGACTACGTACTAAATTTCATCTCTCTAAGCATGTTGAGTTTTTGATTTATTATGTTGACACACACAGACAATCATAATTCCACAAGTGGTTTCTTCGGATTCAGGATGCTCTAAAATAGGGAATTTCTCAAACTAGCGGGGCCAACCTTTTTGACGAATACAGTTTTTATATTTTGTTTCCGAGAATTAAAGAAACATATTCGTATATTTAAAGATATCTGAAGATTTCTCTGTTGCGTCTGAAGCAGTGGCGGAATTTGTCAATATGAGGCTACAGGCGCAACATTGTTTTGATATCCCTATCCAATGTCGTAAATTCACTGTCGACTTTGAATTGCAATGCAAGTCGCATAAATCTAGAGGGGGCCCCCTAGGTTTTAAGGACGAGGCGAGCGCTTGTGCGAAAACCTGTCACTGGTCTGAAGTGCAACCAAACTAGATGATGCAAAAGTAGAACAATTTTAACCTTCGTCGTCTGTCTTTCCTCTAAAAGACTTGGCACCAATATTATCCTTGGCAAACCTCTGATATCAAAGGTATTTAAATCTGCAGGTGTAAGTGAAAGTCCGAGCGAGGGTGGGCTTTCGAAGAGTTTTCACTTTCTCTGTCCCACTGACCACGATGTTTCGCCACAACAGGTGTCGCCCGACCCTGACACGAGCAGGGCGGTTCTAACCCACTTCTGGACGCACACGAAAGGGGCAGGGACAAGCACGCCACATCTTCACCTCGGATGTCGTTCGCCTTTCTTTTGTTCCAAGAACGACATCAGTGCTTCCGTTTGGGCATGGGCATGTTCAGAAGGGGCCAGTTTCTCGGTATTGTGTGCTAAATATACGGCGGTGAGAAAGCTCCTGTATTTTCTTCAGATATGACAAGTTGCGCATGTCTTTAATTTATGCGTCAGCGCATTCGTTATTTTCAGACGCCTTATCAGACATTCTTCGCGATGTTCCCCACCCGCATTTGGTCACGTTTTTAAATTATATCTGGTTTTACTCGCGTATCTGACTTGGAATTCCACTTTTTTTCTCAGTTTCTTGTTGGTGCCGTTTGTTTGGTTCCGGATCTTCATTATTTATGACCTTGCTTCATTTAAATATGATTTTAAAGCTTGTTTATCTTTGACCAGGAATTTGACCCACGTACCACGGGTAAATTTATGTAAATAAGATTTTTACTGTTGACAATGGGGAATCTTTGGAACAAATTATAGTTTAAGAACTAATTCTCTTTTAATCCTATGTTAAATGAAAAATTTCTTTTTGGAATAATTCGCATATATTATTTATCTTTTCTATTTGTAATTTCACATTCAGCATTCTGAAAAACAAACTTCTATTTTGCCTGATATATAATGTGTTGCATAGCTTTTCCCTTGATACACGTTGCTTTCTAAACGTTTCGAAGTCGTTAAAAAATTTATGCCCCACCTTTACGCCAGTATGTTGAGGACAATAGTTTCGTTCATCCATTATTTCTGCTTTAGGAGCTAATAGAATTTGATACTCTTCTGCGGCCAAACCTTGCAAGTCTACTACAAAACGATGGTCCTCAATTTATCAAGTCTTATTAACTCTTTAACCTTGACTCAATTTAGTTTTGACTTTTGAAATCCTGGTGGTACTTGTATGTATCAGTAATAGAGTAGGAGTTAAATCCCTACAGTGTTCGTTAGTTTGAAAATTGCTAAATATGTCGTCTAGTCGAACTAATTTTTCATATCAGTTTTAGATGTGTCCTTCCTTCAAATAAACTTCTGTTGAATTTTGTCTCCTTTCTATGAATTCTCTAATTTCAAATAATTGGCATCAAAATGTCCTCTGTATTGTATATACGCACTTATATAATGTTAATTTTGTTTTCGTCCTCCCCCTTCTTAACTCGTGTCCCAGAGGTTGAAATTCACCGATCTAGATGTTTTTATTTCTGAATGTTAAAAAATATTATCGAAGTTGCATCGAAATGCTTCGATTTTCTTAAATAGGGTTCATTTGAACGATTTAAAGTTAGAAAGCTGATCTTCTTTTAATCCGAGTTTGGTGAATTTCTTTTTAATTTATACCAACTGGAATTTCTAATGGAAGGCTGAGGAATATTCTTGGGATTATATTGAACCGGCATTATTTACCTTTCCTCTTTGTAACAACCGAACACTCAACATTAATAGAAACAAACCATTTTTCTTCAATATGATGCCATTGCACAACCTCTCCTTTCACACAAGTTTTTTCGCAAAGAATTACACCTCTCCATTCGTAAACCCTTAAACCTTGAACGCCACTGGTTCACCAAACGCCACTGGCGCCGAGGGTAACTGCTTCGTTCATCTAATGATCGCCCTTGCCATTCGGGGCTAATGGAACTCGATACACATCTGCCTGAATTGCGAGAATAATGGATCTTCCATCTCTCTGGGCAGTTACGTTCTTCAACTGACGCAACCCACGCACTTCTAACGGTCCTGGAGAAATTTCATTAGTCTCTTTTTCAAGGTCTGGACTCCATCATCCAAGGTTCTCTCGGTCGCCATTTTGATTCCGCTTTTGTTGTTAATGGTTTCTTTTTTCTTGAATCTTGGAACATTCTTAGCAATCGGTTGTTTAGGGAAGGGGTGTCACCAGCCCAAGTGTCCTCCAAGTAAGGTTGTTTACCAAGTGGCGATGAGAGAAACTGTCTGCCTGTCATTGGAGCTGATGTAGTGTTCCAAAGAATGAATGTTTGGAATTTTGTAGGATTTTTAAGTGCGAGTGAAAGCAATTATATGTTACATAATACCCATTAAAGTGTGTTAGTGGAAAACAATTATCTTTTGTGTTGCTAAATTATGTGGGCGAACAAGTGGGAAAAAAGATCCGGCAAGTGGTTATGCACCCTTTTTGGACACGCACACATTGTTCTGAGTTAAGCTTACGCACTTGTTAATCTGATCCCAATATTCCAAACAATTTTTCGTAACCAAATGTGAGTTTAAATGAAGCCTCTAAATTTATATTGCAGGATTTATTATTCACAAGATTTTTGCAAATTTATAAAGATGAGCGTAAGGGGTAAAGAAAAATTATGAATTATTTGGTTTTAATTTTGTTTCGAAAAAGAAAATAAATAAATAAAAGTGAAAATTCATAAATGTAAATTTGTACTCTGCAGAAATCCAAACTACGAACTAAATTTTCAAGTTAGTCTCACAAACGCCGTGAAGCTTAAAAGAAGGCTCTAGTGAATGTTTGAATTAATTTGTTAATTAAACAGTTTTTTATTAATTATTTCCTTGTATAGAAATAATTGTTTTATCGTTAGTGTTGCCTTTCCTTTAGAATGAAAATACTACAGATGTTTAAAATCATTTCTTTTCTCTCCAACTATTCTTTGAGAATTATTAATAATTTATTGTATTATAGCTTTTGGCTGCTTTTAAAGTCGTTTGGTTAAATCTGTACTTTCCTGAGACGATGGAGATTAAAAAATCATTTAGAGTAACTGATATTTTCAGTTTAATTAAAAATAAAGTTACAGACGATAAGTACATTGTATTTATTATATTTTATATAAAAATTCTTTTTACTTAAAAAAATGTAGGTATATGCATATATTTTTTTTAAAAAATGTGTTTATTTGCGCTTATTATTTGGAGGTTCAGTGTTAAAGTGAGCCAAGCCCATGAGGTTCATTTCTAAGAAAACGACTCTCAAAGTTGATTAGCTGAATTTAAAATAACAATGGAACAACGGCTGATATATCAATTAAATTAATAAAATGTTTATCATTTTTGCCTTATAATTAATTTAATGTCACAGATTTCAATCACTTCATATTGATTTCTATTGTTCTCAGTTTTTTGTCTGCTGCTGCAATTGCGCGCTACTTAAACATTGTTTAAATTTTAGTTTTTAAATTTTATTGTTTATAAATAAAATTTTTTGTTTTTAAGTTTAAGTGTAATTTTTATTTTTAAATCTATTCTAATTTTTCTAGTTGATTGTTTTTAAGCTTCATATTGTAGAGTTATTTTTAGGGGGCACTTCCTATATTTTTAAATATATATTGACTTTCTTTTTTAAATTAACATTTGTATATTAGTTAACAATTTGAGTTTTTTTTTTTTTTGGTTGTGGTTCCCCCTCACGAATAGTCCGCATTTGATGCTACTGTATTTCACATTTTAGAAATATATCTATTTAATATATTTTTGAGGATTGTATTGTTATTGTGTATTTGTTTTGAAAATTTTTTAAATGCTATTACACTTTAACTATCTTTGTACTCTTCCCCACCTACCGTTAAAACCCTATGGGTGAATGGATCTGCGTGGGTAATAAATAAATAATCTAGAGCTAATCTTGACCTATTATTTGTTAAAATTTAAAATGCGTAATTATGACATGTGACGTAGAAACTTAAATTTCAGCAGCAACAACTTTTCCTCTTCACTTTCTCTCAATTTTTAGATGCTTATTCTTTTTTGAGCGTTTCACTTATTTTTAATTTTACAATTTTAGAAAATAACGCATTTCTTATGCATAAAAAATAGTCAACAATAAATCTTTTTTTTTAAAGCAAGTATTTGAAATTTTGAGGAAATGAAGGATATATATTTCATAACAGTTGTGGCTTGAGCACTGCAGAAACTGTCTTTATTCAGTTTTTCAATACGACAGAGTCCTAAAACACAATTTTTTGTGTTGTGCATTTGCTAAGTTAAGTAGTTTTTGCAGCTACAGCCTGGAACCATCAGCTGTGACACCTCGGAAGCAGGTGTTTACACCCAGGTGGTGAATTCTCCCCTTTTCCTGTTCCGAGACCCAATATCCCCTCTGAAAACGAAAGTGTTTGCAGAAGACGGGTTTCTGCTACTGCGTGCTGGTTTACTTTTCCGTTGTGTCACGAGTTCCTGCCACTTTCATTTATTGCTGGTTTGTCAGTTTGATTGAAAAGCTATCTGCCGACTTATAACCCCAAAACGCGCAACAGGTTTTGGTTGAACCAATGTAATAAATGATGGTTTTACATTTTAGACATAGAATGTTTTTATAGAGAGTTAAAGGCGGTAAACAAAACTCAATGTAATTTTCAAACCACTTTACCTCAACCACGCGACCACTTTTAATGCAATAGCGCTGGTTCTGCAACCGGCTTGGCAAAAGCAAATGGATAAATTAAATTTTTATTAACTTGGCTTTGTTTAGCTGGTATAAACTAGTGGTAACTGTGTTAGTTCTGCAGTCCTATGTCCAAAATGAAAGGTTTAGCAGTCTCGATTGGATGACAAAGTGTAATTCGATTAATTAAATATCCTTAAATATTTAAACTATAATTCAGAAAAACTCGATGGAGTCGTTTCACTTGAAATCACAGTCACGTGCACAATATAATTGCGTTGTCATGCAGCATCACGGTGTCTTACTGCCTCATCTGATAACTAGGGGAATTCTACATTCGTTTTGAATTATAAAACCTTTATGTATATTATTAATTCTTTGTTAATCCTTTTAGTGCCAAACGACGACATATCGCCGTTCTCAACACTTGCGAGAAGTGTCAACGACGATATATCGTTGCGTTTGCGCCTTACTATTCGCATCGCGCGAGAACTCTTATCTTAAAATAAATTTATAAAACTTTATAAATGGTTTAATTAATATATTCGATTTATTAATAATATTTGATTAATATTAATAAAATTCGATTAATGATATTCGTTTAATAATAATGATATTCGATTAATATTATAAGTTAAAATTCGATTTTTCTGTTTTTCATAATGTTTTATATTTGTAATTCGTATGATTTTGAACAAATATTGAAATACAATTGGCATTAATTTATTCTCCAATTGTTTCGTAATATGTTCCTTTATGAATTTTGTAAACATTATTCTTATTTTGTTTTTTATGAGCTTTTTCCAAACCTTAGCAAATTTGTCAAATTGGTCCGGCATTCTTTGCATAGATACGATACTTTCGGTCGGCCTATTGTACAGTGTGTATGCATTATTTGAGACAACCTGTAGTTTTTGAATTTTATATTCCGTTATTATTATTTATTTTCTACAAATAATTGCAAACTTTACGGCGACTGTAAAAATATGAAAGCAATTTAATGATGGGATATTTAGTTCAACTATCCATTCAACACTCGTACTTAGAATCAGAGTTATCATTGAAACCTAATTAATATACTAAAATGTTAAGCAAAAAAGTAAACTCTTTTTCAAAAACTTGGGAGTTCTTCAAATTATTTCTTGTTATAAGAATTATGAAGGTTAATATTTATATTACTCCAAATTTAGCATTCATATCTTACTATTTGCAGCATTAAAACAGTTAAATTTTGTCACTTGATAAAACTGCAGGCAAGAGCGTTAATTAAGACCTTAAATAGTCTCACGAAGTCCTCAAGGCGGCTGAAAAATGAAGTGCATGTAAGCATTGTCCGAAAGTGTATCGAGAGTAACTTTCATGTCGGTAAGTGGTTGAAGAGATCATGAACTCCAGACGTCTCGACCCTTTACCTATTTTGAGAAAGGCGAGACCAGCGGCGAGTCTGCAGCGGATTATATCTCAATGAAATCGAACTGTCGTTCAAGTCGGAAATTTCAAACAAAAAAAATGAATGGTGCGCTTTATTTATTCTGATTTAAGAAAACTTTTCCATTGAACGTTTTGTAAATCCACTACGTTAGATCAGGAATTCCCAACCTTTTTCCTCGCGTACCCCTCGACTAGTCTCTTTATTGTCGCGTAGCCCCTACTGTGATATCCCCCCTTAACCATCCGTCTATGTAAAGGAGTTTTTATCAATAGTTTTAAGGGCCTAGGTGACCGTCAGAGTCAAGTTACTGAAATTTATAACATTTGCAGGACTTATTTTTTATTTTACTTTTTATTCCATTTTTATAATGGTATTAGTTCAACGCCAAAACAAATGAAATCAGTGTTGTAATAATTTCGTGTCAACTTATAAGGATAGCTAAAAAAATTACACTTCCTTTTGCTTTCTTTTTTTCTTACTTTGAGGGTAGGTTTAGGTCTTGCATAACTTTTACTTTTTACACGAACTTGGGGAAACAGAATTCTGTAACATTTTTAATCCCTTATGTTTTCTTGTGTCAGCGTACCCCCAACTGATCCTTCGCGTACCCCAGGGGAACGCGTACTACAGGTTGGGAACCTCTGCGTTAGTTGTATTATTTATAAAGGGTGTTTACCAAGCAATAAATACCCCAGCTTTGAAGGGCTACAGTTACAAAACAAAAGAAATTACAATCTTTTGGGGCAAATTAAATCAAAAATAACATTTTGAAGTTTATAAAATTATATATCGTCTTTATTCAGGCATTAGTCACCAAGTCCACAAAAATCTTTTGACGGGCTACTGCAGTCAATTAGAATTTGTAATTAGTCATTTCGTGATAGAAACCTGTTATCTAAACATCAGTAAATCAACTGTAGGAACTAGCGATCTGTAAAATAATTTTCACTGCTTATCATAACGACTCAAAATTAAGTTTAAAACGATCACAACTCGAGACTATAGTTTTGGATTTTGCTTGAATGGCGACGATATGTACAATGTGACCACCAACCACCAGAAACTTGAACAATCTGCAGTCCAGAGAAGAACTCGCCCCACATTTTTTGTAGCATGTTCAGTGTTAGCGTTTGGATGGCTGGAGTTATTCGCGTTTTCAGTTCAATGTTCGCCGGTAGAGGCGGAAAATACCAAATCACGATGTTTTGAACTTGTCATTCACTACTCTTCGTAGAATGGTGTGCTTACGTGTGTTGAGATATAGCCATTTAAATTCGGGGTATTCTTTTGTAAACTCCCTGTATTTTGACTAAATTGTCAAAATTTGTCAGCCAGTGTGGTAGTCACTATTCAGCCCTATTTACGTTTATGTACCCTATTAAAATGGCGCTTTTTGTTTATTGATGAGATCGATCGTTGTTGTATTTACTGAAATGGTACTTCTGATGGAATTTAATAATAATTTCACAGATAAAGATTCTATTATTTCTGAAATAAACTTAACATTCATAATACTCTCAATAACGCGTCAGGTCTCATATTAGATTAGTTTAGTTATATTAACGTCCCGTTTTGAAGCAACACGAGGGCTATTTTGGGACGGACCTCGTCATTTTCAACCGCGGTCATTTGACGAGAGCGACACCTGAGCTGCCACTCACATCTCCAAACTTCCGCACCATACCAACAGGAGGACGTTTGGCCCCAGACGTATGATTTAACGTGCAACAGGCCCAATATTCGACGGATCTTCAGTGGAATCGGTTTTCGAACCTGGAACCTCCGGCCCCAAAGACGAGACCTTACCACTAGGCCATATATTCATATTAGAATAATTACTTCATAAAAAAATTAAAGTTCGTTTAAAAACCCATTTTAATAGTAAAACCTACATTTATTGCACAAAATATATAAAATTATACTATATATATAAATAAATATTACAAAGTATAATCCAAAATCCGAGCAGCAGTCCATTGTTTACGTCAGCCAAGGTCACTGGCATCCGCCACTCCTTCTAAAAACTGCGATCTACTAGAGGGGCCGGTGTGAAGAGAGACACCTCTGTACTTGTATTCTTAACCCCTTGACATACGATTTTATTTAAACTTCTAATTAGATGCTACCACCCATTTCGGATATTTTTTATTATTACAATTTATTTAAGATAGTAAATTGATACTTGAGACATTTTAGCGTGTCCAGGTCATTTTTGTATTTGAAACTAATTGTTACGTTAACTTGAATACGGATTTAAATAACAAATTCTATAATTCGATGCGCGAGTCGGAGACGTCATTGTATGTTAAGGGATTAAGTGTGTTTATTGTGTGTCAAACTCCATTTCAGTTTATATACCATCATATTGCTCATTGTTCTATTCAGCAAATTTTTTGGTAATTTTTATCATATAATGTACATTTGTTTATATTCTTTCAATAAATAATTTCTCCGGCTATGCATACTTTTAGCATCAGCTGTCTATGGTTGCGATTTTCTTACCATCCGGAAGAGAGGGGAAAAAAAGTTGATCTGTCAATCCGGAAACATCCAAATAGTTCGCAAATCCAAATTTCCGTAATCGTTAGAGCTCGTTTTTCATTGTTTACACAACAGTTGTGTTCATACTTTAAAATCTCCAGAATTCTGAAGTCCTGATAGGGTCTCGGCTTCGTAAAATAATGTCGCGATTCACCAAAGATCCTTCAAATGCACAGGGATAGTGTATGTTAGATATGCAGAAGTCCGAATAATCACAAATTTAATTTACACCAATCAGTACCTTTCGCGTGAAAGTTTTGGGTTTGAGTTGCTGCTTCTTGTGTCATACTCGCCATGGTTCGATTTCACTCGGTTTCCTGCTACACAAAGTAACCTTAGATCACCAAAAAAATTTCCTTACCAGAAAGAATCGGAGATGGCCTGCTGTGTGTCGAGTTACGAACACATGCTGTAAAAAATTAATATGATTAATTAGATAATGGAACGGTTTTCATCGATTTCGTGATAGTGCTGAGTGAATGAGTTTGCTACGGCGCAATAGTCGGGTATGATGGTTATATCCTCCACTAAACACACAGTGCTCCTTTTGTGCTGAAAATGCTTTTGAGAAAGTTTTATCTAGGTATGGATACGGGTATATTTTTTAATTCCTGTGTGGGAGGAAATAATTTCGTTTTCTGGGCATTTTAGTTTACTCGCAACTTCCAAAAACGAAATAAGTTCCTGAATTTAGCATAAACAGTAGTTTCAAAATTAGTTTAACAAATCAAATCACGTTGATTCTATTAAAACGGCTGTCACAAACCCTTTTTTGGGTGGGGCGGGGAACTTTACCCGCTAAATTTCATTCATTAATAAACAACCACGCCATATAACTTGCATTCATAGGCTTGAAGGTCGGTGTCCAAACCGACGTTGTATGTTGAAATCTAGCATATCCAATTTAATCTGCATAATAGAGAATGGGGTTGGCTTTTGATTAGGAAGATGCATTTGCCCTAGCGCACTTTCTCTCTTGGCCATTAAGAGGGCCCGTTTCAAACAGAGCGGAACCACCTGCGATCCGGGTGATGCTGCAGCGCAGACAATGCGATCCTCTCGCTGGAAGAGTGGCTTCTTCCTTTTCGTGCTCGATGACCTGAGGCCCCTGTGAAAAGAAGTTCCCCATTCACGCCCTTTGCGCCCCAGAATTTCAAGCAGCTCGAGTCCTGGATTCTGTAAACACTTCGCTTTTTGAATAAGTGCCATTCAGCCTTCCATTAGCTACCATTGAGAAAACCTTTTTGGGAGAGTGTTTCGAGAGTTGAGATCTGCTCTGGATGTGTGAGGTCACTCTGAATTATAAGATTCGTCTCCTTTTGATGATTCGGTTTTCGTTACGAGCAAACTAAATTCAAAGGGTTCTTTTGTAAGAAATTTTAGTATTAATGAGGAGTGAATTTAGCAGTTTATGTCTGCAGTTCCATGATGCACAGTTATGAAATCGGGAGTCAATCCTAAGATAGCCCTCGTACAATATTGTGCGATATTTAACTCTATTGTGCGATATTTTACTAAATTGTTCGATAATTTACTATATTATTTGATATTGTCTGATATTTTACTACATTGTTCGATATTGTACGATATTTTACTATTATTTACTATATTGACTACTATTTTACTATATTGTTCGATATTTTACTATTATTTACTATATTGACTACTATTTCACTATATTGTTCGATATTTTACTATTATTTACTAGTTACTATATTGACTACTATTTTACTGTATTGTTCGATATTGTGCGATATTTTACTATGTTGTTTGATATTGTGCGATATTGTACGATATTTTACTATTATTTACTATATTGACTACTATTTTACTACATTGTTAAATATATTAAAATTGTATTGTACTTACTATACAATATTGCGAACAATGTGCGATATCGTACAATATTGCACAATATCAGTGTGCTGCTAGAGTCGCTGTTTTGTAAATTTCGGGTTCAATAATAAAATTCTACTCGAGTGCTGTTTGTGACGGAAAATTGGATAAACTGCTATCCTTTGTGCAATAAACTATGTGTAATGTAATAATTTTGAAAACTGCAGCATTATAATTTTTTTATATAACGCATTGCGGAGCACTTATTTCTCAGATTGTCCATTTTGGAGTAGGTTCCCATAGCATAATTGCGCCCTTTGCAAGTATTCAAAACTCGCATAAATTCAGTTAAAAGCAAAATTAGTGAGGACTGACTTGCAAAAAAAAAAAAATGTTCGTTAATCATCCGTTACTACTTTTCGTAATTTTTTAAATGTGTAGATCGTATAAAAGTAATCGCCAAAAAATTAGACCTCCATATTTTGATGATTCTCCACGTTTTAGACCGGAATTATGACTTTCTGTGAGTACGATATTTAAAAAGAATGTGACGAAGTGAGGTAGAAGGATCCAATTTGGTACTTGGCATTCTGATACATGAAAATTTCTATCCAATTTTGGACGAAATCTATCAAATGGAAGTCTGTAAGCTTGCCTTTTAATTCGATTATTCAAAAACGGTATGGGGTGAATGAAGTTTGCATATAGTTTTATCACCAGAATCGTAGATGTTTTTCTACTTCTGGACGAAATAGGCTGCGGTGGCCTGTTGGTAGGGTCTCGGCTCCAGGGATGGAGGGTTCCAGGTTCGAAACCCGATTCCATTCAAGATCCGTCGTGTATGCGAGCCTGTTGGACGTTAAATCATACGTAGGGGGCCAAACGTCCTACCGCTGGCGTGGAGCGGAAGTTTGTAGAGGGGGTAGCAGCTCAGGTGTTGTCATCAGACCGAGGTTCAAAATCACGAGGTCCGTTCCAAAATGTCCCGGTGTTGCTTCAAAATGGGACATTAATTAGCTAAAATGAACTAAATCTGGACGAAATACGTTAATGTTTGTCTGTCGGTCTTGTCCCATGTCCACTCAACCGGTACGGAGGCCGTCATGGCATCAGGCACGGGGACATGGGGCGGCGTTCTGTCTGTCGGTCTATGTCCCATGTCCATCCAACCGGTCCGGTTGCCGTAATGGCAGCAGGCATAGGGCGGCGTTCTGTGTCTCGGTCCTGTCCCATATCCATCCAACCGGTCCGGTTGCCGTAATGGCATCAGACAGAACGTCGCCCCCATGCCTATCTGTCGGTCTTGTCCCATGTCCATCCAACCGGTCCGGTTGCCGTAATGGCATCAG
>BGPR01000673.1:414662-451909 GCA_013235015.1 Araneus ventricosus
TTCAGTCGTATAATTCGTAGATGTGTGTACGCGATAATTCAGAAACGCTCTAAGCAAAATAAATGAAATTTTCCACTCAATTGACGCAAGGAGAGAAGTTCAAATATATACCTAATCTTCTTCACTGTCACTACAAAGCGTAACTCGAAACGCGCCGTATTGAGACCATTCCCGCCGGTTTTGCATCATAATCTCCAGTATATTTGAAACCACCTCTCGTTGTTTGTGTTTCATGCTCCAATTTACTCGAGATGAGTCGTTTTCTTTCCCTCTGCCCGGTGACAAAATCCAGGTTAAAAGTGAAATGGACGATAGCATTATCTGCTTTCCGAGTCCTTGACCGCGGGTTGTCTCTGCACTCGTAATTCGCGTTTCCGAAGATGAATATTCCGATTTGACTGAGAAAACGAAGAAATACCTTGCGAAATGCCAGAGAATCCCGTCTGAAAAAAAGAACTTTTTGCCACGGAACCAGTTCAACTAGAAATGAGGTTGCGTTGATTTGTCCGAATCAAAATTCAACCTCTCTTTTCATGTCTGTGCCTCGTTTTCTCAGTCTCGTTTTTAAATATCCGACTGAGTGGATCACCGTTTGTTCTGAAGTGCTCTCATCAATGTCAACCGGCGGAAGTGCTTCTCCTCGACTTTCTCTTAAGCCGGCCATTCAGTTCACAGATAAACTGGATATTTTGGAATGCAAGAAGGAAAAAGCCATCCAAATCTATGAAAATCAGCCAAATGGCTTGTTGTGGTTAGAATTCCGTCTGGACTGAAATCGGAACGAAAAATCGGAGGGACCCTGAAAGAGGGTAACGAAAAGAACAATGCCTTGCGTAGATTGAAGCCTCGCTTTGAGGGTAGCATAATTTAAAATCTGCTGACTGGGGAAAATCGAAGAGCGATTAGCAAGCAGCTGTAGGGAGAGAAAGAAGATAGCTCCTCCCACCTTCGTTCAGAGTTAGCATCCTTTAAATACAAGTGAATGGCGTGCCTGTATTTTCTGATTAAAATGGGTGAAAAAAAACCGGGCTTGGGACAATTGTCATGGTTATACTTCAAGTGAATGACCGGCTTTATAAGAACTCGATACAGCGCGTTTTCTGTCGAGCTTCGTCACGCAGGAAGAGAATTGAGTATGAATTCGAACCTTTTTCCTCTGGTCGATTGGGTCTAAAATTTAATATACATCTATAATTGTGGTTTCAAGATCACGAAGATGGTTGTGTGAACATGGTCACAGGGCGGCGTTTTCAGGCTTACCGTTGATGGATTCCGTCTATAATTTGTTAGAATGGTACATGTTAAGTGTAAAGACCAAGCACCAAATTTCAACCTTATCGAGTTGTGTTCATAGACTTAATTCCGAAAATGTGTTTTTTTTTTATTTCGGGAGGTCCAAAATGTGCACGTTTATCAAAATCCTGCTCCGAATTATTTGACAATTACAATATTTTCTTATTCTGTATTCCGTACACGAGAAATTAAAAACCATGCAGATAATTTTCCTGAATGTCTTAGCCCATTCACGGTGAGAGACATTAACAATGTATTGCCTTAGGTAAAAAAATTGCTTAAAAGGAAACGACAAAATTTCTTGAAATTAATAATTATCTGTTGATGGTTCCCAAGTACGGTTCTTCAATTTATGACCATTCATAATACCTGAAAATTCTTTAAACCGTCTTGTAGAAATATTTGCAATAGAAAATGCACTTTTAGTGGAGATGAAACAACTAGTAGCTCGTATAATAATTGCATAACTTTGTATGAAAGATTTCCTGATTTTGAAAGACCAAACGTGGAATGAGTATTGTAATAGAAATCCGAGCAAAACCAAAGCTGAAAAGAGCGAAGTGCCTCGTCGATGCTGTTTTTTACATGCGAAATGGATTTCGGAAATCTTTCAAAATGGTTCGTAAAAATGGTTATTCGAAGCGTGAAAAGCAGGTAGGATAGTGGAGCGATCTTATCTCCCGATTTAGATCGCGAGCCATTGGGGAAAGGGAACGTCGTGATGCTTCGGAATCGAGGTGAGCTGCCCATTTGCCCATTGACATGAAACGCCGACTATCGATAGCGTGACAGAACTCGGGCACGTCGAGGGACATTAGCCCATTCGCCGTCGTTGTCTTGCCCCTAGCTCCTAAGAAATTATTTAAAGAAAGCAATAATTTATAATTGACATTCATTAACTGTAGACATAATCTATGAATAGTATTTAAAATCTTTTTTTCAGTAAAAAGGGACTCCCTTCGCTTGTTAGTACTATTGAATAGTCGTACTTTTATTTTCGATTATAAGATGTATCGTAAGATTTCTATTATGGCTCTCTTCCCATCTATGTTTTCATTTTGTAAGGTTATGTCACTCTGTTTTCCCTGATCGTATTGCCACTGAAAAATTACGCACATAATGCCTAATTTTCACAGCTGAAATCAATGCTATCTATTTTCTTGAAAGACTTGGCCAGTTCATAGTATAGCCGATTTATTATATATGTTACTGTGAAAGACCGAAATTGGAGAATGTCGACACATGCCACAAACATTCACCTGAGATTATCAACATTCACCGACCGGAGAAACTGACATTCACTGAAGAATATCGACATTTGCCAGATGTCGGTCTTTCGCAGTAACATATACACCTATTCCAGAAATTATATTGATGCAATCTCTAATATTTTGAGAAGCAGTTATCCATTGATTATAAAAAGTATTCAACTGGCAACTATAAAAAGTACTGGCAGCTTTTTGATCGAGACTTTGACGGATTTTTCTGTTGGATACCAAGTCATGTAGAGATACCATGGAAATGATGTTGCTGACGAGGCAGCAGAAACAGCTTAATGTAGAGCAAGGCCAACTGTCCCATACTAGGACATAGGACATAGAATTTTACCAATATTCAATTTTAGATGTTTTTGTTTACCAAGGTCTGGAGCAGTATAGCCTAACATTGCTGTTGTGCCATAAAACCCGTAATAAGCAAATAAAAACAAGATTATGCCAATAATGATTTCGAACGCTGTGGCCTGGTGACAATTTGGAGTGAGAGACTGAGGCTAGTGAGTTTAGTTCCCGATTTCGCAAAGATCTCGTCTATATGTTGGCCTGGTACCCGTTGAATCTGTCGTCTGGAGTTAAACGCCATCGTGTTTGTGTGGTTCGAAAGTTCGTTAGTGTTGTCCTTCTGTATCTCTGCTAATAGCGTTAATTCAACAAATCAAAAATTGGCATCAGTCGTCGCCTGCCAAATCATATGGCAACAATAAGGAATCGAACCGTCTCGTGAGACTCGCAGAGTAACGGTTAGCTACAAAGAGTTGTGGAACTATTTGTAAACTATTTGATTATAAACTGGTTGAGTTTTGCTTATATAATAGAAACATTCCTCTAAAATTGCCGTAATTCCTCCGTCATTACTTTTGTCATTGGAAAGTAGCTTCTAACACGTTGACTGAAGACGTCTAATAGAGTATTTTAATGTCCACGACTTATTGGCCGAGAACGTTTGCTTGTTTGAGTGTTTACTAGCCCATTCATTGTTAGGAGGCATTGCTGGCCGCAAGAATCGGTTTTTACAAAAATCCCACGGTGAACAAGGAGACCAGTTATATTTTTTTAATTCGTAAGCGGTGAGCAGTCTAACCTAACTTCTAACGCAAAGTATGAAATATCTTACAGTTGACCCTCATGGTTACTAGGAGATATCTTGTAGTTGGCGTTGGTGGTGGTACCTAACTTTACCACGAAATTTACTAGACACTCGTGGACCTATCATTGCCGTTAGGTGTCTGAAAATTGACCCTCGTGGTACCTACCTTTATTACAAAATATGTAGTTGACACGCGTGGTACCGGCCCCACGAGATGTCTGGTAGTTGATCTGGCAAAAGTTTAGATAACAAAGCAGGTTCGCCCAGGTAATTCTAGGTCCAGAGCCAATGAAATTAAGAAAAAGAACTTCGTGTTGGGGCCTTGCCGAAACAAAAGAAAATATAGTCTGGTAAAGTTGAGATTTTTTTTTCAAAATCGGCAGGTAATATACGAATGAGATTGTACTTCACATTAGTCAAATTCACTTTAGATACCATCTCCTTGATTTTTCCCACGTGCTCGTCATGCGTCACTGCACAACACAAACACCTCTTGTGTTGTCTCTGAGGAGGGGGAGGCGTTTGTGTGGAAAATTCAAGGCCGGATAGGTGTCGGCCAGGGGTGGGCCCCGTAACGCCAGGGTCGAGCAGAGGGTGGAACGGCGAGGGTGACTCACGTGCTGCAGGAAACAATCACACCGTCCTACCGACGAACACGGAAAAAAACCACTGATAACGATTTGTCACGAACAGTTAAATAAACCGTTAAGTCTTTGTTTTTTTTTTAAATTAAAGTTCAGGTTTATCCATACCTGTTATTAAGCTGAGGGAACTGGAGACGACGAAAAGTAATTTGGGTTCGATCTTCTACTGTTCATGAAAATACATTTATTTCACCGAATGAAGTATTTTATAAAATAAAGCATGGGAATGGGCAGTTTTAGGCAATTTGAATGCGAATGAGAATGGGTACTGTTTAGTGTGTGTCTAGTAACGACGAAATAAAATTGGGTGATTTTTTATTTCGATAATTTTGAATGACTTCCAGTTTAATGAAAATGATCTGAAGTTTCGTTCTTTTTTTCTTTCCAATGATCTAAAAGAAAGAATGCTGCCATTGTATATTAACGCTCTTCAAATAATAGACCGTTTCACCTTGAGTCACAGAAATGCATCAAATTTTGCTCGGTTGCTTTATTATTTTTGACCGAAAGATCATAAATTCAAATTATTGATTATCATCCAAAGGCCATGATTATATTGATTATCACCCATGATTATCATATTTGTAAAGTTGTTAATGGTCAACTTTATTGGAAGTTGCTATGGCGATGAAATTCGAAGACTTCATATACTGTTCTTATCATTGAATTGAGACACGCTATTGTCCTATTTACTATATCACACAAATTCATTTAACATGTGAAATCAAAATCTGATATCACTTCATAAACAGCACAATATTTAAAAAAGCAAAAGACTAATGCATATGAATTGTTTAACAAAAAAAATCATTTACAAATCCAATCGTAAATTCTAAAAGATTAAATAGATATGCAATCGAAGAGCATGCGTGTTTAACAGTCAAGTTGCTGAAGCAAGAATAAAGCGAATGCGGCTAAAAGTACTGCTTCGGATTCAAGGGATAAAGAATCAGTCTACTCTCTGAAGAAGAGTTAAAGAAGGTAAATAATTTGTGATGAAGTGATTATACTGTGGTGTGCACTCAGAAATACAAAGAATTGACAGTCGCCATTTAAATTTCTTTAGCTGATATGCTCGTGCTTGTCGCTGCTTGAAATGAATTTTTGAAATTATCCAGTTGGAAATCATCCGATTATCCCCCTTCTTGGCTGGCGTCGCATGTCATATGTTCGGCTCTGTTGTGCCCGTACGCTATTTAAATCCGTAATTTAAGTCAACGTAACAATTTTAAATACAAAAATGGCCTGGTCACTCTTAAATGTCTCAAGTATCCTTTACCATCTTAAATAGATTGAGATAATGAAACAAATGGGTGGTGGCATCAAATTAGAAGATTAAATAAAAACGTAAGCAAGGGGTTAACCATTTTGATGCTCTAAAAGATGACTCACTGTAAGAAGCTAAGTAATTATTTAGCTGGTTGAATATTGACTTGACACTGTCTAATAAATGGGTTTGCAAACAAGGGCGGCTTGGGTGTTAGCACTGTGGAACTGTAGCACCCCAAATGTGTTGCAGTTTGTATAAATTTATTTAACATCTGTTTTCCTGTGGTCGTAGTATTTGAATATATCGTCAACAATCAAATGCAGTTTTCTTATTTTGTATGGAAACTAACAAAAATCCTTCTTGAGACGCTCATGTGTGATCTAAGCACTCCCGAAACGTTCTTTTTCATAGTATCTTTTGCTCATATTGATGCGAGCTCTCATAATCGTACCTCCTTTCAGTGCCGAGTTATATCTACACTGTCTATAAAATTGTCCCACTGCTGTACCTGTAACTATATCAAAACCTGAACACTACTTTTCAACTTTGAAATAAAAATCCTGATTATTAGAAGAAAATCAATAATTTTTACGGATATTTTTAATTATCATGCAAACGTTAATGAAACTTTTCGCTTAAAAATATAAAGAATATTATTTTTAAGTTATTTTGAATGATAATGATAAAAGTATCCATCATATCAAGTTTTCAAAGTGTTTATTTAGTTATGGTATAAGTTTTCTTCTAAATAAATGCAAAAATAATTTCTATACATATGCATTAAAAAATCGCAGCATCCTCACGATTATCGCGTTCAATCCGCCACTGTTTGCGTATATAATTTTAAGGAAACAAGATGAATAAGAGCATCAAAAAATCGTCTTTCTGCTTCTTCTTTATTGTTATATAACTTATTCCAAGTATAAGTTATATAATTTCTTTGTGGATTTATAGAGTGTTATTAACAGTCTTTAAGTATCCTAAGCTGTTATTTTTTCGGAATGCTAACCCATTTATATCGCCTATCCAGATAATTTTCATCTTTTTTCATACCATCAAGTTTCCCGCCCGTTCCTAATCGTGTGAAAATATTCTCCTTGAACTCTAGAAAGGGGTGGGGCTGCAGCAGAATCTCAGACGATCGATAAACGAGCGACTTATTCCATTCCTTTTTTTTTCATTTCGAAGACCACCCACAGTAATTATTCTCGACTTCACTTTTTCGCCCGCTTGGTCGAGGAAATAAAAAAAATAGTAAGTGAAAAGATTCGAAATTAGCCGCCGTTTAATTGAGTGCGAAAAACGGCTTGGGGCGCTCACCGAGATTTTCCATCTCATCGACGTCCCGCAGATTCTGTCGGCACCGTCTCAGAGGACGCTCCGTCCCCTCCCTCCACTTTCCATCAACAACGATGGGAAAGCCTTGGGAAATCGTAGTAGCGTTCTTAATTGGTGTAGAATTATGGCTTCAAGAATGTTCATCCATAATGTTCCCGCGGTCTTTGTAATCTACTAATGAAATGAACGTGCTTCAGTTTCTAATTGCTGTTGCGGGGCCTGTTGTTGCTTCTATAGGCTCGTATAATACTTACGAGCGAACGGAATCCTGCCAGTTTTTCGGCGAACAAAAGGGATTCGCAGTCAACTTTGGGGATGTATTCGAGTATAGTTCGTCTTTCCTGGGGAGCCTCCAACAACTCTGCAAACCCAGGCGTATTCCAAAGGGCTTCCAATGACGACTGACAATGATGGCTCTTGGTGAGTTCGCTCCAACAGAAGTGCGCAGGGTGATTGAAATGGTTTCGACAAACTGTAAGAGTAGATGAGGCATGCCAAAGCAAATAAGTTTTACATAGGAACCATTTTGGCAGAAGCGCCATGCGTGCGTGCCAGAGGGCGTTGTTTGGTCTAAAGTGAACGAGACCATACATCGCCACCGAATGTGAAGATGTTGCGTAGGCAGGATGGAGTTGTACAGCAATGCCGAGATTGCATAGATGCATGAAGTGAATTAGGTGTAACTGATTGAAATGAGTTATCAGCTGTGCTTTCGTATCGTAAAAGACCTCGAGACTTAGAAGGGTTTCTAGACACCATGAATATTTTTCCCCTGTCCACCTGGCCGCGGTGGCCTTGATGGTAAGGTCTCGGCTTTGGGGCCGGAGGGTTCCCGGCTCGATTCCCGATTCCACCGTCGTGTATTGGGGCTGTAACGTTTTGGACAGCCAAAGACTCTGGGGAGGAAGGTCCAGAGCCAAAAAAATACTCTCTATTTCTAGCACGTGCGTGCAGAGTTTTTATTGAATATTGATCTTGATTAAATAAGATAAAATTATTAAATATATAATGACAGGTCAGGTACAGAAGATTACAGTTCTATACAGTGCTCACATAACCAAAACAGGCCCACTTCTACGAGAGGCCTAAAAGAATGAAGTTGGTCTTCTGTCGACCGGACTTGAGATCTCAGTGATCCAAGTCGAACAAGAAAATCGAGCCCTCGCTCGTCTCTGTCCTCTTCCGAAGATCTCTCCGTTCTCTTCCCTCGTACTTTCTTTTAACTTCCTCGTCCTTCTCCTGGGGGAACGGTCCAGAAATGTCTCTCCACGAATCCCCGTCAATTCTGTAGGTGGAGTCCACCTCAGCGAGCCATTATTGGCTCCTTACCTTTTTTTGGGCCTGTCCTTTTGTCGCAAGCGGTTTCTCAGGCTGGAGATAATTTACCCTTTTCATCACGTCCACTAAAGAGCTGACCGCTGGCGCCAGACTGGAATCCAGCTCCCTTTGTCGGCGTTTTAACGAGGACTTCCCGCTGAGGCACCTGCTCTGACCTGTGACCCATGGCGTGGGAAAAAAAGTTACCGCTAATGATTTTAGGGGATCTTACAGGGCACGTTAAGTCATACGAAGGGGGGCCAAACTCATTCCGCATCACAAAAACCGGAACTTTGCAGAGTGAGTGCCAGCTCAGGTGTCGTCCTCATCATCTGACTGAGCTTCAGAATTACGATGTCCGTTCCAAAATAGCCCTCGTGTTGCTTCAAAGTGGGACGCTAATATAACTAAACTAATTTTCCCCTGTCCACCCCTGCCAATCCATCGCGATGGATTCTCAGAACTGCCAACTCTCCCGCTTTCGGCGGGAGTCTCCAGCTTTTTAACAATTTCTCCCGATTCTCACCGATTTCCTCCCGCTTTTTAGTATTTTTGAGAAATAGGAACAAATAAATAGTAATGATAAAAAAAATGCAGTAAATGAGCGGCGAAAGAAAAATCCAGCGCTTGCCGCGACCACATTCTCCTCAAATTTCGAATGCGTGACGTCATTCTGCTACGGCTCTCCATTAGCTCTAGTCATGTCCAAGCTTGACGACTAGTGACTATCGTCATTGGTTTTCGGCGCATGCGCTGCTTTGACTGTTTAGCGCGCTAGAGAGGAAACGGGGAGAATTTCTCTCTTCTACCCATCTTATTGTGTCGTGCTAGGGTTATCGCCGAAATATTTTTTTAAATTTTTTTGGTGCGTGCATTTTTTTCCCCACCAGTCCAGATCTGATGTCATCGAAAGAATCTAAGAAGAAATAGCAGATTGTATTTACCAAGGCCTATTCCGAGGAATATTCGTTTACTTTCACTTCAAAAAAAGATAAATCTTATGCTTTTTGTACCATTTGCACGTATGATTTTTCAATTACTTCTGGCAAAATCTGCAACAACTTCTTCTTTAAAGGAGTAAAAGTACATTATCATGTGATTTGTAAATAGGACTTATTTGTAAGTAGAGCTCAACTGTAATATGTCATTTTTAAATATGAAAAAAAAACTATAATCAAGAAATATATATATGAAGAAATGTAAATCCATAAATTAAAGCTCTGAAGTACAAAAAAATATATAGGTAATTCAATAATTTATATTGGTAATACTGTCTAGATATAAAATATGTATGGAAGAGTGAGGCCTAAAAATGTCTTTTAAAAAAAAACTGATCAGATTATTTTAAAACCCAGCTGAGCAATTTTTAAAAATCAATACATTTTCATTTATTTTGTAAAAAAATAAAATTTTGAGAAAAATATATCCAAAATAAAAGATTGTCTCATTAGGCCCCCTCCACCTTATTTGTACATGAGTTAAATAAAGTAAATGTTGGCCCTGCTGCGCATTTGTGATCGTGTTTGTATAATCGAAAATGTCTCCCTCTTTTTCAAATCTTGAGGTTGGCAGGTCTGGATTCGCTGGTGTGATCCATCGTTTGGCTGTTGCCTACTATTGATATGGATCCGTTTTTGGTAAGCGAATCATCCTTTGTAATGATATTTCTTTCTCGTGTTCCATTCAATTCTATTATTTTGTCTTTTACATTTCTTGTCTGACCATTTCTTAAACGTATGGAACTACCATTCATTGTTTCTTTAACCTCTGCATTTCATTGATGAAACGGGAACGCCCAAACTGCTGAGGTTTTATTTTCTCGAATATACCGATAGATGGGCATTCGTTGCCAGTTTAATTGACTGATACATTTTTAGGAATTTCATTTTTCAAAATACGGCTGTTTTTTCTTTATATACGCATTCCGATGCGTTTCGTGATTTCATTTAAATTGTGGGATGACCAATTATGGCGTATCTTTGGTGCTGGGAAATGTTAATGAAAGCTGGTGCCGAATTGTCATCACTCATTATTTAAAGCTATCGTCGCCTTCGATCATTGTTTTTCTGCAGACGAAGGAAAAAAAAAATTGTCATAGTGCAGAAAATAAATGCTTGTAATTTGTCAAGAACAGTCACACACACAAAGTGGAGCCTAGTTTTGGTTGTTGTCTATTATTTTAGCATTAAATTCGCGTTTATAAAATCTCAAAAGAAAAATTACATTTAACATTAAATGCAGTCGGACCTCTATTTAACGAAGTCGCTAAATCCCGAAAAAGTTCGTTATATGGAAAATTCGTTAAGTAGAGATTCACCGTCTAAAATACTTTAAACTACACAAAACAGATTTTAAATTCATAAACACTAAATATTATTAAAAAAGTAATTAATCACACCTTTATTTTGTAAATTAATATCTATTTGTTTTATATATTTTACCCATCAAAAAGAAACCTGCAAGGAAAACTAGAATAAAACAAAACATTGTCCAGGAATACACTGTATTTTCAATTTAAAAAAATTTATATTAAAATTAATGAATTTTTAGCACTTCATCATACGAAGGTTTGATTTCTGCATCATGATCATTTCCATCTTCGTCTTCATCGCAATTCATTGCTGAATTGTTTTTATTTTTCGCACTTTACACTTCAAAACTGCCTCATCCACATCTTCATGGACACATGCTTTTAAACGTTCTGAACAAGAATTCGATGGATCATAATTTTGTATCTTATCACGATTTTTTTTATGGTTGATAAGCTGTTTGGAGGAATACCAAATTTTAAAGCAATATCCTTTTTCTTCGCGCCTTTATCCACCTCATGAAGAATTAAATTTTTTTCTTTGATGCTCAAGCACTTTCGCTTTGATATTTTCCGGCTTCAAGGTCATTGATCACCATAAAATGTGTTAAAATAAAGAATAAGTTTGAAATGTTAAGAAATATTTTGAGGAATAGGGAGAAAAAAAAATATTTTATCACAAAAAAAAAGTTCGTTGAAAAGAGAATGCACTTCGCTATTTGGAGGTTATTTTACGAAGAAATTCTTAAAATGTTCTTTGTTCCAAGAAAAAGTTCGCAAAATAAAGGTTCGTTAAATAGAGGTCCGACTGTATAACGACTGAAGGAATTCGGTAAGACTTCCATTCTTCTGATATAATCGATCTGCTATTACTCCATACCACATCCCTGTTTTTAGAACGTAGGAGGATAAGTGGATTCTAACGACTGCTTGTTTTTATTATGGGGATAAGAATATTCACACACAGCGTCGGCTTCTGTTAAGTTCTTATGCAAAATAATTTCAGAGAGCCACCTTCATTTGAAATATTTCATCAAAACTCAACAAATAAGCATATGTAATCAAATCTTTTATAATTAACATATTCTTCATTTTTCTGCTTTCTTATAGACTTGAGGGCGCGAAATATTTTCCTACATGTATGGAGACGCCATCTGTTAAGTTTTTAAGCTCTGTTCTAAGCGTAGAGTGCTCCTTATCAAAATGTGATGCATGTATGCGGAAAGTTCTTAAACAATTCATTATTGTCATTTGTATGCCAAAAAAGAGATTTTTGTTTGAAACGTGTGTTGCTTTTTGTATATTTTCTTATTTTTTTTAGCCAATAACAGTATTCCCTCGGAATACAATCTTCCCAGTCCCTACATTAAGACCGTTATAACGAAAGACTATTGTGCGAGTAGAATAGTATTTTGCCAAAAGTCTATTGTATAATTGTAGAGCGAAACTAATGCTGCCTCGACAAATACTTATCCAGACTTCATCAAGAGTCGTGTCACAATTTATCGCCCGTTGATTGAAATACGCGATAAACCGCCCATCATGCAACACAGAATGCTTACGTAAAATAATTCCATTATATCCCGATTTCCTGCCTCATTTTTGTTTTGTCCAAGGTCCTCCAGTTTTCATGGTCCCATGAGGTAAATGGATCCCCCTAAATCCCGAATCGACAAAAGCCGGCTGTTTTTTTCAAAAAGAACTTCCTGCTTTCCTGGCCGGAGAGGATGGCGTGTGGGCCTCGGCGGGCAAGGTCACTGGCTCCAGCAGGTGACGCTGGCTGCTTAGCGCTGACCTATTGATTACCGTGGATGGTGTGGCGGAAAAAAATAGCTGATTTTTTTGTTGTTGGTGGTGTAACCTTATTTGCTTGTTGTGACGCACACCAGCCACAGAGAGAGGGCAATGGGTCGTTTAGCAGCTTGCTGCAGTTTGTTTCTTTTTATTACATTTTGTGGACTTTTTCTTCAAAAAAGGGATTCTTTCTTGGAATTAGATGACTCATTGAAACACATCAGTAGGTTTTGGTCAAATTGCGGGCTAGAAGAGGTTTAGAGCCTATGGCAACTATTTTTGCTGTCTAGGAATGTACTGGAACCTTTGGATGTAGGTGGAATTTTTTGGTTCTCTGTAACCTTCTGAATGAGTGTTTTGTTGGCCTTGGGTTATTAGTGAGCTGAATATGCTTGTCGCCTTCAGTAAAAGATGTGAAATCTTATTCGAATAATTAATACAGCTGGATATCTACAATTATTTTAAAGAAATTGTCATAATTTTGATTTTATCAATGTTGTACACAAGTCACGATTTTCCTTTTCAGTCACTTCGGAAAGAACAACGAAAGTTTCAGATGAATTGAAAATGTTTTTATACAGGGTGATTCTACGGTCGTGGGAGAAACTTCGAGGGGTGAACAGGCATACGATAAGCATCCAAAATCACACAGGATCATGGGTGCACAAACGCCATCTGGAGGCAGCAGATGGCATTTAAAATAAAACAGCGCTGCCCAAAATGCCGATATCGTTCTGAATCTTAACGGTATTGAACTGAAATTTTTATATAAGTTGCGCTATATACCTGGCTTGAAGTTGCGAAAGAAAAATGACTCTACCTTTCTCGTAGTAAAGAAATTATTTGCTACAAAGGTTTATATCTTCCCCAATACTCAAAGTATTTAGTTCACATTTTAAAACAATGCTTCTGACATATTGGTACGTATTCTTTAAGTTTCATGCAATTTGGTTGAAAACTCTGCAAGTCCAAGGAAACAAGCAAGCAATAAACATTCGAAAATTTTTTTGGATTTTTTAAAGAAACCTTTATCTTCCGAAATATTCATGTTATTTATTTCATCATTATCACTTCTTTTGTGAAGCGGGGTGAGCAGAAATCCCTTTTCGACATATTCCATTTCTGGTCGGTCCCCTAAATGCCCTCGTCATCGAATCGTCAATGCAAATTGTGAGTTAAAACCTATCCTTTATATGGTTGAAATTCGAGGAGATATTATAAAAATGCGCATATTTCAAAAAGCGTCCGCAATTGTAACCTGCGTTGTATTATTTTAAATGCCATTTGCTGCCTCCAATCTGCTGCTATTAATATCAGCTTATTCTTGAATTGTGTAGCTTTGTATGAACCATTGTGTTTTAAGCCGCATGTTTTATTCTGTATCCTTGTTTCTGTTTCTTGGATACAGATTATTTTTCCAGTTAAGTTATTGAAGCTTCTTGCATTAGCTCTCTCGCCCTCGAATGAAGTCAATGAATTTTGCGGAATAAAAAGTTCTGTATCACGCATTTTTGTTAGAATTTAAGCGTTATTCAGCAAAAGCCTTTAAAAAATTAAATCTTGCCTTAATCATTACAATTTAACAATTTTATTAAACTTATCCGTTGAATTATTTTATCATTCGTTCATTATGTGTTAAATTATTCATTAATGGGTAAAAAATTCATGGCCAGGGAATACCATTAATATATCAAATTTCATCGATTAAATTCAAAATTTATTGGAAAAATCTTCCTAACTTTCGACTTAAAATATGTTTAAAATAGCTTTCCTAGTTATGTTCACTTCGAAATTTGTTGATAGTCAGGCTAAAACGGAATATTGTCGGGAAATAATGGATTTTCCTTTCTGACTGCAAGAAAACCATCTAAATATATCCTTTATTTCATTGCCAAAAGAAAATAAAATGCATTACATTGTCAAAAAGTAGTAGATTGTCAAAACATGTTTACTGCTAAAACTAAACTAGAGCATGCGTTACTATATTCACCCTCTCTTTCCATAACTCTCCATAATAACTTTCTTTACCAGATATTTCCGCAAACAGTCGTTTAAGTCTCCTTACCCTTCTTAAAGAAATGCATATTCGGACACTCTCACTGTTGAAGGAAGCCTTATTAAATAGTGTCGGCTTTCTTCCTCAATCGTATTTCGAACCGCTTTCTCCCGCTAAAATATTTACCCGACCTTAATGTGCGCCGTGCGTGAACTTACCGTCCATGTTTTAACCTACATTAGCCGTCTCTGGCTTTTGTGTGCCTTCAGTTAGTTACGTGGCCCTTTGCGATTGTTATTCAATAGCTTTCACTGCCTGCTCCGCCTTCTCATTTTCCACCGATCGAGACCAATAATGTTCCATGGAACAACCCATTTCGGAAAAAGGAACAATTTGATTTCCACTTTGTATTCTTATGTTTCAATTTGTTGCCAATCGTGTGCCATTTTCTTCGAGTTAACCCAGTGTTTTTATTAATCTATTCTGCTACGGAATCCCTTTATGACCAACACCCCCTCCCGACTTCATTGATATCTAAGATTTAAAAGGGAAATAATCTGATATAGAACACTGAATGCGGGATGCCCATAAAGTTCGTTATAAATTAAAATATGAGCAATTTTATAAGTATGTATAATAGACAAAATGTGTAAAAAGGATTAGGAAATTTATTTTTATTTTTTTTTATTTTCTCGTATACGAAGTATAGAAAGGGAAGTTATTGAAATCGTCAAAAGCATCAACTTTGAGATTCTAATGAATCTATACGTCTTGGACCTCCCTAAATCCAAAAATTGAATTTTTATAATTATGCTTGCCTGTGAACGGGATAACCTAAAAATGCAACAAACTAGACAGATGAAATTTGGTATGTTGTCTTTGCACCACTATTCTAGCTCTATATCAAATTTTATACGAAATATCTTTGTCTTGTCTGTCCGTCCGTATGTACTGTTCAGCAACGGATTCAGAGATTACCACTTTTGGACGATTTTACATGGGAAAGGGGTGTCAGGCAATGAGTCATATGAGCGCATTTCCGGAGTTCTTTGTTAGGTCAGGCTCAGTAAGACGTAAACATCACCCTTCCGTTCTTCACTTTCCCCTATTTTGGTGAAAATAACTCCGTCCGGCGCATGCGCAAAAGCGCGGAGGGTTTCCGAATCCGTTGCTAAACAATAGTATGTGAACATGGTAACTTAAAAACTTATAGAGCTAAATGGATACAATTGTCAGATTGTTTTATCATTGGGACTTTAGATGATAGTCTGTTCATATACGATACCATAGTTTAAAAAAAGAGAATTTACCTATATTAATGAATTTTATTACTCGATTTTTACACCGAAATTGTAGACTGTATTGGGATTTAGACAGTCAACAGATTAGTCGGACAACGGTACTGTTCAATGCGAGATTGCGTACCTTCTTTGAAATGCTGTATTCCCTGCTAAGCCGAAAACGCGCGGTGTTGTGAAGTATACGAAAATGTCGAATGTAGATAACTCACGTTGTTGAAATATGAAGCTTCGTCATCATTATAGAAGCATTTACCGAATTTTCTTTTTCTTTAGTTGTATGTTTACGTTATTAGAAGTTCACGTTATATGTTTGTTCTTCCTTAATTCAAATGTATTTAATAACAAACCAAGTCCCAACAAGACTGGTGAAATTGGATTTTAAGAAAAGTTTTGTTGAAAGCCGTTAAATATTTACTAATATTGCTTTCTTGCAATGGTAATACATTCTTTATTTGTGTTCATGTTTCAAGATTAGTTGATTTTTACATTCTAGAATAGTCTTCAGCTGATATTATTTATTTAACCCTCGCCGGCTTCACCTACCTACCCAAAATGGCGCATGAAAGTCGGCAGGGAAGATTCACAGAACAAACATATCATAAAATAAGAAGCATATTTCCATAAAACAAAAACATACAATATGCATGTCAACATTCAAAAAATTTTTTAAAAAATACTGACAAAATAAAACAAAATCTGAACCAAGACTAACAACTAAAACTAAACTTAAATTAATATAGAATACAAAATATTTCAATAAGGAATTTAAAGAAAATATAAGATAAGAATGATTAAATAAAAATGTAGAAAATTTGTAAGAATACAGGATAAGTAAAAAGCAGCTGGTATTAAGCAGCATTTCAGCTAGTATTAGTTGGAATAAGCAACAATCCATAATGAGGATTAATGTATTCAGTTCCAAACTTTCAATTTAACTCAATATATGCATCATATTTCTGAAATCTTTCGTAAAGGAGTAATTTTCATCCGAAACTGGACAAACAGCGATACACTTGCAACAATCCTTTCCTCTCCTATTTATTAAACTCACTTCCAATGCAATCGCCCACTAAATGGCTGTAATTCTCTAGAACGGGGACAATACTTTCTTTTTACATTATATTAATCCGCGAATTTGTGAGATCACCTTAACCTGGGCCATCAAGAAATGCCTTTCTCCTGTTTGTCCGGATAGAACATTGTATTACTACAATCGGGCTCTTTAATATGCGGAAGGCTGTATTTTATGACACTGGCCTTTCCGAATCGCATTGTTGCGTGCGTCTTTGTCTCTGCGCTGGGGACACGACCTCTTTTATATCCTCCTCAAATGGCTCTCTATCGAGCCATTAGACGCCAGCTGACATTAAAGACGTTTTCGAAAACACTGCCTTGTTATCCTCGTATCGGTTTCGATTTGTTTTTTCTCGGGATTTGTGGAAATTGAAGGTTTTTCCGGAGAAGAGTTTATTTCATGCTATATCTCATTCGCTGTTATGTCAATTGATTTCATTTACAGTGGGAGTTTGTGGGAGAAGGGCAACACATGAATATTTGTTATAACTGATAAAAATCTTCAAAAGCGCTGTAGCACTGTAATAATTCATTTAACTGTAACACAAGCCCTGATTATAACAAATGCATAGCAAAGAGTCTTACTCGACTAACTGAATTAACACTAGTTATCAAACTGTGTTTGTTATGTCAACAGTGTCACTGAACTAGAGAGAGGAAATTAAGCCTTCTAATTGGACAAGCGTTCAACGGTTTTGTTCTGTGAGTTTTTGCCTATTTTTATCTAGTGCAGGCAGTGATCACTGTTTTCTGTCGTCTAACACTCACGAATTGTATTCAGTAGTACGAACTACGTGATATCACGCGATCCCGTTGTTTTATTTAGAAGAAATAGAAGTCGTTCCGGCTGGGGATATTTTATAATAAAAACCGTGGAATATTGTTCAGTGTTGACTTCAGTAAAATGCAAAAAAAAAGCTACATCTGTCTAATTAAGTCGCACTAAACTGTAAGTTGCCCATATTTCTGATTTAATTTGTCATCTTTCCGAAAATCAATGATTTCCACGATAATATTTGCTTTAATTATTAACTGTATTACAGTCAGCTTCTTTGTAACTAGAAAATCACCCGTCATGGTATTATGACAGGTGCAAATTGCCTCTTCATTCGAGATATTTCACGTCAAATTTGACGTGTTTAAATAGATATATATGCGAGAGAAATGTTTAACATTGATTGAAAACAAATAAAATAAACACATGTTTTATGATAGGAAATATTTTTTTTTATTTACATATTTCTTTATTCAAAAGACCTCTTGGTAAACAACATTCCGTGTGAAGTATTTTTCGTTGTTTAACAATTTTATTATAATTCAATAACCATGAAATTTTAATAATCAGATGCATCGTGGCGTCCAAACGATATCACGCGCATGATATACCACAGACGTAATTTACTACTTTCTATTAAGAAACGGAAATTAATTTGAAATGTATGATTAATATAATTTAAAATTTCTCGGGAACTATTGATCATAGCGAGATAAATTTTATATCAATCGATAGAAAATTTTATTTCACTATTTTAGAGCAATTAAATTTGAAATTATAACGAAAATTACTCTTTTAAATTTAAAATTACTGAAATTTGGGTTCTCTAACAATGAAATAATGCTGTTTAACGTCTCTCAGTGCTATGGCGCGAGTTTTGTTGGTGACGTTGGAGCGTTACCGAGAGATCTGGGCTTATATTAGTAATACAAATCACCAAAACATTACCTTATAGTTGATAGATTCAATTACACGCGTGTTAAGATTATAAAAATCTGGCATGTCACGTCTGCATCATCGATACATCTAATGTATGCACACTTGTTTTTTTTTTTCTATCGGAAAAGAGTTCCTGGTTTCCAAACATCCCACCTTCTCCGCAGCTGTGATGTAAGCAGTGCGCATCACTTCCTATATCCCAAAACAACTTGCATCAACCGAGCAGTCCTTGAAGAAGCCTGTTTCGTGTGGGCAGACGGCAGCAAACAAATCGACCCATTGTTAGGGAAAGCCTTATCTTGCCTGTCAGCGGGCAGCCTTAAATGTCCCAATTACGGGTCAGGAGGCTTTCAATTGAAAAAGCCAATAAAACAACCGATTGAAAGTCGAAAATGTTAACTCGAGTTTGATTTCGAGGTGGAGTCTGCCCAAGGTTACTGGAGAATATGCGGACAGGTTTAGAGCAATGCTTTGAAGGTGATTGCTTCTTGAATTCGGAACAATAGTTTGAATTTGGGAGACCTCTGATCAATAGGTGGATAATTGTTTGCAGAAATCTAGTTTGTAACATCGATAGTTTTTCTTGTAATAAAAGGAACACTCTTCCAGCATATCGTATTGTTTGAAAAATATATCCTGGAGTGATGAAATTGAAGTTCAACCGGATTCCAGCTAGATGGTTTATATATAATACGAAACTACTTTAAATTTATTGCTACTTCTCTTAAGTTTACTCTTGAACAAGTTCAGATATTTTTTAGATTGTATAGGAATGGATTGCACTGTGACGAATTCTATAAATAATGTGTACATTCTCAAAAAAAGTCTTTTTTGATTATTTATGGACTTCATTATTCCCAAGTACCAAAATGATCTCCCCTCCCTCTTTTCAAGGCCGTTTTCTGGATAATTACGGATTTCTATTTTATATTTCCTTAACTATGTTGTGTTCAATTGTGCTTAGTTTCCAATTTTCCTAACGCGGAATATGTTATCATGGTTGAAGACAGGACCAAAAATCATGCTGCACGTCTCTTTATATTCTGTCGTACATTCGACAGTACCGCGATATTCCAAATATGAATGCTTATCCAAACAATAAATACTCATAAAGAAAGTGTAACTTTCGTTATGAGTGTTTATTGTTTGCTTATGTTTAAGTTGCCATCGACTCTTTGAGAAGCTGCTACTGTATTAGTTATTTCGACATACATATTGGTTGTTTATTTCCCAAGTTTCACCATGTTTGTTGCTTTTAATTTTTCGTTACTTTATTCTTTAACCTTTCTCTGATTCATCCGTCCCTAACCAACATTTACCGATTACACATTTTCATTCTCATTGTATACAATTGAATATTATACATCAACGGTACAGAATTTGTTTTTTGTGCCATGAATCTTGCTCAAATTCTTTTTAAATTTGAGTGAATTTTTGTGGCATGATACATTTCCCAATGTCTCTCGTAATTTGTTTCGCTTTGAAAAGGTTTTTCTTAACATAAAAATTCAAAGCAACTACTCGAAACATAAACACTACTCTTGACACCTGTTATGGATATGTATGGTACAATGCGATTTCAAATGCAGCTTCATTTTTGCTAACGATATAAACAAGTATTGCACTAATTATAACTTGCACCTAATTTTTCATTCATAAGTCTTCCAGTTGTGTTTGAATTATTGTTCTGCATTTAGAGACTTATTTTTAAGTAGCGAGAAAAACAGTTTATAATCAAGAGAGAAAAAAGATAATAAAGAATATGATTATGTTTCTTAATTTAAAGCCGTTGACGCATCTATTAATTTGTATTATATGGTTATAATATATATTATGGCATATGGTTATTATATGGCATGATAATTTATTTTCTTCGCTTCTTATTTGCAGGTATGTGGCGGAAGGGTGGCCACCTCGCTCTCCCATGAGCTCCTCCCTCCTTTTGCTACCGCCGATACTCCTGTCTCCCATGTCCATGCCTGAAGCCGCCCCCTACTTGGCCGCCGTCCAATGGAGCCACGAGGGACGTCCCCTGCGGGAGTTCGCCGCCAAGACACCCCTTCCACAACCTGCCAAGATCATCAAGGGGCAGCACCAGAACCTGGGTGTACCTAGTTTGCCCTCTCCTAATCTCTGCCAGTTTGTGCTGGTCGCCTCAGCTGGAAAGCAGCTCAAGGTCATCGCTCAGTGCGTCAAGGTGAAAGATGGTCGCAGGATGGCACCCCTAGGGCCTAGGTTAGCCCTGCCTCATGACTATGAAGGATGGTTCGAAATTCTTTCTGAAGAAGGCCGAGCTGTGCGATGTATTGAGAGCGTTGCAGAGCTAGCCAGGAGAAAACCGAGATCGTGTTTAGTCCGGGACAGCATCAAGGTAAACCTTCCTCGACCAGATGACCTTGACAGTGTGTGGGAGAAGACGAGAGGGATATCACCCGGCGAGGTTCTTACAGTCGGCGATATCGTCAGTGGAATATCCAGGGGTAATCGTGGTAGTGGCAAGTACCTCGGATGCGTCACTTCTTTTGGAGATACTGTGTATTTACCCTTGGAGCTGAGAGGAAGGTTCAGCACCATCGCTGGTGAGGATAACATCTCTGGTGTCCACACTGTGAAGACGCTGATGACTAAGAGGTTCCCTTTGATGGTGCGGCTAGTGCATGGCAAATCTCCTGTGGGTGTTAAACCTGGTTCACAATTTGTCAATGAAATGAGGTTGTATTCGTTGATAGAGGAAGAGTGCCTTGTGGCCATGCCACTGTCAAAAGACTCGGGGGTTGTCCCTCTTCCATCCAATGCACCCCTTAAAGTTCTGGCTCCTAAAAATTCAGAAGCCTTAATGAAGATGCCAGAACACGCAGCTCTCGTTAATAAGTGCCACAACCTCATGGTGGAGGTTACTGGATGTATACAAGTCTGCGATGTCCACTCTGTTCACGAAATTAAAAATGCACCACCTTCTCCTCAATATGTTTATACGCGACGTCAAGCTCCCAATTCCTATAGAACCGTGCCTCTTGTTAAGCGCAGTGCCTCAGACCCTCAAGGCACCAATCTTTCTGGAAGGGTTCACCTAGATAGAGGACTTTCAACCCCAAACGATGCTTCGCTGTCACCCAATGAAGAATTTTCTGATTCTGACGACGTAAGGTATGATGAGATAGATCAGATATACGACTACGTGAGAGGTTTTGCACCCTTGCCTGTGAATATCAAGAATGAGTTCTCAGCAAGTGAGGAACACAAGTCCCAACTCTTTCCACAAATATCTGATGGAAATAATAAGTCAGGTGACCGCAAGCCTCCAGATCCTCCTCCCATTGAGACGATACCCGCTCGGAAGTCAAGCACGGGCACTGTCCGGCATAGCCAAAATACACCCCAAAAGATTACTGTGAGCATTGTGAATAGGACGCCGTCTTTCAAGACCAAAGATATCTACTACCCACATCGAAGTCAGAAATCTAAAAAGTCATCGGATGATCATATCTATGAAAAGATTGATAAGCGAAAAAACGGCCTAAAACTCGTGAAGGTGTTTGAAACGCCAAATCGAAATGCTCCTTTAAGATCCAACAGTGCTAGCAAGGTCTTCCAAAATGGCAGTGCCAACTGCGACAACAACAACAACACCAAGCTTCCCTACAAGAGACAAAGTCAGTTCCAGCTCCACCTGAATCCGTCCCAGAACATCTCCAACGGCAAGTCCCGGTTCTTGAAGAACAACAAGAACAACTCTCATGCTCACAAAGAGGTATCCGGGATCAACCGAAACAACAACAAATCGCAGAAAAGCTCGTGGGTTAACAGCGGAGTTAAAACCATCGCCACATCTCCGCTTTTCCACATAAGATATAAATCCCTAACGGATTTGCTGATGGACACCAAGAAATCGAGTCCTGAATCTAGCAACACTTCATCCGGGAAAAAGCCTTCCGGATCAGCCGGATCCAGTCTGTCCGTGTCTTCCAAAGACGATGTAGACGGCCTGGAAGACACTTCAGATATCGTTGAGGACATTCAACGTAACGGTAAAGTCTCCAGAAGGTTGTCCAGACCTAAATCTTTGTCCAATCTGATTGGGGATGTGACGCCAAAGAAGCGACTGGACAATCATAACTATTACAACCTTGTTCAGAATGATCTCATAAAGCCGCCAGAAATCAGCTGTCCTAAATTCTATTCAATGCCCGATTCCTCAAGGTACGCCAAGAACCATTATGGAAGCACGCATCACTCCAAAAAACTTGGAACTCTTTATTTATGAAAGACTCCTGTAGTAGGTTTAATATTAATAATTGCTATGTTCATGGCTGGTGCACGTTTTAGTTCAGAAGTGCGAAAATTGAACTGCTTTCTTTGTTCTGTTGTAAAAAGAATTTTTAACGCTTGTTGTTTTCGATCATTTTATTAATTAGCCAAGTTTTTACTACAAACGTGATGTTTTTTGGTGATAACTTGTATTTTTATATATTTTTCCCCCTTGTGTGAAAAGACATTGCGACTGTGCTTGTATCATCTTTTTTAGAATTGATTGATTTTTCATTTTAGCGCCATTTTGTTTGGAATTCTTGTTCGAAGCTGTTTTCCGGTGTTGGTGAACAGCTCAAGATGTCCACGAAGGGAATTGTTTTTGTTTAATTATATTTCGAAGGGAACACACACACACACACATATTCACACACCGAGCTTCATACTTTGAAAATCGCCGTGATAATTTTCACACCTCAATCAACTTTTTTTTTTCCTGTTTTTTGTGTTCTCTTTCTAGACTAGTGAAGATGTTTAGTTCAGAATTTTGCGCCTGATAAATCAATGGCCATCCTAATTTTATAATAAAATACATAATATATGCTAGTCGTGTTTCATCATTTTCATGGGTTTTCCTTCTTGCCTGTTACTTTGAATGGAGTAAGCTCTTTATCGGTATAGCTGGTCCTGGTATGATTACCCAAGATTTGTGTCGAGTATAATAAGCAAGTCATTTGCGATAAAAGCAATAAACGGCTCGAAATGTATGAGAACAGCCAGGCAATGCACACGTGCTACTCGCAGAGTGTGTCGCTTGTCCGGACACTTTTCGGGTCGAGGGAAAGTTTGTCTGAGAAGCGACACACTCTGTGCAGTGAGGTCTAGCTGTTCTCAATGCAATCTGCCGTTTATGGCTTCTCCAATATTTTAACTGCAAATGTCTCTGCGACACAAGACATGTATGTCCTGGGCCTAAATGTACCTGTAATGAAAGTCACGAATTGTTTCTATTTACAAAGAACTCTCAAGAATTCACAGGAATGGGTATATTATCCTTTCTAATTTCTGGTCTAAGCAGCTGTTCGTTGAAAACATTGATATTTTTGATTACTGTAACACAGAGGCGGCCCGAGGTATTCTTACTCAACCGGGCAAAGCACCAATATGCCCCTCCAACTCACATAACCAACGTATTTTTAAAATTTATTATGTCTGTATTCCAAATTCAAAACAAACTTTGTATAAAAAAAATATGCTTGTTTAACCTAAAAATATGACAGAATAATATTATGGTGTAGAGTAGACTTGAAATCAGATATATTTAAGATTATATAGGTCTTATTGAAACTAAAATAATATATTCAGCAAATTTATTTTTTAAAATAGTTTATTTTATTTTAAACATTATTATAAGTTCTGTTTAAAAAATTAACTTTTCTTGCTTTTAACTGCAAAATTTCTTGGCAATTTCAATGTTCCATTGAAGGTCCTGTTCATTTGTTGTGGTTGCCAAGTTAACTAGTCGCTTTGGGATATGGTGGATTGCAGATATGTTTTGATAGTTTTGCTTAGGAAAAACTTTCCTCCAGCAGTTACTAGGAAAATCAGAAAAATGCTCAAAAGCCACTGGGAAATTTCGAAAATTTGCAGCAACCCTGTTGATATTGGAATAACTTAATCTCCAACAGCTGAAGATCACTTTCGCCTGGTTAGTAGAATTAACGTAACTAATATTTCTTGTGAAGTTGAAACCATCTTTACATCATTATGATTACCGTCGCTCAAGGCCAAATGAAGGTTTTATAACATGCCTAAAATTTTATCAAAGTTTCTGCTGGTTGATGTTAGATAAAAGCCATTTTTTGCATTTATAGCGTTTAGTTCTTCAAAGCGTTCCTTCAATAGTTGATTGTGACTTCCAGAATAAAAAAAATAGATGCAAAAATAGAAAGCTTTGCTTGAATATCCTTTGGAGGAGCTTCGTTTAGAGATTAATGATCATAATTCTTTTTTTTTCAGTGGTCGAACTTCTGGTTCTTGGAAATTCTGTTTCAGTCTCAATTCTGTTACGAGGTCGCGTGCATCAACCCAGAGCCTGTTGAAACCTTGCCTGATCTCATTTTTAAATATAGCTTGTCTTGTTTTGTCAATCATTTCTACAGCCTCACATCTATATTTTCACCTCTGTAACATCTTACTTATGACATAGACCTTGAAGAGAACTGTGTGCGAATGACAAGACCAGTAAATAAACTTAAAACTTTTACCTTCTTTACAAAGTCAAGACAAGGTTTTGGAAGATGCATCAGTTCTTTTGTCTAGGATAACTCCAGCAGAGTGACTGGTGCTTGGACTTGAGGGCTTGTCCGTTATACTGGGTACATGTTTCCTTTTAAGATTGTCCAACCAAGTTTAGAAATGTAAAGAAGTTGTAAATTTGCTATAAAATACCTAGGAATTCCACAGCGTCCAGACAGGATTGTGGAACCAATAAGAACGCTGTTTAGGAATGGGTAGTACGATAAAACATAAAAGTCTCCCCTGAATTTATGATCAGGACTTGTTAGAATACCCAATGTTCCTTTCCTTTTTCGCCCGGTCATCATAGCTTTGGCCAAGCATATTTTTATGTGGATTTTTTTCGTCTCTTCCAGCTGTACTAAAAATTTTCTCTATTAAACTATCGCCGATTGAATGCTCGCCGATTGAATTGATTCCAAAAAGTGCTCTTCCATGCGAGGTTCTGCACCTATAATGCACCATACAAATTCATCACAAATGTCATCAACCCAACGTGATTTAAGTCCGGTGTGTAGCTTAAAATTATGGAGTAATATGCCCACTTTGAAACTCTTCAAACTTTGTTCTTCACTTGGATCCAAGTAGCCCAATGATTTCATTTTTGATGGTTTTTTCCTGTCGCATATAATAATGATTCATTAGACGTTGCTCTTCTCAAATGGTCAGCATTAACGACGGGAAATTTTCCAATGAATGCAAGGCATGTTGAAAAGTTTCCAATTGTTTTGCCATATAGTGCAGCTTTCTTTCCTCTTTTTTTTCCTTTTGAAACACGACCACGCATACTAAACGTTTAAACACTTCTCTCCAATGTCCAACCTTAATTTGTTTTCACCGGATTTTCAAAATTTACAGTCTTTCCTAATCTTATTCTTTTAATGAACTCCACGCAAAACTGGCAGTTCTCACAACCATGCCTTCTGGCACTCGCAATCAGCGCCGCGTTGAAATCAATCGAATGTCTTGTTTACCACTTGAACGGTAGAATTGCTACATTTGCTCGTTGCTTCTCGCCAAGGAAATGTGGTATCCATTAAAGGCCCGTAATGTGTTGCAAGGACGAGTCAAAGTCTGATGGACATGAGTTCTTAATAGTGTGAATCACATTAAAAAGGTAACGTCCATTGGCAACTTCATCTTTTGTAACAGGAAAAATCTAGTTATATATATGTACACGTTACAAAATTGTAATGTAAATGCAGTCCAATAAGCAGGATAAAAACGAAGCTCTTTATTTCAATGAATATGCTAGGAAAAGCAAACGTAGCACAGGTAACCAAATCAGCACTTGATAAATCTTCAACAGAAATCACCACTAAATTTAAAAAACACAGCACCCCCAATAGAACTCAAAGGTTTCTTCTTAATAGCTCACCTTCAGCTTTTCTTTGGTTGGGATCAAATTCAAACTGACTTTCTGAATTTCAGAGTTTGCTCTTTTTTACTGTTTCCAACAGGAAGTGGCGTCAGATTACAGGAAGTGATGTTATTCTCTAGCGTTCATAATATTTATCTCGCAATAGATATAGGTTCATTACAGTTCAGAATTTTCTAGAAGATTCCTTTTATCGCCAAGTCACCAAAATGGTCGCCAAGATTACTAGCATGCTCAGGGAAACAATTTTACATCTTGTAACAATAATAATGGAGTTATATTTCAAATTAAAGTCTTCCACTTTAACCCATTATTTATTGCATCTTATTTCCTTATTTCTTTTCAATAATATTTTGTATAATTAATATTATATGTCGAATCAACTGAAAATTACCCCAAAAAAAAAAAAATACTGCCTGAAAAATACGTTTTAGGTCTCCTAAGGATAGCTTCCCTTATTTAGGACACATAATAAAAAAAATAAAAGAAAATAAGTGTCAAAATCTAAACTATGTGAAAATCTAAATAATATATAAAGACCCCACATTCTAGCAATTATATTTACTGATATGTTTGTTAAATACTAGTAGATTAATTGAAAAAATGGTTGGACAAACTTGTTCTTTCTTCTTGACTCATACAAAAAAAACGCTATTTCTCAAGTCGTACTTGGAAAATAAAAGCTCACTTTATCACCGAGCGCTTGATACATGCCACTCCAGCAGAAAGGATACTTAAAATTCCTTCTTTGTAAAAAAAATAATTTCTGTGAGTTTATGATGCATTTTGAGAAGCGTTCCTAAAATGGGACGTTAGCATTAATGGATAAACCCATTCACCTGCAAATTACGAGATATCGCGTAGTATATCGTAGAATCTGGCTGTGCTCTAAAATGTTGCTGGCACTGAATAGGTTAATGAAATATTATCAAACATGCATGACAAAGCCTTTTCTAGACGCGCCTTTCAGAATTCAACCACTTTAACTGCAACAGCGAGCTTTATAACACTCAAATCGGTGATGGATTTATTGCATGTCAAACTACAGCAACCTGCTCCTGGTTATAAAAATCGCGTCAATTAGTGTGATATACTCTTCTGCTATTTTCATCATATGCCTGTAATGGGAAATAACGTCTAGCCCATGCCTAGAACATAAAATGGACGAGTTTTCTGGATTTATTTTGGTGGTGAGGGTTTACTCGTTTTCCTGTACTTATATAATTTAGGGTATATTTCTTATACCCTTGGTTGTGTTGGGAGACGTTACTTTTCCGGCCGTTAACAACGAAAAAAGTGACGTTTGCCAACCCAACTCGGTGGTACCAAATAGACCCCTAAGCGATCGCCAAATACAGTTGGATTCCATATCAAGCAATAAAGTTCGAATCATTCTTCCTTGAATACATAAAGCGCCAAAAAGAGTGATAAAGTATAATTATAACAACATTTCCACAAAATTGGGCTCTTATTGAGTATAGTAAACAATTAATATTTTCAAAGTATCCTTAAGCCATAAACATAAGAAAATTCCACTTTAAACATGAATTAATATCTTTCAAACAAAGTGTAGAAATTTTGAAGATTCCCATTTACTTAACATTATCACCGGAAGTCCTACTTTACCGTAAATGAACAAAGAAAACTCGTCCATAGTCATTGACTTGAATCGGCTAAATTTTACCAGGACACTTTACACCTTAGAACCATTGCAAGTATTTTAACACGTTAATCGCCGCAGTATATTTACGGATCCTACATAGTAGAGAATGAAGTAACCTCGCATTGGCTCTCAGCGTCACATGACTTCGCTTGCTTCTACGATGTCATAGCAACGCGCTTAGGCGGGATTTTATATATTATTTGTCTTCCACTATCGCATCGTATGGAGAAATCAAACTATCTTCTAATGATGATTATTTGATGTTTCAAGGAAATGGAGTATACTTTTAGAATAAAACAAATAAAGGACCAATCCTTTCAGCAATGGTAGCCAATGACGTCATTTAGAAACAAGCCAAGTCACGTGACGCTGAAAAGCCAAATGGAGAAGCGACCTCATTCTCTACTATGTAGGATCCAAATATGCACGCCGCATGAATCAAACACAATTCAATAATCTGTTATTTGATGACCCTTCTCTGCAATACTAAAGAGATAGCAGAGAAGGGTCATCTATTTAGATAGATGGTTGGAGTCTCAGACGCGAGTCGTGGCGCTTAACGTGTTACCCCAACATCCTTTACACTTCAACTTCAAAAAATGTCAGCGCCAATTTCATTGCATATATCTTTTCAACTTGTAACCAAAATTTAATTATATTAATCAATTAATTGACAGTTAATTTCTGAAGATATTATTAAAATACCGTAGTGTCATCGAGAGTACGCTTGTGAACAAAATTTTGAGAACTGTATGCTTAAGGAAGTGAGTGCAAAAGCGATTCATCTTTACTTAACATAAACAAATCAAGTCAAATAAAGTGTTTAAAAAAATCAATTTTAAGATTTTTTCATGTGTTTATACGATAGTTTTGGAAATGCAGCAACTGTTTAGGATTATTTCACAGAGGTGCAAGACGGGAATAATTCAAACCAGATTTCGTTTTTCACAAACAACCATGCGAACTGACACCGTGGTATCGACTTCCGGCATCTCGCTGGTTAACAGAAATTTTTAAATGGTCAGCAATCTTTTTCGAAGGTAATAATAAGCATTGAAAGTGTTTTTTCCTCTGTTATGGCTTAAAGAGGTATCGAAAACCGTAAATTGATGTGTTTATCATAGTTTTGATGTTGTCCAAAATACATTAAATCGGCGAGTTTATTAAAAGTACGATGGCAGTAATTGTTTTGTTAGCGGTTTTTTTAATTTATTTATTTACTTTTATTTGTGCGTCCTGTATCTGTAGCTGAATCACATTTAATTATAGATATGAAATAAAACATTGAGTCAATTCACATGACGCCAAACTGATTATTTTCAGATACGGAAACCTTACGAGCTTTTGCGCATGCGCCAGTGTGGAGTTGATTTCACCAAATGAGGTGAAGTGAAAATGGAGGGAAGATGCCCACATTTTACTTAGTAGGATATAGAAATATTTTATTTTCATTTATGATTTCTATAACGACTAACTCAAAATACTTCAGAAAAATTATGCTTAATCGGACAGCCATGACACAACAAAGAGCTCCACAAAGCACTAATCTTACTCATCGCCTGTCACCCCTATTCGCAAAACATCCAAAAAGTGCTAGTCTCGGCTTTGAAACGAACAGTAATTACATGACAATTAAGATCGCCTTTCGTCATCCAACATCTAGCTTACGTTGATACGTCATACCATTTTTTTCCTCCTGCAAGATTGATGGTGAAGGCCGTCGTTCGTGGCTTTTGCGCCATAAAACGCAAACCAAATTCCTCTGTAAAAACGCAACAGTGAATTACAAAATCAAATGGTAAAATAGTAGTTTTGTTATTGTATTGTTATTTAGTGTGCCATAGAAAACATTTTGTACAGAAGTGCACAAATTTGAAAAAATTCTAGCACATCAGGAAGTTAATAGAAAATAGATTACGCTTATTCCATTTTTAAACATGGAATAAGTTGCTAAATGAAAGTATGTAAAAGTGGGAAAAACGTGTTCTAACAGTACCGCGTGGTCAAATGAAAACGTATCTATGTATTATAATTGACGAAGACAAAGGACCAGTACCCAGCCCCAACCACTTGATCGAATTCGATAATTTCATATGAAAGCCTATGACGCCTAGATATGGCACCACTGGTCTCTTGCCCTTCAATTATCTCGCGTTTCGAGAGAAATCGAAAACATTTTTATTACGCATCCCCCATGGGGAAAACCTTCTAGACAATTACCCAGCCCCAACAAGTGGACCGATTTCGACAATTTTTTATTTCATGTGGAAGTTTATGGATTCTAGATATACCATCAATCCACTACCAATGCCCTCCAGTTTTCGAGACATATTGCAAAATAGAACTTTTATATTAATAGTCCCCGCCCTTACAACCGCCAATTCTATTGCGCCAAGTTGCAAGTACAGCCAGGCTATTAGCATTATGGGCGAACATCTGGTCGCCGAAGGCGGCTAGTTCATATTGATACTAAAAAACTTCGCTTGAAATAAGCTTTTGACTCTCTTCGTTTGTGCCGTTGGGTACAATATTAGACTGTCAGTATGAAATTTTCATTACTTTTTAAGGAAAAATTTGTCTGAAAAATAATTTAAGACTGTTGCAAACTAGAAAATTTTCCATTTTGTTAATTTTGGAAATGCAGTGTCTCCTCGTTTGTGACCAATTTCCGCTCCGACTGACAGACCGTAAGTCGGTCTATTTAAACATCATTTCATTCAAAACGGGGTTATAAAAAATTGTACATAAAAGCACACAAATTCAATGTATGAACATCTAAATAAAATTGTGCAGCATCATGTAAAAATACATATTATTTACTGTATTGTACGAACTGCAAAACAAAAATACAACATAAAAAAAGAATAAATATTTATTAGTAATCCATACATAATCTCTCCATTGATTTAAAAAAAAAATATGACACAGCCGAGCCTGCTAATGGCCTGGGGTCCGCTCATGTCGCCCCTAACATCAGAACATTGTTACCTAAGATGAGAGGATTGAAAGTATTCGACATTCTCAGATTTTCACATTTTTAGAATAGCTTCCCTTTAGGTTTATCCGACTCCCTTGGGGCCCGGTCATGAAGACAGACTGTAATCAATATTTGCTGAGTTATTCGGGTCCTCAGGGCAATTAGAGACGTCTACAGTTCAGTTGAAGACAAACACTGGCTTGGGAATCACCCTAATTTCATAGTAGTCACTGACAACAGATGAATCTTTTCAGAATGGTTATGTTTAATATACATATTGGTTTTAGTTGTAAACCGTTACAAATATTTGAAAAGCCATAAGGGTTTTCTTAAAAAATCCTGGGGCTTTCGTGTTCAGTTTGCTTATAACATGCAGAGTTTTTCTGTCAGTATTATGAAACTTCGCAGTGGAGTTGTGCCATTTCAAAAAAATTAAAAAAATATATTTTTGAACATTACACGAAATATAAGTATTTTTTAGTAAATAATGTTTTATGGCACATGCATAAACATATGTACTTTTTTTTTCTTTTCATTGCTTAAAGCCAGATATTATAGGACAACTTATATAAGTGTCTTCGTCTTCAATATCATTTGGTACCAGAAAGATTAGTAGAGTTGAAAACGAGCATTCTTATTTATCGAAGAGAAACTAAAGATGAGAGGTTGTGACAATAGATAGCTTTTTGAAACTTATATCTTTAAATACTATATTGAATTGTATAGTGATAGAATCTTTCAGTCACCCATGAACACTGTAATATTTGCAACGAATAAAAAAATATATATTTGTAGAATTATTAAAATATTTTAAGAAAAGAAATTAATTAGATAAAAAAAATCGTTTGGCCATAAAAGAAAAATATTTTAAAATTTCGTTTGGCCGTAAAATTGTAACAATACGTAACTTGTTAATAATCATGTACAATATAATTAAAGTAATAAAAATTTTTTGTTATTTACAGTGCCTAATTAGGTGGAATTTAAGTTCTGCGCGAAATTGATAAGTAAGTTCATGGGTATTCAGCAAATTCTAACCACCGTACAATCTAACATAACTATTCAAAGATATAAGCTAAAAAAATATTATTTGTGTACAACCCTCATCTTTTAGCTTATCTTCGATAGAACCAAAATTTGCCTGCTGTTGTAATGACGATCGATATCTTTCTGAATACTAATGATATTCAACCGAAGTTATTTATATAAGTTGTCCTATATATCTGGCTTTAAAGTCGTGAAGAAAATTACGCAATGTTGCGTATGCACAGTAAAACATTATTTACTAAAAAAATAATTATATTTCCTGTAATATTCCAAACATTTTTTCCAAATTTTTTTCAAAATGCTTCTCTCTAACATATTGTCATCTTTTCTGTAAGTTTTGCATTATAACCGAAAAAACCCTGCATGTTATAAGCAAAAACAGGCGGGAAAATTTTGGATTTTATATCAACCTTTATATCTTCCCAAATATTTTATGCTGAGTTGACGAAAATTCCTATAAATATTATGCACATTAAACATAACCATTTCTGAAAGTTTCAATCTTGTTATCAGAATCCTATAAAGTGGGGTGGGCCAAAACATTGTTTGTCTCATCAGTTTGTAGATGGTCTCTAATCTGCCCTCAGGACCGAATCAAATCTCTTCTAAATGTAAAATGTGAGTTACAGTCTATTCTTCACATGGTCGAAGTTTAAAGGCAGTCAGTTAAACCTTTCAGGAGAAATTCCAAAATGTGAAAATCTGAACGTGACCGGATACTTTGGGTTTATAGTGTATAGTGAATAACAACGCAAGTAGAATACATGGAAAGACACAGCGTAAAAGGTTAAGAAATCCGGATATGAATTTGTCGTATCAAAGTTAAATTGTTACAAAAATCTGCCCGGTGTGCATCGGTGAAAACAGTCCGATCAACAGGATAGCCGAGACAACTTTTATTCTCGATTATTGTGACGCAGGTAACAGAAACGACAGCACTTTCACAAATTAGCAACACAAACAGACAGCAATTCACTAATAAAAAAAAAAAACAGCAACAAAAAATGAACAAAGCGCACAGTGTCTAACAGCTGACCAACTCAAGGCGAACAAGACTCCAAACAGAGATTCTTCGGAACTTCGAAGACGTTCAAAAGACGAATAACATACACTTACTTCTGTGATTCGAGCACTGTCTATTTATAGTCTCCCTCTGACAGGTCAGACGTCACATGGAATCATCATCTGGATAAACCGGATCTCGGCCCCTAATAGAAATATCATCAAGAAAATTCTAGCAATTTTGGGATCCCACACTGTCGCCAAGATCGGAGGTCAATGGGTCGCATTTCTCCGGTATTCTGTTACATACCCCTTGCAGAACTCTCTTCCCAACCATAAGATAAGGTTCATATTTGGATCTTCCCCTCGGTTAGAGACGTCACTTTCCCGTTGTTAACGTGTGGTGCGACGCTTCTCAACCCAACAAATTAGAATAGACCCGCAACATTGCTAGGAAGCGATTTTCCATGTTCGCAACAATACGTAATCCCTTGTTCGAATTGTGCTTTAAACACCCATACCCATACCCTTCGAGGAACGAAGGAGTGTCTGGAACCTCTGATCTCGAAACGCCATACGATTGTGTTTTAGTTGATTCGCTCAACTTGTTTGCAGTCGCGTAGTGATCGGGAGGCAAGGGGGGGGGGTTATAGGAGCTTCGCTGTCATTGAGTCAAAACGTAAATATTACCCGTTTATACCATTTTGAAACAGGAGCAAGGAGACATAAAATAATACCAAAAACCCCTAAGACATTTTACGCCACAGTTGCCACTGATGATGACTGGGATAAACAAAGTCATACTTTTCGGGAAGCTGGTTACTCTCGCCAGCCGCCAAGGCCATGGTAATAATAAAACTTTAATGCGTTTATGGCACTTTTAAAAGTCAAATACTATGAGGGGACGAAAAGAATACCATGCACCGGGCTCCGTTTACACAACCAAGTCACTGATGATGACGGGGGGGAGTGGGGCGCGAAAAAATATTTATGAATTAGGGTGCGATTTATCCTCGTTAAGCGACTGTTTCATTGCATCAGCTAGTCAAAGTCCATCCCGCTCACAATCATTTCATGAAGCAATTACAGAAAATGCTAGCCTAAAACCATTATCCCTTCCTTCTATGTTGTTGATTGAAGTTATAGTTTGAATAGATACGGGGATCTATAGATAGGGGACAGCACATTAGCGCATTTGGCCTGCTGTTAGCGTCATCGTAAACTGTCATGTTAGATTGGCTTTTGGTTTAGTAGTAAACACTAAACGGTTTAAAAAAGTCCGCACCTGGAAATTTTAAGGCCTGTTATTTAAATAACCGTTTATAGTAGGGTATTCAAAAGTTTTATTGCTTGGCTTTCGATTTTATTTCACAAATGCTAATAAATCGTATGAATTGTGAGGAATCTAGGTCAAGAAATAGTATGACGGATGAGGATAGTGCCACTGTCTTTACCATTAGGACTGAGCTGAAAGACGTTCGTCGTGATTTTAACCAGGTGGCGCCAGTGGGGGGACCAGGGCTCCTTCGCGGGATGCTGTGCCCCCTGTCGGGGAAAAGTTTTTGTACCCCGTTCCTCGCAACGAGTATTCGCTAAGTAATAGATGAATAAAGATCTGTAAAATTTGAGACCAATTTCTTTACATCTCCCCCGTACGGAACAGAACAGAACACCACTCATGCCCCTGCGACTATAACCTTGATTATTTAAACAGTGTGGTGGACGGAGGAAGAGGCATCGGAAGAAACCTCCCCCCGTACTTACAGCAAGTCAGGGCTCTGTCGGGCAGAGATCGTGCCCTCCCCCGTGGGGCAGATTACTCCACGCCACTCCTGATTTTAAGAGGAAGGGTTTGGTTTGTGGTAATAAGAGCCTGTTTGTATGCTACCTGCGCCAAACAGGTGTTTATTTTCGTAAGGTAGATTAAGAATAAAATTCCTGACGTTCAATGGAAAATTCAATTAAATGAGTCAGTTTAGTCAGAAAAGCCATGGTGAAAATTGAGTTTAAACAAATGGGGAAAAAACCAATAGAATTTTAAAAAGTAACAAGATGAACATGTGGTAGTCTACCAAGCAACATCGGAAGAGTCAACGCTGTCGTTTGGAAGTGCTGAAAGTGATGAGCAGTGGAAACAGGACATTTAATTAAAATATGGAGAACTATCATGCCATTATTACATTTTTGAACACATAGGATTTGGATGAAGACATAGGCATTTGATCACCAAGCAATAGATATTTGTGCATAAATCTCGTGCGTCCGATTCGTAGATGAGTTACGACCTTATCATTCTTCCTGTTATTTAAATAAGACCAGTTTTCTTTAATAGGTTTAATAGTATGTGACTTATTTTGATTTTCCGAACTCCATTTATTTAATAGGAAGGGAAAGAAAAGATGAGAATAAAACTTAGAATAGTTCACAATTCTATTGCTGGTGTTCTATCGCTCGCGATCCTCTGAAATCGAGATCTCATCACCAGGTGACCGTGGTCCTCTCGCGGGATTAAAAATGACGGTACGTCACAGCTCAGCATGTAATTAAATCTTAGTGACATATATGGTGACGCGTTCCACGTGACTATGACGTCAAATGAATTGACCCCATTCTTCCTCGTTGTATCTCCGATGTGGTATTATGAAACAGTCGTGAAGGCTTCTACGGTACAGAGGTAGGTTTATAGGAATCTTTGCTTCGGTATTTTAGCACAAGGGTTCAAAGAAACCGTATTTTTCAATAATTAAGTTGTGTGTGTGTGTATGTCTTCCTATAAGAGAATAAAGACAAATATGTGATTGCAATTTTTTACGGAAATCAGATTGTTAATTTTATACAACACAGCTGATGAACTGCTGTTGGGTTCAAAGTGGAAGTTTACTTACATATTTCAAATTACAAATAATTCTCTACATAAGCATAAAACGGTGCAGCGTGACTCGGAATCAAAAATAAGTAGGATTGTTTCAAACGTGTCATGAATTTTGACCGTATGGCGCAACCGTGTAAAGGAAACCATGATTAAATCTAATTATCTTTGTTACATAATTTCAGGACACTCTTCAAGCATATGACCCTTTTAAGTAAAATATATATGACTATTTTATTACAGCTGCAAAAAAAAAATCGGCACAGCCCATATACTTGCTGTCTGAAAAATCGGTCTATAAACAACTTCCTTACAAAGATCCGTTATGTGCTGAAGCACAAAAGAATCGTATATCCCAACAGCACACGCGCCACATTGTTTTGAAACGAAACCCCCTTTCCATTTCCTCTCCATAGACATATGTCATCGGCTTGAACAAGGCGTCATAGTTTCTGGTCGTCATAGTTTTTTGCAGTTTTCCTTAAGGCATCGTGTATTCTTAAAACCCAACCTAAAAGAGGTCTTCTATAATGATCGTGATTGAGATTTGATGGACGAGTTCACGACCCGCCCTCAGAGAAAGATATACTTTAGTTCAGAAATGATTTTTTTCACCACTTCTTTCCTCTGCGTTAAACTGTGACAGATAATTCTTGGCGAGCGTATTTTACTCGAGTCGCACCACCCTTGGCCTTTTTAGGAAAGCCGGCCAAACGCCCAGGTACGAGTCATGGCGCTCGGGTGTATGCTCAGAAATTACCATTTTCGTTCTCTTCCTCCTCAGTGAAAGTTTCCTTTGTTCCAGCCACGATTGAGGGCAATCTGCCTATAAAACCTCCGCCAAATGACAGAGAAAAACCATTGCTGGGGATTTGTGGTCGAGGAACTCTGTTCTCTTGGTTATTTTAACTCATAATGGTTCACCACTGCTTGATGGTTTGTTCCGTTACACGGCTATTCGTAGGGTCGCACTCTCTTGCCGAATTCAACCCAACCATTTCACAGTCGCATGAATCTTATATGTAAAGCGACGAGTTCACAGAGTGATTTGTTGAGGTAATTGATAATTATATTATGTGCTTAATTTTAAAAATTGCGAGTCGTATTCAATGAGCAGGCTGATATATAAAAACAAATACTTTATTAAAAACATTATAATCAACTCGACTAAAGTTAAATTAAGAATCATTTGACAGCTTAATAATCACCGTTAAGCATTTGCATTTAAATTACTCCTAATCCTAATAAATTTAGACTTTGGCCTAAAAGTAATGTCTAATAAATACACGCATAGCGTGTAGCAAAGATATGGGGAGTTTTATGGGTCTATTCTGATACCCCCGGTTGGGTTG